>WWET01001417.1:138422-162939 GCA_011038615.1 Limnodynastes dumerilii | reverse complement strand
CCTCCCTTCCCCCAGTACTCCCTATAATATGCCTCCAATTCCCCTCCTTCCCCCCAGTATTCCCCATAATATGCCTCCAGTCCCCCCCCCAGTATTCCCCATAATATGCATCCAATTCCCCTCCGTTGCCCCAGTATTCCCTATAATATGCCTCCAGTTCCCCTCCCCCCAGTATTCCCCATAATATACTATTTCTAAATATATTAACTGGAAGTGTTCCACAGTATATGTACAGCAGAATACAAACAATTAGAAGCTCTGAAATTTGTACATGCAGGCAAACAATGTTGCTAACGAAATGAAACACTGTCACAAACCATCTATAAAACCATGTGTTAATATGGCTGAACTATGTCCCAGATGTCTGTTCTGATGGCTGCAATAGTAAAAGTATGCTTAGGCAGTTACAGTTCTGTGAATCTTCTTTTATATGGTGGACTCATGTAATGAAGTCTGATGCTGTAGCGGTAAAGTCTGTGCGCCCAGCCTTTTGTGAAGTAAGTGAAACTCCTTGCCGTGCAGCGGTGATGGTTTCTCTGATGCAATGAGTGCAGGCCGTCCGTTAAAGCCTCGCTCCCGTGCTGCGCCTCCAGTGGTAGATTTGAACCAAGAGGGCCTGGGTTCCCGCCGTGCAGAGCAATGTAAATGAAAAGAAAGCCACGGATAGTGAAGTATCGTTAAAGCAAAGCAGGATATTTATTGGTACATGGATACTCACAATATAAAAATGACAAAAACTGTTAGGTGATTGTCAAAATAGGCATGGATGATTTTGCAGATCATCAAACTGTTCTTTGTGTCAGAACGACCAGTGGTGATGCTGATGAGGTGTCCGGATCCTAAAGTAGCACTATGCCAACGCGTTTCAGACTGAAAAGTCCTTTCTCAAGGCTAATAGTGATGTGAGTGCCACATAGGATTTATATAGGCTCTTTTTGAAATTCCAGAGTCCTTATTGGTTCACAGTGATTTTATCAAATATACGTTTTCTTAAGATGCAAGATGCAAGATTCCCCATAATATGCTTCCAGTTCCCCTCCTTCCCCCCAGTATTGCCCATAATATGCCTCCAATTCCCCTCCTCCCCCCCAGTATACCCCATAATATGGCTTCAATTCCCCACCTTACCCCCCAGTATTCCCTAGTATGGCTCCAGTTCCCCTCCTTCCTCCCAGTATTCCCCATAATATGGCTCCAGTTCCCCTCTTCCCCTCCAGTATTCCCCATAATGTGCCCCCAGCCTCTCCTCTTTACTTACCTGTTTCCTGCCTGCTCTGCGGCGCTGTGTCTGCAGACAGGAAGTGCTCATAAAAGAGCGCTTCCCATCTGTATAGCGGGGAGAGAGGATAATGTCAGGCACCATGCTGGATAGGCGCCGGACATCCCCTGCTCCCCGCTATGCAGATTGGCAGCCTTCATACAGGAGACTGTATAAACGCTGCCAATCTTTGGCTTGGCAGCGTTCATACAGGAGACTGTATAAACGCTGCCAATCTGTAAGCGTGGTGCGGGAGGATGTCCGGCACCTATCCAGCATGGCGCCAGGATGCACCGCATCCCCTCGCGGAGCGGGTCGCGCCGGCCCTGCTGGGACTGAAAAGCAGCCAATGTGTAAAAAGAACACCAGATCACATGAATCTAGGCAGCGGACTCAGTCATTGACAGATGAGTCCTTTTATTATGTTTGTTTGCCCAAGCACTTGTAAAGTGCATAATGCCCAGTAAATGTGTCTTTAATATAGTATTAGAAGCTGGACTGAATCTGAAGCCAGAGGAGAAACAGTGTATGCCCACATCCCATAACAAAAACATATTGGGCTAATAATGGCGCTACAGCCTTTTGCTGTTATCTGAATAAGAACAGAAAGGGCCTTAAAACTATGTACACACTGTAAGCAACATCTTAACAAGACTATATTAATACCCGTCCTGCATCACAATGTACACACAACACGCTATTTGCCAGTTGATCTGTTTGAAAGTGTTCCTATAACCCTCTGCTGCAACGATATGCATGGCCACAAAGGCGGCTCTGTGCAGGAAGACAAATAGGAATCATGACATTGCTATTCACAAAAATAAGGAGCTCCCAAAAGCAGTCTCCAATTTTAAAATGAATTTCACAAAGTCAAGTCAGTCACACTAAACATTAATACTCCCTCTGCAGTAGTTGACTCTTTAAAAAAAACTCACCACCATTTTCCTAGCACATGTCACATCTCAATTATTTAGGGGTTACCATAACCAGGGACCAATCCCTCCTGTTCAACAATTATTTTATCCCCCTGATGGCCAAAATCAAGACAGAACTCTGTAACTGTATCCAACTATACCTCTCCTGGATTGGTAGGGTGAATGGGCTGGATCCAGAACTTGTTAAGTGCATGAACTTATGCTTATGAGGTGGAAGGGAAAGGGAGGACTCCAATTCCCACATTTTTCAGCTTATTACAAAGCTACATATTTAAATAGAATCCTAGACTGGACCCGAGGAAATACGTCCATACAATGGATCCAAATTGAGGAATCATATATTGGTTCCTCGATTGCTCTGTTGCCATGGGTACCATCCATCTCTGTAGCTTCACATCCTACAATCTCTCCCACCCTTCTAGTTTGGAAGAAGACCTGCACAAACAGCAACATCTCTAAATTTTCCCCTCTTACTTCTTTTTATGCAAATAAAGATTTCCCACCTGGTCTCTCACCTGGGGTGTTTCGCTTTTGGTCAGAAAATAAATTACTCTGCATTGGCCAGTTACTGGATCTACAAGCGAACTTGAGTCTCCCGAGACAAGAGTACTGGTGCTATGTCCAACTTAGCCATTTCATCATGGAAAAAGGCATCGTAAATATTTGGAGACCACAAACTCCTTTTGAAGATTTATGCGTGGCACAGCAGCAACCATTTCATATGTTCTCTACCATATATGGCCTGATCCTAGATGATTTATATCCACATTTACCTAAATTCACCTGGGAAAGAGATTTAGGGGAGACCCTTGGGGAGGACACTTGGAATAAAATATTTCAACGTATTTCTCTTAGCTCCATTAGTATTTCGATAATGGAGACCCTTTACAAACTTATAACCAGATGGTACAGATGCCCTGATATCCTTCACCGAATGCTCCTGTTGTACCCCAATCAGTGTTGGCGCTGCAATCTTGGCCCAGGAGACCCATTCCACATTTGGTGGAGTTGCCCCATTATCAAACCATACTGGGTATCCATACACTCCCTGGCATCGGATATTGCTGGTGACAATACCCCCAATGGGACACATGTTTTGGCTGTTTCAAGTATCAGACTGCTCCATCTCCCAGTTTAAATGCTCCCTCCTACGACACCTGAGTAACGCAGCTCGAAGCCTCATACCCATGCATTGGAAAGCTGTAAACCCTCCCACTATTTTATAATGGGTTCATAGATTAAACTTCTACATGGATATGGATGATCTCACCTCAGACCCAGGTATGAGATATGAGCGCTTTCGAAACACCTGATATTACTAGCTGGAGTTCCAAGCCACAGATAAATATAAAAATATACTAAATACTCCCCCTCTATCTCACATGTCTCCCACCTTCATAAACTAAGACAGATATATTGAGACCTACCAATATGATATAGTCCTAACATCATGAAGCTGATAGCTTGCTAACAATAAGAGTAACATACCCTAGTAGCTGGATCCTTTCTGGGCCCTATCCTTCCCACCTTCAAGTCTACTTATCCCATTCTACTCTAGCCTCCCCCCCTTTCTCTCCTTCTTTCTTCCTTTTCCTTCTATGCAAATAAAATTCATTTAAGAGTCTACCTACTTTACCTCATGTTATTGCTGTTCATTTTTCTCTAATGACCATTGTTTAATACGGGTTCTATTATGTGATTCATTCATCGCTACTAATTGCTGTGTCGGAAAAATGTTAGTGATAACATATACTGTTATTGTATGTTTCAAGACTCTAATAAAAACAATTTACAAACAAAAATAAGGTGCTCCCAAATATCCATTTACAGAAATGGGTGCGGTGTCACATAGGTTCTACAGCATTATAGGACACTACACACCGGTAAAATGTTGGAGCTAATTTAAGGCTATTGTGCGATAATCGTCAGAAAAAAACGATTGGCTCCAAAGAGTGGGCCAGATCCTGACTTGCGAACGTCAGGCCACTTACACACGCAAAATGCGAAAGTGGCATGATGTAACTGAAGGGCGCATGCGTCCTCTAGATGTTACACTAGTGTTACGAAAGTAGCAAGAATCATATGGAACTTAGGGCCAAATCCTAAGCTACGTCCATTTACGCTAGCTGGAGTCGTAAAAACGCTATTTTGCAGGTACTGCGCATGTGCGCGGCAGATGTTACAGCACGTGACTCTGTACGTACGTCCCATCCTAGTATCAAGAGCGTAACTATGAACGAAGGGGCGTGCCAGACATACAACACCCGTGATTACGCTTTGGAGGCGGGGGAGGCATTTAAGTCATACAGTATGGGCGTGCTTAGGCGTGTAAGTATGAGCAGCCATTACAGCCGACAGGAGCTACATTTTGAAAAGTTAAGGTAGGGTTTGGAAAGCATAAAATGGCAAAGTATGTACGAGCGAGGGGAGCGCCCAGTAATTATGATGAGTAAATACGCTACGCGTTGAAACATAAAGGGAACGCAGGTCTGGATCCAGCCCATACAAGTCCAATTCTGAAGAAATGGGCTGTGCTTCCCCTCCACCCGCTAAAGTGGGGAGGAAGCATGGTAATTGTACAGTGTGGGAGGGGGCTCCCACACTTGTGCGGATCAGCAGTCATATGGTTGACTTACGGAAAGCGTGCAGGGATCTGAATTCTATTTCAACAAAAGTATGAAAAACCAGGCCAGCACAGATTGGTCCTGAATGATGCCCACACATAACATCAGGGGCTCACTTGGAGGCAGAGTTATTGGTTAAGTGATTTTGGAGGTTGGGTTGGGTTGGGTTTGCCTTTTAACTAGAGATCCAACAAGCAGAGGTGTCCCTATGTTTTGCGGGGCCCCACCAAATATTTATAGCCAACCCTCCAACATGACCCATTCAAGTAGGTACAAAATACTCTGCTCCTCAGTTTCAAACTGTCAATTACTATGGTAACCTTTGTTGAAAAGGCAAATAGCTTATTTTAAATATCAGTTACTTTATTTAAACAAGGTGAATGACAGTTGAAAGCTCAGGAACGGATTAAATTGTACCTAATGGAATGAGATATGTTGGAAGGGAGAGAGATTGTATGTTCTTCCCGTGTCTGCATAGGATTCCTACAACACCCCAAAAATATGGTGGTAGGTTAATTGGCTGCTGAATAAATTAAACCTACTGTGTGCATGTGTTAGGAACCATTGTATGTAACTCCAATGAGGCAGAGAGTGTGAAATATTCTCTGTAAAGCACTAAGCAATCTGATAGCGCTATATAAAAACCCGTTAATTAATTAAATAAATTAATATATATATAACCAGGCCTTTGAGAGAACTGGTTCTGACAGAGGATGTAAGTTATAATTTCCAAGAAGTATGCCATCCCTAGCGCTGTTACCATGGCAACCAGACGGTCGCTCTCACTCTCCTCTTACACAGTGCCAACCAGAGGCTATAGTCTGCGACCAGGTAAGAAGTTATTAGCAGTGTGCGGACAGGGACCCACAGGAGGCCTCTGCCAACAAGAATTTTATTTTCACAAGTCTTCCCCGTCTAACCTTCTCTTAATCGTTTGTCTGTCTGCAACAATTCTGCATATGTCAGTCACCGCTAACTGTTCCAGGCACATTGTGGCTAACATAGGATTTTAACAAGTGGAGATTATGGCTTGCCAAGAACTTTACAGCTGTGCCTCCAGCTTTAGGTCTTCCCCCACAAAAGAAGTTATGACATTTGCACGAGACTGCTGTACCACACAAATGCATCTAGTTGGCGCTGTTGAGCAAACTATTTAAGAGTAGACACTGCTCAACACTGTTATGTAATTGGTAGTGCACTAACATCATTGTGTTTTTACCTCACGGTTAGAAAACCTGCCCTATCTGTCAAAACCTGTTGCTGGTGTATGCTTTCTAATCCTGTATCAGTTATCCTGTTGTGCCAAATGCCATGATATTACTACAGAAGCTACTGTTTCTTGGTGTTCTGATAAACCATCCACTTGGTTAAGTGCTTTCTCATTCTGAGTGGATCAATTTTAAGGACAGCACTCGCTGGCGGTATATCTAACATAAAATATCATCTAAATATCATATGGTGTATAAACCAGTCTCCACCTCAGAATAGCTGTATAGCCTTGGCCCCCTTTTTTTTTTTTTTTTTTTTAGTACAAACGGGTGTGGATCCCCGCAAAGAATGGCCCTATTTCGATAGGTCCGTTCTCTCCCAGCCAGTTTCAAACTGTCTGGGATATCGATTGAGTGCTCAGAAAGGGGAGTGGATAAACTAAGCCCAACCCCTCCCCTAATTGTAACTCTCCCCACAGCCTGACCCCAAACCTTCCCTTCCTAAGGGCCTAACCCCCCAATACAAAAATGCCCCAGACAGGTTACTTACCTCTCCATAGCTGTCATCCGGCAGGTCTGCGAAAATTATTGGGCGAGTATGGGATCAACACACTCACCCATTCATAGAAAAAAAAAAATTCTAAAATGGCCCCCTATTCGAAATAGAGACAGCCGAAAAGTAACTTTTGGCTGTCTATTTCGCAAAGCGGGCCATCGGACCGGAGACTGCAACCGAGTCTATTTATATTTATATTTTTTTTAAGTTAAGTTATATATAGTTTGCATTCACTGCATCATAACACTTACCACATCAAACATTTGGCTTAGCTCTGAGAACGTTGGCTAGGTTGATTTTCTTGCAATAAGTAATTTAGCTGCCAAATCAAATCAAACAAATCATTCCTGTTTTACTCCCGCTAATGTGATATAATATTTACCTAGCGAAACGTCATAGCATCAGTTCAGATCAACCAAATAAGAAAATGAAGTTCAGAAAAAGAGCAAAGTATGTGCAAATGTTTGATTATCTGGGTAATTACCAACATTGGAAACTGATAAAGAAGTTAATGGAGCTGAAGGAAAAGGCTGAAACTAATTAAAGGAAAGTTTATTCTTTGGCGTTGAATGCTGCTATCTGACCTTGAATGGCTCGGCTTGGCCCTCACATCTGACACTCACTGAGAATATACCCTTGCAGGTCCAATATTTAACCAGCTGGAAATATACGCTTTGTTTATATGTCTTTCAAATCCACAGTCACGAATGGGAAGTGCCTCCTCAAGCCAGTAGACTTTAAAGAACAAATATTTAATTTCTTTGATAACATATACGTTTACATTACTTTCGGTTGCTCGCTTCTATGACCTGATTCACGCTTAAGAAGCACTGGCGTAATCGTAAAATCTTCCAAAATGACCTACTATACATGCGTTGTAGGTCATTTACGCAATTTACGCACCAGATAGGTACGTAGATTGTCTCAGTGCGGTCTTCAAAGACCGTACAGAGTAGTTTAGGAAGAAAGAGGCGGCCTAATGTTGCCTCGGGTAGTGTTTAGGTAGAAGTGGGAGGAATTTAGATTATCTGGGGAGGGATGCGGGGAGAGGTATTGTCCGTACAAGAAGAAGGAAACTCCGTACGGTAAGATAAGGTAGCTCTATGGCACTCTTAAGTTACTCAAAAAACGGGGGGCAGGTTAGGGACAAAACAAGTGGGTCAGGTTCGGTAGAATTTTCCCCTAACCTTAATCCTTACCCTAACCCTCACCCTAGACCTCCATTTCAGCAGCCTAACCTTAACCACTCCTTCTCCGCACCCTAACCCTAACCTTCCCCTTCTAGAAACCTATCTTTAACCCTCCATGTTCCACAGCCTAACCCTAACCTTCCCTTCCTAGCAGCCTAACCTTAACCACAGCCTGTTGGAGAGAGTACAGTTCGCCATTGGGAATATGTACTTTGTCAAAATAGGGCCAATCATCATAGTACACGTTCCCAATAGAAATCATTATTCAGTCAAAAATAAGCTAAATGCAATGGCAACTACATCCATTTTATCAAGACATTAATTGGTTTAATTGATTAAATATATAATAATTATATTTTACTCGCTCTGAAAGTAGACCGCCTTGACAGGTTTTACTGGCTTGAACCATTTAAAACACATTGGGCCGGATTCAGAGCTCCGGGCGCATTGCATATTTATATCTTTAAGACCGCGTATACGCAATCTACGTTGCAACAAGAAACATAGATGACGTTAGAAAATGAATGCGCATGCGCAGTAACACAACGGAGCTCTGAATCCGGCCCATTGAGGGGAAGTCAATTACCAATCTATTTCAGTAGCCAGTTGGAGTGAAAAGCATTCCTGTACTGTACGCCACAAGGCAGAATGGAATATCAACCAATGTGTAAATATTGTGTAAGTGAGGGCCAAGGCAAGTATCATTTGGGCTTCTTTGCAGAGACAGCTGGGGAAATTTACAGCTGGGCTCAGATAAAGCTTTCTCAGCCATGATGGGGAAACTAGATTGCAGTCCATTAGTAAATCAATAAACCTTTGTTTATATACCATTTAGCAACTGCTGTTTTCCTGCAGAGATCAGACAATGGAGCTGACATCACCCATTCAGTTCACAAGATGAGCCATGCACTATTTCTCTAGGACATTGAATGGGTGATGGAAGCTCCATTGTCTAATCTCTACATGAAGCTGCTATTTGGTAAGTAAACAAAGTTTTAATGATTTCTGAAGCCCTATTCATGTTTCCCCAGCAGGTGGGCCAGCCATACATGCAGTATCTGACAAAGGAGTAACTGAGCACAACAAAATATGACAAAATATGGAACCAGGCTTCATGGCAAGGGAGGCAGAGACCTGTCTATCCATTGGAAGATAACCATGGTTGGACACCAACCCATTGGTGGCCCATTGGGATCCGGATCCAGATTTAAGTACACACTGCATTCATAACCCCTCCACAACGGAAGCGAAATTATGAGATCCTAAACTTAGGCATTTAGAATGCGTAAATAGGCTGTTTTACGTAATTCTGTATCCAGTCCATTGACCCCCAGGCACCCAACAGGAGATTTGTCTGGAAATAAACCCCAGCTTATCCAGACCTTACTTTCTGGGCAATGACATGGCTGTGAATACCACAAATAATTGTCATGCATCAAATTGTCCAATGCCCAACATCTAAGTCATTGGATAGATTATTTAATAGGGGCTAAAAGATTTCAGAAAGCTGTTACAGAGCCCAGTAGACATGATTGTCTCCAGAAAGAGTTTTATTTTTAAGTACTGAGGGAATACAGATATTAGAAGTTGCCCAAGCTCTGTCTGGGAGATACAGAAGTGTTCTACAAGGGGGAGTCTAATAAAAGTAGCAGTTGAAAAGAAGAAAGGTCAAGCTGAGAGGGCAACCTGTATCCATACAAAGACTAGAATCCTGAGACCTTACAACTTGACAGACACATATTCCAAACACATAACTCCCTTCAGATTATGTCCTCCAATGCACTGCAAACTACAGAGGCAGATGGGGGTTTGCCAGGGCACTGTATAACAGACAACGGGCCTCAAATCTTCCATTTAATAGCAGGTACACCTAGATGCTGTGTAGAAAGATAATAGATTTCTATTCTGCCTGTTAACTGTAACTATATAATATTTCATTTACAACACACTTAAGTCCAGATGCATATCATCATGCTGTGCCAGGTGTTATTTCCAGCTGGAGCATGCTGGGAGTTGCAGTGCCAAAGGTTGCCTATGCCTTCTGGTGGCTGATTGATAGTATGCTTTGTGAGGCTGGGAAATTTCATATTTCCGAGTTCACTGTCTGTGGGGGATCCCTTGTATCCCGGTAGATCCAACCCTGCTTCTACTCAGTGGCGCACCCAAGGGGAATTTCTGGTAGCCCAGAAACATCCCTCCACACACACACACACAAGCAATGAATATTTTTACCAAAAGTAAAAAAAAAAATCCAAAAAATGGAAAACAAAAAAAGGTTCCGGTAAAGGAGTGTGGCTTCACGGCGCTGATTTAAAAATGGTAGTGACTTCACTTCCCCACTTAGGAGGAATACCATATACTATAATATACCCCCATTATACTATATATCAAGGGGATATATGATGGGTCTGGGATTGAAACACATTATAATATAAGGGGATATATTATGGGTCTGGGATTGGCACGTATTATAATATAATGGGTTGAAATATTTTCTTAGAGTGACCAATAAGTCATAAGCAACTGGTGTCTGAGATAAATTCTTCGGCTTGTAAGCTCTCACAAGAAGGACCCTCTATCCTTGTATCCTCCTCTACCTCCCTTCCTCATCTGCCCCAACATCTCTCCCCCCACCACTCTCTACCAGCTTTCTCAGCCTTCTTCTACTAATGCACATTACATCTTACAACTATATTTTACCTTGTATGTTGTTTTACTAAATATCACCTCGTATTTTGTTTATATTGTATGTTGTTTTGCTGTATTTTACATTGTATGTTAATTTACTCCTTATATATTGTTTTACTATATTTTACCTTGTATGTTTTTTTTGGGATATTTTACTCTGTATGTTGTTTTTTTTATACTTTATTTTACCTTGTATGTTATTTTACTATATTTTCTCTTGTATGTTATTTTTTGGGATATTTTACTCTGTATGTTGTTTTTTTTTATACTTTATTTTACCTTGTATGTTATTTTACTATATTTTCTCTTGTATGTTATTTTTTGGGATATTTTACTCTGTATGTTGTTTTTTTTTATACTTTATTTTACCTTGTATGTTATTTTACTATATTTTCTCTTGTATGTTATTTTTTGGGATATTTTACTCTGTATGTTGTTTTTTTTTATACTTTATTTTACCTTGTATGTTATTTTACTATATTTTCTCTTGTATGTTATTTTTTGGGATATTTTACTCTGTATGTTGTTTTTTTTTATACTTTATTTTACCTTGTATGTTATTTTACTATATTTTCTCTTGTATGTTATTTTTTGGGATATTTTACTCTGTATGTTGTTTTTTTTTATACTTTATTTTACCTTGTATGTTATTTTACTATATTTTCTCTTGTATGTTATTTTTTGGGATATTTTACTCTGTATGTTGTTTTTTTTTATACTTTATTTTACCTTGTATGTTATTTTACTATATTTTCTCTTGTATGTTATTTTTTGGGATATTTTACTCTGTATGTTGTTTTTTTTTATACTTTATTTTACCTTGTATGTTATTTTACTATATTTTCTCTTGTATGTTATTTTTTGGGATATTTTACTCTGTATGTTGTTTTTTTTTATACTTTATTTTACCTTGTATGTTATTTTACTATATTTTCTCTTGTATGTTATTTTTTGGGATATTTTACTCTGTATGTTGTTTTTTTTTATACTTTATTTTACCTTGTATGTTATTTTACTATATTTTCTCTTGTATGTTATTTTTTGGGATATTTTACTCTGTATGTTGTTTTTTTTTATACTTTATTTTACCTTGTATGTTATTTTACTATATTTTCTCTTGTATGTTATTTTTTGGGATATTTTACTCTGTATGTTGTTTTTTTTTATACTTTATTTTACCTTGTATGTTATTTTACTATATTTTCTCTTGTATGTTATTTTTTGGGATATTTTACTCTGTATGTTGTTTTTTTTTATACTTTATTTTACCTTGTATGTTATTTTACTATATTTTCTCTTGTATGTTATTTTTTGGGATATTTTACTCTGTATGTTGTTTTTTTTTATACTTTATTTTACCTTGTATGTTATTTTACTATATTTTCTCTTGTATGTTATTTTTTGGGATATTTTACTCTGTATGTTGTTTTTTTTTATACTTTATTTTACCTTGTATGTTATTTTACTATATTTTCTCTTGTATGTTATTTTTTGGGATATTTTACTCTGTATGTTGTTTTTTTTTATACTTTATTTTACCTTGTATGTTATTTTACTATATTTTCTCTTGTATGTTATTTTTTGGGATATTTTACTCTGTATGTTGTTTTTTTTTATACTTTATTTTACCTTGTATGTTATTTTACTATATTTTCTCTTGTATGTTATTTTTTGGGATATTTTACTCTGTATGTTGTTTTTTTTTATACTTTATTTTACCTTGTATGTTATTTTACTATATTTTCTCTTGTATGTTATTTTTTGGGATATTTTACTCTGTATGTTGTTTTTTTTTATACTTTATTTTACCTTGTATGTTATTTTACTATATTTTCTCTTGTATGTTATTTTTTGGGATATTTTACTCTGTATGTTGTTTTTTTTTATACTTTATTTTACCTTGTATGTTATTTTACTATATTTTCTCTTGTATGTTATTTTTTGGGATATTTTACTCTGTATGTTGTTTTTTTTTATACTTTATTTTACCTTGTATGTTATTTTACTATATTTTCTCTTGTATGTTATTTTTTGGGATATTTTACTCTGTATGTTGTTTTTTTTTATACTTTATTTTACCTTGTATGTTATTTTACTATATTTTCTCTTGTATGTTATTTTTTGGGATATTTTACTCTGTATGTTGTTTTTTTTTATACTTTATTTTACCTTGTATGTTATTTTACTATATTTTCTCTTGTATGTTATTTTTTGGGATATTTTACTCTGTATGTTGTTTTTTTTTATACTTTATTTTACCTTGTATGTTATTTTACTATATTTTCTCTTGTATGTTATTTTTTGGGATATTTTACTCTGTATGTTGTTTTTTTTTATACTTTATTTTACCTTGTATGTTATTTTACTATATTTTCTCTTGTATGTTATTTTTTGGGATATTTTACTCTGTATGTTGTTTTTTTTTATACTTTATTTTACCTTGTATGTTATTTTACTATATTTTCTCTTGTATGTTATTTTTTGGGATATTTTACTCTGTATGTTGTTTTTTTTTATACTTTATTTTACCTTGTATGTTATTTTACTATATTTTCTCTTGTATGTTATTTTTTGGGATATTTTACTCTGTATGTTGTTTTTTTTTATACTTTATTTTACCTTGTATGTTATTTTACTATATTTTCTCTTGTATGTTATTTTTTGGGATATTTTACTCTGTATGTTGTTTTTTTTTATACTTTATTTTACCTTGTATGTTATTTTACTATATTTTCTCTTGTATGTTATTTTTTGGGATATTTTACTCTGTATGTTGTTTTTTTTTATACTTTATTTTACCTTGTATGTTATTTTACTATATTTTCTCTTGTATGTTATTTTTTGGGATATTTTACTCTGTATGTTGTTTTTTTTTATACTTTATTTTACCTTGTATGTTATTTTACTATATTTTCTCTTGTATGTTATTTTTTGGGATATTTTACTCTGTATGTTGTTTTTTTTTATACTTTATTTTACCTTGTATGTTATTTTACTATATTTTCTCTTGTATGTTATTTTTTGGGATATTTTACTCTGTATGTTGTTTTTTTTTATACTTTATTGGGGAGGAGTCTTAAGGTTAGGCTGTGGGGAAGGGAGTCTTAGGGTTAGGCTGTGGGGGAGGGGAGTAATAGGGTTAGGCTGTGGGGGAGAGGAGACTTGGGGTTAGTTGCTTAGCTTCACCGTGTTCGGTGCTCCAGGGATGCCTCATCGAGCAACAGGAACCCATACTCATATTGGGGCAGATGTTGCCCGGGGTAATTAGGGCAACGCACCAGCGTAGTAATGCTGGAGGGGCTGTCCCCCAGCGTTACTATGCTCTAGTTTGTGTTGGGAGGCGGGGGAGGGAGGGTAATGAGGTTGGCGTTATTGTATTAACACCACCGTCCCAGCATAGTTACCCTCGCTTACGCCGGCTGAAGTTAGGGTAGCCTTCAGCCGGCGTAAACGAGGGTAACTATGCTGGGGCAGGGGGAGTTCCACGATGTAACGCTGTAACTACATCATAGGTCTGGATCAGGCCCACTGTACCTAATGGAACTGGCCATGTTGGAGGGTTCAAAGATACCAGAAACAAGGGTGATTACAGAAGCCATGTAGTATCCTGTGTCTCTCTGGTAAGTTGGAGACTGCTTTTATAAGATTCTGAGAAGCACAGGGTCCATCATCTCTCCAAATAACCCACCTGGTAGCCTTGGAAGAAGTTCAGGATCTCTTTCATACCGGAGTTGTACGCCAACCCTTGCATGCGCACCACTGTTGCTCCATTGTGAGGAGGGATGGCGCTGGTACTAGCTGGAGCTGGGAAGAATCCAAGACTGCTGGGGGATCCTGGAGGACTGTGGTGAATATATGAAGAAATCAATTCCTGTGCAAAAAAATCTAAACCGGCCAGAACAAGTTCAATCACAGTCTGTGTGTTATCCTTGCCCAGCAGGAAAACATGTGCATGATTTCACCAAATCACATTAGCATGCATTCACTGGCATCCATTACTCTTACAGGAGCAAGGATTTCAGAACTCCCTGACTGTATAGCGCCACAGTGTGAGCAAGCTCCCGAATGCTTGTCTGAAAGATACCCAGCTTTTTAAACTGTCCCGATGCCCTTATTGGTTGAAATTATTCTGCTGGTTGAATGGCATTAGCAAATAATTTTTTTGTATTATAAAGTAAATATAATGCCCCCCTTCCTGTATAGGACAAATGCTGGATGAAACTTTGGACGAAGCAAAAATTATTCCATTGGGATTTAAAAAGCAAAAATAGCTGTAAACTACTACATTGGTCAACCAGGTAACAGTATTCCCATTATCATCATATTTTGTCATGTTACAAGCTATCCAGGAGTCGCACGAGGCAGATGGAAAAGGACTAGTGACTTCATTTTAGCCTTAAATTTACACTGGCCACAATGAAAGTCCAGCCTGTATGGCCAAACAATGACCCAAATATCATACCGAAATTGAAAGGGCTCATTAATTGGCATGTTCCTAAACTCATCCATGAGGACAACCTAAAATACGAAAGCCATTGGCGAGTATTTTCTATAGAGGAATATCTTCATAAAATGTTTTTTTAATAATGTAAAAAAGTGCAGAGTAACTTTATCAGTGATTTGTGCTATTAATACAAATTAAAACAGGACTGGTTTCAGTGAGATTGGTTCACGTTTCTGTGGCCCCCTTGTGCACGCTTTATTAAAAATTATTTATAAATCATACATCACTTTTAAGCTTGACCCACTAAAGTGATAATTGGTCCAATCATTCAATTATCCAGATCAGACCAAAATTCACCGTAGCATACGGCCTGTATTTTGTTTCCCCAACAGCGATAAGATGGCCAAAACACGCTTTGGTGCAATCGTATCTTATGGGCATGCTAAACATATCGGAGCCAAGATTCTGATTTTACCTTTACTACCCCACCCCTCGGGCTACTCTGTCTAACTCAATTATTACTTGCTAGTACAGGAGTAGGAAAAGCTCTGAAGAGACTTCATTATTGCTGCAATAGCCAGTAATAACGTCACAGTACTCTGGCCAGGTGCTAGACTTGCCACCATACTATTACTGTGAAGCTTTTTTTGTTTGATATGAGACACCTGATGGTTGTAAAAAAAAAAAAAAAAAAAAAAAACAATCTCATCAGCGCAACGAACCTCTCCTGCTGGGACTGAATCCTGGCAGAATAGAGGTTCTGCAACTGGAGCTTTTCCTTTGTGGGAAATTGTCCCACTTGTTAAAGCCACCTCCTGCTGGGGTCACTAATAGCGCTAGTGTATGGCCAGCTTTAGGTTAGAGCTGGAAACCCAACCCCCCCAAAAAAATTTTTTTTTAACTTTAGCATCCAAAAATACTCCATTCGCAGCACGTATCTAACAACTGGATAAAATCCAAACACAGACAGACCTATCTGTTATCTTGCCGATAATGACATTGTTTATCTAGAATATTTTCCTAAACATCTCTACTATGTAAATAATTGTTCAATATGAATTGCAATCTTGTGACTAATAACTTTATAAAAATACTCATGCTTGTTCCCTTTTATGGATGTTTATTATATGTATTTATCTTAATTGTCGCTGCATGGAGAGAAACTTCCTTGCAATCTGATACTGCTCTCACACACTCCGTTTAAACAGCTTTAGACAACCGGATCATAAAAACATTCAGTGGTTTTTCCCGACTGAATGCCAGGTATTATAAACACCTTAAGAAGCATCTCTATTTGTAATTCTAGATTGTCACTCACTGAGCTTTTTTGGGCAGCAAGCCAATATATAAAACAATTAGTGAATCCATACATAAGCGCAGCCAAAATAGCCATTATTACAGCACATCTTCTGTATACCAGTGCACTGCAGTTACACTAAAAAGCTAATCTAAACCTAACAATTTTTCACAAGCTGTACAGTAACCCGTATTGTTACAGTAAACTAGAGTACTGAGTAACATATTAAAAAGCATGCTTTCAACGTCTTAAGATATTTATGCCCCACATCATTTTACCAATAAAGTTTTTTTCATCTAGTCTTAGAGTTTGCAGAGCAAAGATCATATGAAGTAAAAGAATATTACATTAATGTAGACGGTCTACACAGATTACCAGAGATCGTATCAAAACACACCTTTCAACAATTAAGGGGACAAAATGTTCCCTGAATAAAAAAAAAAAAAGTTACTCCGCAGGTCTTCGTCACCACTCCTTAGCAGCTTGGAAAACAAACAATGCAGGCACAATAATGTTCCTGCTTAGGTAACATTCTTAACCTCTGCAGAGGCTGCAACCCCCAAAAAAAAAAAAGCTTGACCTTGCACACAACTATTTTAACTCCAGGGTAACTATCTGGCAGGTTGATTTCTGCTCATTATAAAAGCCTTTTTACTGCACAAAATTTACTGTGTTCATTCACCCATGAACAACTCTGTGCCGTCCTGTGCCCTTGAATGTAAATATAGCTTTCCTCATTTAAACTTATTTCAGGATTTCTCAGCTACTGTGGGCTACTAGTTACAGCTCTTCCACTATCTGCCAGTCTCCTAAAAGCAAATAATCTCTACTTTGTTGAGGGTTTAAAATCCACATAAGGCATATTTACTGGAAGGTTATTGTCCCATACAACTCAAATTATGCTCCGCTATTAAAAAAGGGACAGAGTATACTGTAAATATGAAGAAAGCTATATCTGGCATTGTTGAAGCACACAATGTTGAAATAATATTGAAAATTAATTAGCAGTCTACAAATTTTAGGTTATAGTACTTATTACCAGTAAGGTCTCCAGCCCTAACATAACAAACTTAGTCCATACAAACTGAAGACCTAATTAATGTCAGGGTGTAACCACAATCGAGCCAATTCATGGTAAGAACACTTTCCACAAAATGGTCGTTTAGTCTACGAAAATGTGATCTATCTTCACTAAACAAAATCTTGAAGGTTTGGTTTCATACACATCTCCCCAAGATGTGGCATCATTTTCTTACTTTAAGTCCCAATAAATAATTTCGTTTTTTTCATAAATGAAGTTTCCACATACTGTATACCAGGGCCTTTGAACATTAGAATTCTATGAGAGCAATTATGTTCTCATGACACACCCTCAATGACGTGAAGTTGTCTCCTCCACATAAGCGATAACCTTTCCCAAGAGAGGCTTGTGTTGTCTTAAAAGTATTTTAATCTGTGCGAATGATGACTGTAACAGATAACAAAACATTGACTCAGCACCATTTTATGTGAACGCTTGTCTCTCATAAAGGCCAATCACCAGGCTAGAGGTGGTCAACTAAGACACGAATGACACTAAGAGCATCTAAAAAGCACAAAGGGTGACAGTATCATATTAATTCTAGTTCCACATTACTGCGGATGTCCAGGATTCCAAACTCCATGACGGATTTGATCATATATGGTTACACTTGGTATTACGACACTCATAGCTGACAGCACATGTGACATCTATTTTACCGATCTGAAAACATCCTACAATCATCAGAGTGGATCTTACAAATATTAAGTGACAAGAAAACACACTATGCCCACAGCATGTAATGTGTTCCAGGCTTTTCTTACCTTGGATAGTAAGCAGTGTAGTTCATGAAGAGTTGAGCACCTGCTGGGTAGTAGGCTGCCGATGGTTGCAAAGCCCGTGGATTCAAAAGCAAGGAAGGCTGGTAGAGAGCAGCAGCATCCGTAGGAATAACGGCTGTCGGTGCTGGGAATGTGTATGACGGAGGGGACAAACCTGGTTCAAAAGAAGTCACAGATAAACATTAGTGTAACCTCCATAACCTCGGAGTTTTCCCTCCTAGGCTATTTAGGGAATGGGTTTGCTACACTATAACACTAGATCATTCAGATTGGTCTCTTCATGCGAAAGGGAAAGCATCCTAAAACTACACAACGTCATCTACAACTTGTGTAATAATCATTTTCTTGTTGAACAGGACTCTTCAACAGCATGTTATTGCCCTGTTCATGTACTGGATAGTATCTCACATTCTACATTCATGTACGGTCCAGAGCTGCCATTTGTCAAACCTAGGCCACCAATGGTTTGAATGAGCGACACGTTACAGCCAAGAACCCAACTGAGAAGCAGAGGTTGCGGTCATGACCTGCTTGCTATGAGTCCATTTTTCAGAAGTATAGAAGCCACTGTGCTTACATCATAGGCAGCACCAGCGGTATCTGTATAGCTCAAAGCAATAATTTTAGTTTAAGATTTAATCCAAGGTTACCTTTCTACAGAAGAAAAAAAAATAAAAAAATAAAAAGGAGGTTTACACTAAATCTCCTCTTAAAGTATATGCAAGGTATGATACACCCACAGGGCAAAACACAATCATCTTTAAACAAGAATAAACTTGAACAATATTCAGGTTATCTAGTATGTTAAAAATCAGGACCAAGATTAATCTGACTACACTTTTCCACATTAGTATTAATAATGTTCTCCAGGCATATTAGAAATTTGACATTTATACAAAGGTTTACCTACTGTTACAGGGACCTAATTTCCATGTAGTAAACAGGGTTCGAAGGCAATAATATCTTTATTAATCCTGTTAATATCCAGCTGTTTGGTTAAACTGTTAAAGCAATGCTTTGTCTATTGATTTCAAGCTCCTCACAATTTGCACTCTATTTTAAAACATTGGTCAAAATGGAAAATCTTAATCCCCAGTCCTATTATAAAAAATATTGCTTGCAAGGATGAATCCAGTTCAAGGACCAGATGTAAAAGCCACATGGACCAACACAGAGGGGCGTGGTTCGCTGGTGCGATGAGCAGATTTACGACACAAGATATTCTGGCACTGCAGCAGCGAAGTCCAGCTCCAGAGAAGAGAGCATGGACGCTGCGAGTAATCAGGATCCATTTACACCAATGGCAAGTATTTTCCCCTAATGCTCTCCCATTCGTTTTTTTCAGTGTTAGTGTTGGGGGGGGGGATTGGGGTTAGGCTCTTAGGAAGGGAGGGTTAGGGTCAGACTGCAGGAAAGGGAGGGTTAGGGTAACGGAAGGGGAGGGTTAGAATTAGGGGAAGGGTTGGAGGTTAGGTAGGCTTTAGACTTGCCTATTGGAGCACCCTCACAGACTAATCCTAACCTTCCCACCATAATTTGCTATTGGGAAAAGGGCCCATTCCCAATACAAATATTTACAGTCCACACAATTTCAGCAACGATACAGCCACGATTAGGCAGTCGCCTGTATCCGTGTCAAAATGTAACTAATTGGACTGGCATCTACATCCCCATATGGAGAGTCAAGGGACTGGATCCAGACTTAAGTGCTTGAAATGAGTTACCCCTGGGCTAAACCATGTTGATTGCAGGGGCAGACAGGCTAATTGTATTCTTTGCATGCAGGGAGATATCTCTGAATTGCTTACTGCACACAGATACTGACCAGCTTTACTATCACACTGTTAGTTAGACTTTGGATAGGAAACCACCTCTCAGCTCTAATACCGTTTGCAACAGATGAAATATGACTCCCCTGCAATCAACATGTTTAAGCCCAGGAGTAACTCATTTCAAGCACTTAAGTCTGGATTCAGCCCAAATTTAGGAACCAGCAAGAACGATCATTTTTAAGTGTTCCAATTAGCAACTCATTGAGTCAGCGCAACTTTGCTCTCACAGATTGCTGTATATTCCTACCTATTTCAGCTGTGCTTGCAGTTTTCAATAAAGCTTGGTGCATTACCCCCCCAAAAAAAATAAGTTTCCAGAATGGAATATGCCGGTATGCAGGTATTCAGAAAACATGCATCTTACTTTGACTTTTTAGTAGGGGATTGCTCTCAATATTAATATTTCTCTATATTTTTTGAGCAATCTCCAAATACGCAAAATTACATGAAGCATTGTCATCTCCCTCCCCCCATTAGGCACTTCTGATAGAAATGAAACAAATCATTTAAGTGAAAAAATCAAGAATGCAGTTTCACATGTTGCATTGGGGGAGGGGAAAGCCTCTAAACTACTAAGAGGGCCTTAAAGGGGAACTAAATCCAAAAACAAATTAGGTTTATTATAATGCTGCTTACCCCTTTATTACATATCCCATTCATACTATTTTTGGAATGGGAACCAGGGCTATTTGGTTTATGTCCTCGCATAGTCTCGCATCAACAGCCTTTACTGTCTGAGCAATGATTGCAGTCAACTGCATGGTGCTAGCAGAAGATTCAAAGACCCTTAAAGACAAGTGGCTCACAAGAGCTGTAAAGATGGACGGGGTTTGGAATATGCACTATTAGCACCAGTCAGCGATGCCGAGATAGTAGAAGAGTAGATGCAACCTCATAACCAATCTCCTTCCATAACACAAGGAGGGACAAGACATCTCACTGCAGCGGCACAATACAATGAATGCAAGCCTTGTACAAGAGGATGGTAGGTTTCTTTAGTTTTGCTTTAGTTCCCCTTTAAAAGGGCAGCATAGATATCCCAGTGGTGCCCCGAAATGTCATTCACCACAAGAGAATTCCAATGATCGATTCTTTGTGCAACCAAAACACACGGAAAATAATTAAACAGAATACCCACAGAAGGAAAAGCAGTTCCAACACCTACCAGCTCAAAGCGCAGAGAAGCGGCAAGACCCTCACCAAAACTTACATGGTAACTTACATGGCGGCGGGGACAAGCCATTGCGATTTAAAGTTCCCCCCATTAAGACAAAATTCATCTCCTCTGCAGAACATTGAAACACCTCCACATATCTGTCCTTCATGGTCTTCTTGTGACACTTCTGCGCTGCCAGGAAGGCCCTCTCAGCAGACTTCATCTGTATAAAAGAATCTCCTGATGGCCGCCCCTGTTGGGGAAACAAAAGCACAAGGTTTGTCAGAGGATCAATGATGCACAAGACTATATACATGCTGGTAGGTATCTGCTACTTGCTCCAAGTAACATCACTTTGGCCTACTCAAAAAATAAAGGATAGGTTTATCCTTGCTAGAACCTAGCAAGCCCTATGGTGTGTAAATAGTATTTAAAGTGCTTTAAAGGAATTGATTTGGGTTTTCTTTATTGTTCAACTTAATTTATTTTAAACCATGCAATATGCTCATCTATCTTTTTGTATTCTTTGCATGCAGGGATATATCTTTGAATTGCTTCTTGCAGAGATACTGACCAGCTTTACTATCACACTTTATTTAGACTTGGGATAGGAAATATCACCTCTCAACTTTAATACTGTTTGCAACAGATGAAATATGACTCCCCTGCAATAAACATGGTTTAGCCCAGGAGTAACTAATTTTAAGCACTTAAGTCTGGATCCAGCCCATTATTTGTACTGGAAGTTGCTGGTAATTTGTATCTATTACCGCAGTTACCCAACTGTGATATCAGGTAGGTTTGTTTTACTCTCACAGGACATGCAGAGACCCATGTGTAATTAGCTATCTGACTGTTAACCCACCCTCTCACCCACCAAAATATATAAAAAATAGCATGAAAAAAAAAAAAACTGCGAAAAAACAAACACACAAATGATCACAAAAACAAAGTAATAATAAAAAGTAAAATTGAAAGCCTGGAATTTCGCTATGAATGAGATTGGTGCATTTTCAGTTCCAATGCAAAATGTGGAAGCACAAAACAATACAGCGTTAAGTTTGAGCTGATAAGAAGTCTGTCATCTATACATTTTAAGTCCTTGCTAGTGTGTTTATACCTTCTTAATATTAATACGACTTCAATCAAAAACCAGTGCAAAACATTCACTTTCATTTCTAGATGACCAAAATAACCCATTATTGTGGGCCGTCACAAGGTCTCATCTTGTAACACTAATCTGAAGTAATATCTAGGTAATTTTAGAAGGAAGCAAGAGGACTGCAGCATGCCACTGATTGATACGTGTTAACAGCACAATGCAAACAAGCTATTCTGCCACTATCAATATTGGCAAGGAAACCAGGAGCCAGAGGGAGGCCATTCAATTCACCCTTTAAAATCAGTCAATAGTAGCTTGCAAATAGGCTGGAAATTTGGGATTTCTTTGCAGAGTTTTTCTTTTTTCCCCATTACCAGTACAATTGCTTGGCCTATTTCAACAGGAGAGGGGATAGAAAACTGACTGGAGTTATTTTCCCCAACAGTTCAGTATGTTATACTATGTATGACAAGTGATCAAGGAACATCCCTCCTTTCAGCATAATATCTAGCTGAATGGATCAGCTGCACACAAATGGAGATCACAGGCTCAGCACAGATGTCTGCCACCAGATTTCCTATGCAGAGGAACACACGTTAACCCATAGGAAGAAGAGGCACAAGTATGATGATACAGGATCATAAGCTAAATAGTGTGAACTTTCATTTTGCATCGCCACTTTGCAGGCAGAAAAAAACAAACACAAAACAAAAATAAAAGATAAACAAACAATCTCCCATATTACAGCACTTCAAATACTTTTATTTTAGGTCGGCAAAAGTGACTAAGTACACCGCGCTTCAGGAAATAAAGTGTTAAGATAGTGAGGTTGCAGAAAGTGATTAAAGCCTTTGTCATTAAGTAAATGGGAGTTGCCTGGTGCCAAGTCTCTGCAAAGCATTTTCTTGATGACCTTGGATAAGTGAATATCTCTGCCTGTCTCCATTATATTACACAGCGCTGAGCGTCTGGCTGCTGTTTATAGGAAAATGAACCTGCTAGAAAATACACACGCTGACAGAACAAACAATAGTCTCCTACTGTAAGGACAGTCTGTCTATAGAAGCTGTGCATTTCTACCTCTGTCCTAAGATTTGGACATTCCGAGTGGAGACTAATCAATGGCTTTAGGTAGTTAAACATTAAATCATTAACAGTGAGGCAGATATTTACTTTCTAAATGAAATAACAAGGTTTTTACATGTACATGGGTGAGAACGTTAGGCCCATTCACCGGATTTGAGAAGTCAGACCATCCCAATCAGAGTCGAGCTGGGACTGCCCCCCAACACTGCCAATAACCCAACAGAAGCTGCAAGGGACAATATTGTTACACTTTCGAGGAATGTGCCGTTTCCATTAGGCCAGGCTGTAGAAATTTACAGCAGCCTCAACCTCTGTGTCTCCACCCTGTGGACACTGTCTGCTACTCCAGGCCTGGGCAAAGGTGCATCTGGCATGCTCTCAGCAGGTAACCTAGGTTCAGTCGCTAAAGCAATTCACCCCTCTAGACATAGTGGTGGATCTCCCTTATGCCTAAGACTAACAAGCAGCAATAAATACATTTTGATACGTTTTAAAGCGATATCTTTAACGTAGGTTTGAGCTACAGCTATGACATTCAAGGTGACAAGGTGCAAAAGAAAAACCTATGAGGGGAAACCTTAAAAACACAGACTGGGGAAAATAAAAGGTGCATTTATCAATAATAGATAGTACTTCGGAGTCTCTTGAAAACTTGACCCTGGGGCCACAATTGTCCAGTTACGTCCCTGTTTCTGGCTCATGTCCATAAACTAAACTATTAAGTCTTATTCAGGAGAAAATCCATTTCCATTGCCACTGAAACACCCTTCTTTGAGTATAATAGTATGATCAGCAGGTTGCACACAACAGCTAAAGCCTAAACATTATTATTAGCAAGGGCTTACATTATTTGTTTTGAACGCAGCAGAGCTTGTACTCCGGGCACTGGCAGACCAAAGGGGTGCAGCAGAGCATAGCCAAATGACATCTCCAGACCCTAATATAGTATTACATGTGGGATATTATTAGGGGTCTGGAATGGCACACTATATAACAGAATAATATGGGTCTGGGAATTACATTATAATATATGTGGGGTGTATTAGGGGTCTTGGAATGGTCCTCTACACACTGTATAAAGTGTGCCATTCCAAACCCTAATATAAACCACATATAGGGCCTGATTTAGAGGCTGAAAGTAAGAACTTAAAGTTACACCTGGGCAAAACAATGTTGATTTCAGGGGGAGTGCTAGATACACCTATGGGTGGAGCTATTCGCAGGACACACCCCTTTGGCGGTACAGGACACACCCCTTTGGTGCAGCGCCTTGATAGT
>WWET01001417.1:104105-138400 GCA_011038615.1 Limnodynastes dumerilii | reverse complement strand
CTTAAAGTTACACCTGGGCAAAACCATGTTGATTTCAGGGGGAGTGCTAGATACACCTACGGGTGGAGCTATTCACAGGACACACCCCTTTGGTGCAGCGCCTTGATAGTGGTCTCAATCTCCCTGATATTCATTTACAATAGTAGGCAACCATGGTGTAGGAAGGGGGAACTGTTTTTGAGAGGGGTCACAAGACGACAAGTAGATCAGAAAGGCAGATGTGTAACAGAGAAAGGGAAATATATAATGGAGGTGGGAGGAGGTGTGCAATGGAGGCTCTTAATTTTCTCCATAAACTATCAGTGCAATAAGAGTCCATGTGGGGCACAAAGAGAAGAACCCAACAATCAACATTCATTTAAATAGCATTTCCTTTAAGCCAGCAAATGTTAGGGAACAGACTCACCCCACTCCCACACTATGGGAGGATGGGGTTGAGGGCACGCCATAGCATTCACTTGCCCCAGGTGCCATTAATCCATGATACACCTGTCTGCAACTAGGAGGGGTAATAAATAGGAGTTTTAAAACTACATTTTGTTGCCCAGACATTGTGTTGTGTTGGAGATCCGGTCATGGGGGTATCTATAAAGGGATTAAGGGCCAAATATGAATGATGTGCATGGTGTGATATAGCCTTTCGGGGGCAGAAGGCGACAAACTTGGGCCACATAGCAAGGAGGAGGGACATAAGTGTTTGGTGTGACTAGGGGCAGGTGTGGACAGACAGGTCACCTGCCCGATTTAAGTGGTCAGACGCCAACCATTCAGAACTCCATGCATGAGAACAGCTTGCTTACAGTGTGGGGGGTAGGGGTGGCTTCCACCACTCCTTACACCTCCTGTAGGCTATAGTGTTACGCAAGTTTTAGGCGACGCTATACAACGGCTTTGCACTTGCTGAGAAAAGCTCAGTAACGTATCAAGCGGGAAAGATCCACAAAACAAGTCTCCAAAGGCAAAGTTAAGCATCGTAAGTAAATAAATCTGCTTGAAGGCTGTGAGGTAAATGGCTGAACACTTTTGTCGTCAAGAAATGAAAACCAAATAGCAGTTTATTTATTTCCTTTTCATCGGAGGATTATGTGCACGATCTAAAACCATGGCTACCCACAGGGGACTCGGAAGGCAGAGCTTTACATACACAGCACATTCTCTCGTCCCCATCTGGCCGGCTCATATTTCATTGCAGTGGTTTAAAAAATTGTGACTCACATTATTTTATGTAATTTTTCACTTTTAACAAATCCTTATCTGAACCAGTTCACCTCAAAACAAAAAAAAATAAATTACAAAATAAAAACATCCTCAAATACTCAAGACTCACTATGCTTGGGCATAAAATTGCCTCAAATACAATACATTTCCATAACAAATCCACAAAAAGCAGTCAATTACTGCACTTAGGATTCACAATTACCCCTTTGTTCTTGTATACAATCTATAGTAAAATGACTAAATAGCCAGATGTTATATTAAATTTAAATTCTCTAAAAATAGCCAT
Organism: Limnodynastes dumerilii; assembly: GCA_011038615.1. NCBI lineage: Eukaryota > Metazoa > Chordata > Amphibia > Anura > Limnodynastidae > Limnodynastes > Limnodynastes dumerilii. Next base: position 136,896 of record WWET01001417.1, on the reverse strand, counting down.
CATTTCAAAATGACCACAAGAAAAAGCTGTAGTGCTATGTTTCATGAAGCAAATAAAACGCTTTCATTAAAGACCATAGCATACCAATACATACAAATCATCATCTTGAACTACACAGTAAGAATGGTTTCCCATGTTTTATATACCCGTTTGAGCAAAGACACCAGACACAATTCTACAATAATTTTCCACAGACCAATTAATCTTTCTAAATGCTCTACATAAAAGCTATTAAGACCAACAAACCACAATGAAAGATTAGTTTTGCAAGTCAGACCTCTCAGCATCTTCGGCAAAACAAAGAAATTTAATGTGTCCTCATGTGTAAAGCTTGGGACACACTACACTTTTTTCCAAACAATAATCATTCCAATCAAACGATTCCAATCAAACGATTCACACAATATCGTTGAAGTGTTTAGGCATGCACGATCAAACGATAGTGTTAATCGGTCATGTAATCATTTAAACAGATTTAATAGACAGCTTAATTTGCCAGATGAACAATGCATCGGCAGAAAAATCATGGGAGCCTGTCTTTACAAAAATTGGATTGGAGAAACAAAGTGTACTGTGTACCCAGCATAATACAGTTGACTCCAGTAAGATGTAAAGTTTAGCAGGAAATAGTAATTGGTCCGATGGCACACTGCCCAATGTATTCTCAACAGTGAGGCCAGTTCGTTAACTGTTATATTGGTTAAAGTGTATTCTGGAATTCAAACAAATTATAGTTAATTTTGGCTTCTAATTCAGAAATCCAAAAACATACCTGGTGATTGAGCACCATGTGAACACCGTGTGTCCGAATATCGCCAGAGAATTCTCCCAAAAACTCCAAGATATCTTCAATGGTGGCAGCATATGGAAGCCCTCTAAGACGTATACAGTCTCGGACATTCACCGGAGGAATAAACGGCTGAGGTAGTACAGGAATTATGGGAGGTGTCGGGAGGGGGATAAGAGGCGTAGAAGAGTATCTGTTCAGAACCTGCAGAGGAAGATTGTTTTTTTTAGGAATAGTTCACTGAATTTCTTGTAAAAACATAATAAAGTTAGGACCAGACTTAATACAAGGGGGTGTGCATGAGTTCCAAATTACTGGGAGGGATCTGGATTCAGATCCCGGTATCCATTCTGACAAGGTTGCTGGACAGGATAGGAAGCGGAAAAATTTTGCAATGTGGAAGGCAGAGAAGCACGCTCTGTAGAATGTTGACAGCTCCGAATTTTTAAGGTAGGGGGACCGAATCTCAAGTGGTGTCCAAAAGGCAGGTCACATGATAATCATCAGATAACTCCAACATCTTACAGGCCCACAATGCTGCAGAATTATTAGCATTACTTCATTGTGGGAGCTCTTGCTATCCTATGTCTATCTGAATTGCGGTCCCCGCTCCGAAGTTCCTTTTCGGCTGGCACTATTTTGACTAGGCAGCCATTTTAGAATTTTTTATGAATGAATATGCCAATTGGCATACTCACCCATTCGTTTTCACAGGAGAAACGCACCTGCCGCTGACAGCTCCGGAGAGGTGAGTAACAGCTCCGGGGACTTTTAGTGTTGGGGTGCAGGGAGGTGGGTATTAGGGTTAGGCTATAGAGAAGGGAGGGTTAGGGTCAGGCTAGGGAAAAGGGACAGTTAGGGTCAGGCTGCAGGGAAGGGAGTGTTAGAAATAGGGAAATGGCACCAAATCCTCACCATTCATGTTTCTGCATAGCATTTCCTTGGGGCCGTGCAAATTGTTGCAGTAAATGTTTATGGGAACAGTTTCAAAAACAAAAAAAACTGTGGGCACGGGGACATCATGCTGATCAGGGCTTATAAACGTTACTATTTGACACGTTTTTGGATTAGAGTTAAAATTTTCAGTGTACCCAGTCTGGAACTGGTCTATAGACACGGTTCTCTTTATATATAAACCCTGCTCACAGACATACAAACACCATAAAATTCCCGCCTGTAATTGGAAAATGGCTTCATATAGCGATATAGACCACAAACATTTATAAATTAAGATGGATTTCAAATATTTTTTAAATCTGAATTACTTTAGCACAGTGAGCAAGTTACTCTGCCCACAAATTCTGCACGTCCGTGAATGAGCCTCAAGCATTCAAGAATCAAAAAAATAATATAAATTGTCATTAGACAGACCTGCTGCACCTCTGCCGCCGTGCTCCTAAACAGCTCAATATATCGCTTGCCCAGCAAGTCCTTGTGCTTCTTAAGTGCATTCTGAGCATATTCCTCACAGGCGAATAATACAAAGGCGTCTCCCGTTGGCCGGCCATCAGGGTAGGTAACAAACAGAATTCCTTCCTTGCCTCCAGTCACAGGGCAGTGTTGGCCAAAGAACGCCAGCACTTCCTCAGCTGTTGCGGTGAAGGGCAGCCCTCTCATGCGCACAATCACCTGGTTCTCTTTTGATAAGAATTGAGCAACTTCATTGGAAGTACCTAAAAGTTATATGCACAATAATATTAGCCAGTCACTTACATAATACCGTGTCATTAGCTGGGCATGTGCAGAAGTCATACAAGCTTGCACTGGGTAATATTACCATATCATTTTGAATGTTAGGCAAACTGGGCCAAGTGCTGTCATTCTATGTTTTCATGCCCTTTTTTTTCCAGCCCATTAACTATTCTTGACCCTAACTGAAGCTCACTTGTGTGTAGAATAGACCAAGGTTTAAACAAAACATGTTTAAATTGCTCTGTTACCCTGTATCACCTCCCGGTTGCAGTCCCTGCAACGATGCGCTCACTTTAGAAATAGAGACAGCCAAACGTTTCTTGTTGGCTGTCTATTTCAAACACCAGCTATATTAAAAACAAATGTTTATGAATCGATGAGTATGCCAGTTGGCATACTCACCCATTCATTTTTGCAGACCTGCCAAGGAAAGCTCTGGAGGTTATTCACTTTTACTGTGTGTGGGGGGGGGGGGGGGTTAGGCTCTTAGGAAGGGAGGGTTAGGATATAGAGAAGGGAGAGTTAGGGTCAGGCTGCAGGAAGGGGGGTTAGGATACTGGAATGGGAGGGTTGGGGTTAGTTTGTAGGCTTACATATCAGAGCTCCATGTTCGGTGCCCCAGGGATCGATTGCTATGCCTCATCAAAATAGGGACTCACACTAAACACCTCTTACGGGAAGTGATTCACTCATCAATTACTCTTTCAAGGAAAGTCATTTTTCCACATATTGCCCCCTGAATCCACTACACTCCAGTATGCACAGCCTTGTGTTCTTCTAACATATTTTCTTAGAAAAGTTGGAAAGCCCCAGCCGCCTGTACCTGGTTAGGTTTCTTGGTCTATTGGAAACCCAATACCCTGATCCTATTCCCCCCCCCCCCCCCTCCAGCTCTAAACCAGTGGTTCTCAATTACAGTCCTCAGGTACCACTAACAGTGAATGTTTTCCAGGTCTCTTCATAACTGAAAGTCATTGTGAGTACCACCTGTGGAGGTGCAAAGGATGCAGCTGCTACAGGGCCTGCAGGAGACAGGAGCCTGCGGCAGTCACTCCCCTTCACTTTAAGAGCTGTCCACTGAAAACGGTACTCAGCTCTCATGTATGGCAGATTCTATTAGACAGTGGCCCTGGCCAGCTTCAACCTCAGCCCCACCTCACCCCACCTTGTCAGGCTTCGGGACCGGTAAGATTAGGCTTAGGGGAGGGTTAAGGTTAAGCTGTGGAGTGGTAAGGGTTAAGGTTAGGTTGCGGAAAGGGAAGGATTAGGATAAAAAAAATCTTTCTGGTCACTGCTACAGTCAGAAGTTGCAGGAATGACACTGTAGTGGTGATCTGTAGCAAAGTGATCTGTTGACAGGCAGAGCAGCAAACTTCACCCAACTAAACTATGATGATCCAGCTGGTGCATAATGTTATTTGAATGGTCTGCATCTGTTTTCTTATTTATAACAACCTGAACTTTGTTCATTAAGGAAAATAATTACCTCCAGCTATTTTGAGAAAATCTTCACCAGTTGCTTTATATACCTAGAAGAGAAACAAATGTTTATTTCTTGAAACTTCAGCATTCAGCGAGACGACTAAGCATAGACTCAGTGCTAGAACATACCTCTATGTACCGATTCCCCATGTGATGCTTGTGTCTCTGTAACGCCAGGTCTCTGTGTTCTTCAGAAACAAATCTGACGAGAGCTTCTCCATTTCTTCTTCCCTGAGCATTGAGGCAAAGGGCAGCTCCACCTCTACACAGGGAATGTCATAATTAACCACTCTGGACCAACGGAGGCAGCGCAGGACATTAAATGGGTACAATAAACTCAATTTGAAGGCAACCATTCCCATTTTTGTCAAAGAAAGTAGACAACCCTTTAGCTAACAATCCAAACAGCAAAAACAGGTTCACTGCAAATAAAGTTTTATTCCATGCACAGATCAAACCGTAGATTAGAATATTGATGTGTCCAAATAAATAAAACTAATTACCAGAAGGGAGAGGAAAAGAATTCTAAAACCATAATAAAAAGCAACCAGTTCAGGAGGAAGGAAAGAACACACGGCTGAAAAAAATCCCAACACAAAACATTTGGTTTAGCGGAGACCGTAACCTGCCTTCAACCTACACTAATCTTACCTTAGGTATTGCAGGGTGTTATACAAGCACCCCTTTAAGATATGGAAATTTCCCAACTGGGAAAAACAAAAACACAAAAATATATATAAAGTAACTAGACTGTATACACTCAGAGCTTATATACACAAGGGGGCATTTGTGCACGACATTTAATGTAAGACGACAACTTACTTTGCAATATTTAGGCCCTTGAAGAAACGGGCAATATCCTGATCAGACGATTGCCAGGGTAAACCTCTGGCTCTGATAATAGTGTTATCATCGATTATCTCCAGTTTACTACTGCAAGAAAAAAAGAAACACCATTTATAAATATTAATAGAGAAATATTTGCAGTAACAAGTGTGGGGGGAGAGGACAAATCTTTATTTGTATGAATGTTGGATGCTGTGAGGTAGAGTCAGTCGTTGAACGTTTAGAAGTAAAAAGACTTTTAAAAAGGGGACATAGGTTTATTAATTGAAACAGAATTTTTGAATAAAGACTATAAAATATAAAATTTAGGGTTGAGACAGGTGGCAAATTTTTTGGTGCCAAATTGAAATGGTGACTTCACCTCTACAGCTAACCTATGCCCTGTCCGAAAAGGAAACTGCACAAGTTAGAAAAATACATCCTATAATTGTGGGAGGGAAACTATTTTCCAAAAGAGGGAAAATCCAGCCAATAGTAACAATTTATAACCTAGGTCACCTGGACTACCACCCAAATAAACTTAACCAATTAAATTCCATCCTGTATTAATATATTTCTAAAACATTCATAAGTATTAGATACTGTGTTTTGTGGCACAATTGGTTTTTTATATTATCTTGCACCTATACGGTGCTCGGTTCCTCAATTGTTAAGGCAACAAGTAAATATCGGATAACGGTAATGTGATTCCACTAGAAATTATTCAATAGGAATATTAGGACTAAAAACATTTTTGTTTTAGAGTGTATATTCTAAAAGAAAAACCTAACTGATTGCTTTGTGGTAAAGGCACTTCCATATAACCAGAAAATTATATAACCCTGTTTCTATGCAGCATAGCTTGAGTACAGCCCAGTTGATTCTTAAATCAAAGCCTCTGCAAACTAAGGACCAGAGTTTAAAAATAAAAGGGAAATCAGGTGGAAAGTTACACCAGGGCAAAACCATGTTGACTTTCAGGGTAGGCAAATCTTTTGCAAACAGTATTAGAGTTGAGAGGTTTGCTACCCCAAGTCTAAATCACAATATAAAGACAATACCGATCAGTATCTGTGTGCAATAAGCAAAAGCAAAGTATTCTCCCTGCATGCAAAGAACATTAATCTGACACCCCCTGAAATTCAACATGGTTTTGTCTGTCTTTTTTTCATGTAGCCTCATTCATTTCATAAAGCAATCATGAGTGGTGGAATATTCTAATTCAATTCTCTATTACACAGCATGCAGCATTGGTTCTAAACACTAAACAGATGCAAAGTAGGTCAGATTAGGAGGGGACTGGCAGCCTATAGGCTTGATAGAGCAGAGCATGCCAATCCAAACAGAGCCTCAACGGCTTAAAATGTAAACGATCCAGGAAATCTTGTTGACAATCAGTAAAAGTATGAAGAGACCCAGAGGTGTAGCTACAAGGGGTGCAGCTGCTACAAGGTCTGTAGTGGCCGCTCCAACTACAATGTAAGTAAGCTGTCAGCTTAAAACTTTCCTTAGCACGCCAAGTATGAGTGCACTTTATACATTGCCAGCAGCTCAGCTGACCGACAACTTCTATCGTACAGTGGTCCCGACTGGCTTTACCTAATCCCACCTTGCTAGGGGACCCGAGTATGTCTCTGTGAGCACCCCCAATTGACTGAAAGCAGTCAGTGTAAAAAATCTCTCTCTCTCGCTCTCTGATGTCCATCAGCACCCAGGGCACATGCCCTGTAAAACACCCTCCACAAACCTATACCTGGAGCACACTGCAGGATTAACTCTTACATTGTATACTATTTAAAAGAAATATTGCTAGACAAATAGGCTATGCATGATATTATATACTCACCAAGTACCAGACTCAAATTTGTAGTTTACTCTTTCAGGGTCTGAAAACTTATGACCTAAAAAAGGGTAAATAAGAGTTGTATTACAATGCAAGTTTATATAGAAACCCATTGCTTGACCCCAAGACTCCATCTAAAGTTTCCTTGACTCATTTGCACTTAAAATGGAGGTGAATCAGAAGTGTTGTTACATTTCTAGATCATTCATTGTAACGGTCAAGCTTCCCAAACATAAGTGCAATCTGGTGCCCCTGTCAGAAGCTTAATTTGTGGAAATTTGGATCGAGCATATTGTGTTTCAATCAGGTCACTTAGAGGGGTGCGCTTGCATAGGTCACAAAAATCAAACTTCTGTTCTGAATGCATGGAAAGCACCTTGTTCTCATTGGACTAGACGCATTTCCATTTTATCTCAGCAAAACCTGCTAGGGCATAAGACAGGCTTCATGACACACAATTTATTCAGGGCTGGTTAAAGCTGGAGGGGAACACAGGGAAAATACCTTCACCAAGTGTGAAATGAGACTAGCGGGTCACATGGATCCCTCGAAATGAAAGCAAAAACTATTCACTAGGTGCTCTCCAAAGATACTGTTTTATCACCAGAAAAATCCCATCATAAACAAGGTAGGTGGGGAGAGGGATTTTCCCAACTCATGTATTACAACTGCATCAGGGGTGAATTTTGAGAATCAACAAAGCATTTTTAGGATTCTTACCATAATATAAACACGAGGCACATCTAGAATAATGGTGCGTTTACTTACTGTAAGGATTGGACATTAAAGTCACAATTATGTCTCCCATAGTGGACACTTCTAAGGCACCATGGGTGTCCTCTGTACTTTGTTTCTCAAGACCCAAATCTGCAAATCTTCATTAAGGAAAAAAGTGATCGAGAAAGAACTAAAAGAAATTCATTGTTCTTTGTTTTTAAACATATGACAAAGTACTAAAGCAGCTAAACCAATGTAACCAACACAGGCTGTGGATTATATTATTACACCATATAACTGCTGAATCGTTTCATCTGATTTATCGCAAATCACAGAATAAAAGATAACTTTATTCTCAGATAAGTGTTAGAACCACATAAGGACACACAATCACAATACAAAGTAGAGCAATTAAAGGAGAGCATCTAGATTTATTATTAATGTTCGACACTACCCTGAGATTCCATCTTCACACACTTAAATCCTACTTAAAAGCAGACAAAGATAAAAAGTTAAACAGGTTCCCACACCCTAATAAAGCATGCTTCCTGGAGCCCTGAGCCACACTGACACGTATCAGTCCATCGCTGAACATTCCACTTGTCTTTAGAATTCCGTCCTGCCCCAGTTTTCATTTGTTTAAATCTTTCCACTTAATGTGGTTAAAATGAGATGTGGCAGGAGGTAATCAGACTGCGCTGCTTTCTACCCATGCGTGTGCTCTGCTTAGACCCAGCCCTTGTCTTACCAGGACTCTGGCTTGTCACTACATGCAGGCATCAAAACATCAATTGGGTTTCGGGACATCTGTTGTGCAATGACGCAGACAAACAAGTCATTCTACAGTAACCCCATACAGCTAGTCTAGAGAGCCGGATGGAAACCGCACATAAGACTACGTATGAGAAGAACTTCTAAATAAGAGTCCAAATGCCGGTATTTTATCTGTGTGTATTAGGACATTAAACATGTGCTTAATGATAAATTTATGTTCTATGCATCTGTGCAAGGTAACGTCAAAGCCTTTATAATACCATGCACTTAGCCCTATGAAGAACTACTGGCTGTTCCCTTTACAATAAAAGATGTAAAGAACGTGGCTTCTCCATCCACAATCATTATGAATAATTTACTAATAGACTCCATGTTAACAAAAGCCTATATTGGTCTCTAAAACCATAAAGTATTCATATCTATTACTCTACTGATTATTGGATGATACTTACATTATCCCCCTATTCCATGTGCAAGGGTCTTCTGATGGCTCACCCCTACCTCAACTTTAAGTTAAGATCATAAGTAAGGGCCAAATCACAGCCCTTACTATACGTTAAACATTTCTCCCCCACTCGCCTCTCCGTCCCACCCCACTATCAAAGAGTTCCATCACAGAACACTGCATCGATCAGATCCAGTTCCATGATGAGAATGCAGTGTCCATTGATGCAATCACTAAACTGGAATTGGCTCTTTTGCGCAAGTCTAGATGTAGTCTCATGTGATTCAATATCACAAGTTACAAAACCCATTTAAAAAAAATAAACACTTACAACTTTCATCATTTTTAGACTAGTTAATCTTAAAGGGTTTGGGGTTTCCACCTATAAAGTTCTTTTATTTTTATTTTTTTCTGCCATGCCAAAGTGGTAAATAAACTGGGTGGATCACAGGACTTCAATTATGCACTTAAATATTTTCTCTCCAGGGAAAGGCGGTTGTAAGCTGGGCAGAGTGACTCACGCAGAAGGAGCAGAGAAAGAAAAAACTATTGCACTCACCTTGCCATAAGGCATTGAAAAACAGACCAAACTTGCTCAGCAGGCTTGACATATATAGGAACTGTCATGTTGCACTGTCCCTACCCAAACATTTCAGAGACTTAACCCACTCTGCAACAGGCGAGCACTCTGTTCTTAGGACACAACTTAGGTCTTCGCTTTAAACATACAGCCCCCAGAAGTTAACTGTGCAAAGAGCAGGGCGGAAACAACCAAACGAGGTAACACAATCCAATGAGGTTTAAAAGTAATACAAATAACCATCAACAATAATCACTCAAGCAGTGTACGATTCAAAAAAACACTAGTAGAGTAGAAGGTGGCTGACTGCTTCTGCAATTCTAGGTGTGAGGAACTGCATTAGCCATGTAGATAAAGGGGTTCTCAGTCCTATCACACATAGCAGTCTGTTTCCTGAACACCCGCACCATCTTCATTGCATTAGCCAACTAAATAAAACTAAAATCCTGAGACATTTCCCATTTCCCCCACACACAGAAATCACAAATCACTTCTGACCCCTTCTCAGCACAACGGTCTGGATTCTCAGATACGTAGTATTCGTTTTGCGTACGTGGTTCTAAGAATTGAGCTACTACGCATGAGTAGAAGCTTATTTATGCTATCTACGAACCATTTCTGTACGTAGACTGCGTGAACTCAGTCTTTAGACCGTGCTTACACAATATACATACAGAAATGGTATGTAGATAGCATAAACAAGCTACTACACATGCAAGATGAAAACTATGTAACTGAGAATCCGGATCAGTGTCCATGTTAGACGGATATTGACATCTAGGCAGTTTGGTCTGGTTCCATACAGATCTGCGCATACACCATTTTTGAAAAGGCAAGATGGGTGTACACTTAACACCATGTTGCAATGTGAGGGTTACAATAATGAATTAAAACTCCTAGTCAATCCTGTAGATTAGATTTGAGAGGCGACGTTTCCTAGCTAAACTCGAATTCTGTTTTCACAGTTGGAACTGGCCTTGGCACTTCAACATGGCTTTGCCCAGGTCTATGGGCTGGACCCAGACTTAAGTGCTTGAAATGAGTTACTCCTGGGCTAAACCATGTTGATTTCAGGGGGAGTCAAGTTAATTGTATTCTTTGCATGCAGGGATATATCTTTGAATTGCTTACTGCCCACAGATACTGTTACTATAACACTGTTATTTAGACTTGGGATAGGAATCACCTCAACTCTAATACTGTTTGCAACAGATGAAATATGCCTCCCCTGCAATCAACATGGTTTAACCCAGGAGTAACGGATTTCAATCGTTTACTTAAGTCTGAATCCAACCCTATATTTGCATGTGTTTTGCCCTTATTCTCAAACTCTGGATCAGCCCCATAACATCAAGCATGCCTCTGACTGGACACATTGCTTTCATCTTCAAAAACCAGTAATGCCAAACCTACACCTAACAGCTGCTAGATCTGGAACAAAGTGCAGGATGAGGAGCTCTCAGGGCTAAATGCAGTGTGGAAAGTAGAACAATAGGGTAAGATTAAAAGTGTCAGTCTTACAGCAAAGACAAGGATGGAAAAACAAGTGACTGAGGTGAAATCTAAGGAGCTAAGCATCAGAAAAAAACACTTCAGCACATTTGCTGAGAGCAAGCCAGCCGTAGCAGTCGCAACTGAATGCTCATTATACAAATAACCCACACACCCAGGATGTGATTATGCGAAGCAAGTTGGGCAGGAACACACTACAAGACATTTGCATACAAAAGTTGCAGGGAACAGAAGATTCACTTGCTGGTGCCATTTATTTAGACAACATACATACTATATACAGATATATATTTTAGATAGAAACCATTGCTGTATGCTTCGTAATAATCAGTTTGACAATAGGATGGTGCGATTTTAACATGACTTTCTGGCAAAGTATAAATGGAATGGAACAATTCTTTTGCTACAGATTACATCAAGGTTGGCAACTTTTTAAAGCTTTCCACTGGGAGATCATGGAAAGAAACCATAGATCCCTGCAAGGGTGTGTGGCTTAGTGACACCTTTTATGCCAATCATACCTGAAGCTCCACCCCTGACAAGAAATGTCCCTTTTCTTATTACTAGGGATGGAGGCAGGGCTTGATGACACATATTGCATCATCAAGTCCCGTCCTGCCCCTAGCAACACTAAGAATAGTAGTGTTGCTAGGCAGGGGGATGGGACTTGAGGAAGAGGAGGAGATTTGTAGGCTCTCCTGGGATACCGGGAGAACTGTCCAAATTTCAGGAGTCTCCTGGATATTCTGGAATTCTGCAACCCTGGATTACTTACATGAGTGAATGAATGATTATAATTAAATACAGTTTTTTTTGTTTAGCATAGGCTGATCCACTGCTGCATATAAACCTTATTTTTTAGGTGCAAGTGTAGACCTGAGTAATACCATGTTGAACTGCAATTTAAAATTGTGAAAGCAGAATTATGAGTTAGAGGTGACATTTCTTAGCTCAACTCCATATTATAGATTAAACAAAGCAATGCAGTATTTAAATGCTATGAGCAAAAGTAAAGTATTTTTTCTGCATGCAAATTAATTATTATTATTTAGCTCCCCTTAGTTTGCAAAACTGTTTAGCCAGACTGTACACTTGCACATGTTTTGTCCTTTCTCCCAAACTCTGAATCAGCCCCATTCCTTTTCTTTAAGAGCTGAAGTGAATATTAAACTACAAGAATTTGACAGATATGCAGCTATACAGGTAAAAATATGCATATACAATCAGCAATCACTTCATTGTGAAAGATACAATAAGTGTTTATAGAAGAAACATATTAGTCTGTTTTTTAAAATAAAAGTGGATTGGATATCATTTTCAGCTTTAAGCAAATGTCTTAAATGATCTCTCTCTCAAAAAGAACAACTTTTATTTAACTTAAATGAAGGCGGTGCACAACTGGCAAAATACACAGCAAGCACTTAAAAAAAAAAAAAAAAAGTATAGATACTTAAGACAAGATTGATGGTTGAGAAATTTCCCTGATGCATATATACAAAGTATGCAACGTTTTTATTTTTGCTTGAGGCATATATAAACTTTACATGCATTTAGGACAAAGACACAAACTACATTCATTGAAGAGTCTACCAAAGAAATAGTGTTTCGCATATCCATCCAATCCACTTCTGACATGCATTTTATAGAATGTGCCAGAAGCAGTCTTTTTTTATTTTTATAATTTTTATTTTTTATAATTTTTTTTTATTTTTTTTTTAAGATTTAGTCAAATGCACCTCAGTGTTCCATCACAAGTACTCTGTGCACTAATAGGATTATCTCTACTGAGCTGTGGATAGCACCCATCACTAGACATTTCCCTGGTGTTCCACTATCATTAAGCCCCTGCAAACAAATTTAGTTTTTTTATTTTAACCCCTAAGGAACATTTTATAAAGGAAACTACAATAAGTCAATAAGTAATTTTTCTTATTATAGAACTTATGGAGCAGTACAACCAAAATAAAATGTCTATCTTCTGAGGCTCCGGAGGAAAACTTAGATAAAATATATTTTTATTGGCATCATTACATTCCACTTGCCCTATTAAAGCTTCACCAAGATTACATTTTTCTTTACTACAGGCAATATAGGTAGTAAGTCCTTTAAGGCAACTGAATACATTTTACACTAGAATTAAAAGTAGGGAACACTAAACAGCGCTAAGAACCTGCAGCACAACCTACACATTCAATTTCTTATGACAAATAGTTTATGTACATTTCACTTTTATTCACTTTAATATAATATGTATTCAATGGTTATAATTTAATTATATTCGTTAGAATGTTGCTATAGGTGTCTTTATATCATTTTATGTAATTGGTAGTTGTGTATTTATTTTTCATACCTTTGGATGTCCGCCTTACTTTATTTATATATATATTATCTTTATAAAATAAATTAAAAGAGTATGCCATTTCGTTTAGTTAGGAATGCATATGGTTAATTCAAATAGTGTTTAAGTGGCTTGGGGAGACCGCTGGAGATGCACGAATCAGGATTAATTACCGGACATCTGTGGGACAATTACCAGAAGGTATTTAAATCCAGTATGAGTAGTCTGTGGTACTCACTTGAAAAAGGACTTCCGTCCGAAACGCGTTGTGGCTTCAGACTACAATCCTCCCTGCTTCTTCCTGCTGCCTGCTCTGTGACTGTGGACCGCTTCCATCGTGGACACCTCCCGGGACTTGTGCTTCACATACGGACCTCTGATCAGGACAGCGCGGTACTGGGATTGATTAAGGGAAGTTCCCTGGTGGTATTTTTATTATATTTCGTTGTTTTCATTTTTATTCGTTCAAAATAAATGTCTTGAGTATTTATGGTTTTTTCCTTTCAGGAAAAAGGACTAATAAAGTGGAATTATTTTATTAATACAGAGCGGTCTCCCTATTGATTTTATAGCCACTCTAATATTTGTCTGGACTTTATATGCATTTTGTTATTTGAGGTATATATTTGTGTTTCATATATTTTTTTTTTTGATTGATTGTTTAATACTGGAATAAGGGTTTGTTGTTTCGTCATTTTAGTTTACTAGCGCCAATTTACACATACATATATATACCCTTGAATACATTTTACAAATTAGACCCTAAAATATCTGTTGTGTAAATTTAAAGTTTAACACACACACATACATACATATATAATCCAAACTTTGCTAATTGGAGACTTTTAGCAATGTATGATAGGTTCAATTTGTTTACATCATAAAAAAAGCATATATTCTACCTTCAAATCAAGCACTGCAATTACACCTTTTCTTAGGTGCAAGTGTAGACCTACAATACCATGTTGAAATGCAAGGGGAGGCAAATTTAAATTGTAAAAGCAGAATTAGAGTTGAGGTGAAGTTTCTTAGCTCAACTCTATTTTATAGATTAAACCAGTGGTTCCCAAACTGTGCGCCGCGGCTCCCTGGGGTGCCGCAATGCTCTCACCGGGGTGCCTCGGAATGTTTCTATTTCCTATTGTATTTTATTTTTGTCTTTGGGGTGCCTTGAAAAAAATATGGAGACCCTAAGGGTGCCTCAAACTGAAAAAGTTTGGGAACCACTGGATTAAACAAAGCAACGCAGTATTTGAGTTCTATGTGCAAACAACGTATTTTCACTTCATGCAAAAGAATTAAAACTAATTAGCACCCCTTACTTTACAAAATTGCTTTAGCTGTACTGTACACTGGGAGTAAGGGAAAAACAGTTTCAAAACTCTGAATCAGCGTCTATGTATTATCCTGCAGATACTCTGCTACAACTCAGCAGAGTGGACAGATGTCAGGTCATCAACATGACTACTAAATCATAGATTATGGACCTCATCATATGATTTGATTATTCTACATTCCTTGTTATTACATGGACGAATTGCCAAAAGGAAAACATTGCACTATAGTGCTCCAGAGCAGCAGGACTGGATAGGTGAAAATGTACTCTTGCAGGAAAGAGACACGGATACAAAGTCAGCACATGACAAGAATCAACAGAGGCGTGTCGGGCTACGATTACTGGCCGCCAAGTCAATAGTATGGCTTTCCAAATATTCAAAGATTATTAAAGCAAACATATTCACAGGCTTTTATGATATAACCTTCTAGTGGAGCCTACGTAACAAACTATGTTTTTCAAAAACTGCTGAAATCTGTCTGCCAAAAAGTTTTAAAATTGTCTACTAAGAAAACAAATGTGGCAAAACACATACACACTTTCTACAACGACCGGTAAAAACATTTCACTGTATTAAAAATAAAAAGGATACGGCTTGCCATTGCAGTCACATCAAACTCATTTGTATCACTTGATCCAGGACAGCATTTCTTAAATTCTTTCCTCAAGTCAAAAAAGGAGTAGAAGCATTCGGGAAGAAGTATATTCTGTGAAATATAAACATAAAACAATAATGAATCAATGCAACCTACTTAGTCACAGATAATTGTATAGTTTTATTGATTACACATTATGGTCCTGATTCACAGTTCTAAAGACCGCGCTTAGGCAATCTACGTACAGAAATGGTACATAGATAGCATAAATAAGCTACTACACATGCGTAGTAGCTCAATTCTTAAAACAACGCAACTGTGAATATGGACCTATGTCTGTTTTACCAATTAATCTCAAGGCTATTAACACTCGATACAACAAAAGCAAGAGGAAAATACAAACACCATCTTAAACCCCTTTTGCAACGGTTTTTAGAGGGGGGCGGGGGGAGAGGGAGAAGAATTTGGGTTTACATGGCTAAAGACTCCAAACAGTTTTGAAAACCTCTGTTCCAAATTCTTACAGTTGTCTCTAAAGATATGAAAAATAGAAAGAAAAAAAGAAAAAGAAAAATTGTATTTTCCTTTAAGTAACGTCTAAATAGGAAAGCTGTTACTGGAAATGGTATATAGTGGTATTAGCATTGTTAGTATCTGCCATTTCATACACTAGCTTACCATTTTTATACAACTGTGAACTACTACTTAGTAGTGCACACATCCACGCATAGATCTTGGCTATAAAGGCATGGTATTTTTATTACCACCTACAAAAGGCCATAAGGTCAGCTAAGAAAATAGGGTTCGGCAAACCTACATAAACCTTCCCCCGCTGCGCCATACTTTTGTGACACAATGACGCATAGACCAATTTGATGCACAAGACAAACTTTAGTTAAATCCACTATCCATGCTGCTGGAGTAATGGGAATTAAGTTGTACCACTATATGGCCTAAAACCACGGCCAGCAGATTGAAAGGGACTTAGTCAAATTCAATATCAGGACTCACCAGCTAGTCTTTCACAACTCATTGGTAAATAGTTTGTCAAAACCAGATTAAAACTCTGCAAGAGACTCAAACCCCCACAAGAACTATTCAGCATATAGCAGAACTCTTGCACCAAATTGGTCATTGCATATCCCCACCATAAAATATCAGTGCGGATTTATACCTGCCACTAATATATTAATCCTAATAGGGCGCTACATAGGATTCAACTGTGTGGTTGCTTTCACCAAGCCTGATATTTCTGTAACCCAATGTACACATAGTATACATTGAGGATGAGAGCTATGGATATTGGGCTGGATCCAGACTTAAGTGCTTGAAATGAGTTACTCCTAGGCTAAACCATGTTGATTGCAGGGGGAGTCAAGGTAATTGTATTCTTTGCATGCGGAGATATCTTTGAATTGCTTACTACACACAGATACTGACCAGCTTTACTATCACACTGTTATTTAAAATTTGGATAAGAAACATCACCTCTCAACTCGAATACTGTTTGCAACAGATGAAATATGACTTCCCTGCAATCAACATGGTTTAGCCTAGGAGTAACTTATTTCAAGCACTTACTTAAGTCTGGATCCAGCCCATTGTTATGTCAGTCTTCAAAGACCTTATCATGAGTGTTCTAACTGTATTATATCATCCTTCCTGCAACACTCTGTTAGACACCAATTCAAATACACTGAAAAATAGAAAATTTGAGGTGATGTTGACCACCAAATTATTTAGTAAACTGCATACACATTGACTAGACTTTTTCAGCAACAAGACAAAACACATTTTTCATACATTTTAGTTGTAAGGAAATCACACAGGAATCAGTGGCCATTCACAGTTTACATCTATACATAGGAGATCAGTATCACTGCTTCTGTGTCACTATAGAGCATAGTTGCCAACTCTCACTGAATATCAGGGAGACTCCCCGACTCCCTGAAGTGTTTGGTAATCTCCCTGATTCTAATTTCATCCATTGAGGTGTATGGAGATGACTAATTCCATGGAGGCCAAGATGTAATGAAAGAATCTCGTTAATCAGCTGCAGCGTCACTTTCAGCTTTTCTATAAAGATAATAATGAAAGTATATACTGACAATTTATCAATAAATACTGACATTTTTATTGTAAAATAGTTTTCCTGGCAGTGCTAGATACACCTATGGGTGGAGCTATTCACAGGACACACCTCTTTGGCGCTACAGGACACACCCCTTTGGTGCAGCACCTTGATAGTGCTCATACAATCTCCCTGATATACATTTGCAAAAGTAGCCAACCATGCTATAGAGACACATTTTTCATGTATGTTACAGCTTGTTATTATGGTTTAAAAACAATATTAGCACGAGAGATTTTCCTTTCCTTAATATGGAATAGTTTCACGCACATATAAGGGTAATAAAATAAGTCATCTAGTGTAGTGATATGCTGGAAAGTCTACTTTTACATCACACCAGCATCAGCTATAGATAAGGAACAATTCCTTTTTGTCTTACTAGAGCTCTGAGGGCAGTTAAGCTCATTCTAACACTACGCCAAGCAGGGAAACCAGTCATGCTTGTAAGACTCGCTATGACCATCTCACTTTCTACTACACCTGCACCAGCAGATTCAAAGGAATAGGAGAAATGGCATTTACTACACATTCTCCTATAGTTATCCCGAACCCTGCGCAATTATGACAATATTAAAAACCCTTACACATCACCACTGAATAACCAGGTTTTTGGCAAAAGCTGGCTATTTGGTGGTGATGTAAAATGTCCCATTTTCGGTGACCCGGGTTTAATATGACCCAGGGAAGAAAAAAAAAAAGCCCCTTTATAGACTGTTGGTACGACCTCACCTAGAATACCTGATTCAGAGATTGAAAGTAAGAGAGGAAAGTTACACCTGGGCTAAACCATGTTGATTTCAGGGGGAGTCAGGGTAATTGTATTCTTTGCATGCAGGGATATAGCTTTGAATTGCTTACTATGCACAGATACTGACCAGCTTTACTATCACACTGTTATTTAGACTTGGGATAGGAAACATCACCCTCTCATCTAATACTATGTTTGCAACAGATGAAATATGACTCCCCTGCAATCAACATGGTTTAGCCCAGGAGTAACTTATTTCAAGAACTTACTTAAGTCTGGATCCAGCCCATTGTTATTTCAGTCTCAATTGTTATTTCAGACCTTATCATGACTGTTCTAACTGTATTATATCATCCTTCCTGCGACACTGTTAGACACCAATTCAAATACACTGAAAATTAATGGAAAATTTGAGGTGATGACTATTATGACAAATTATTTAGTAAACTGCATACACATTGACTAGACTCTTTCAGCAACAAGACAAAACACATTTTTAATACATTTTAGTTGTAAGGAAATCACACAGGAATCAATGGCCATTCACAGTTTACATCCATACATAAGAGGAGATCAGTATCACTGCTTCCATGTCACTAAGACACATTGTTCATGTATGTTACAGCTTGTTATTGTTTAAAACAATATTAGCACGAGAAAGATTTTTCCTTTCCTTAATATGGAAGTTTCACACACATATAAGGGTAATAAAATAAGTCATCTAGTGTAGTGATATGCTGGAAAGTCTACTTTTACATCACACCAGCATCAGCTATAGATAAGGAACAATTCCTTTTTGTCTTACTAGAGCTCTGAGGGCAGTTAAGCTCATTCTAACACTACGCCAAGCAGGGAAACCAGTCATGCTTGTAAGACTCGCTAAGACCATCTCACTTTCTACTACACCTGCACCAGCAGATTCAAAGGAATAGGAGAAATGGCATTCACTATGCATTCTCATATAGTTATCCCGAACCCTCCGCAATTATGACAATATTTAAAACCCTTACACATCACCACTGAATAACGAGGTTTTTAAGGCTAACACTTTAGAACAGTTTAAACATGCTTGGGATAAATATAAGGATATCCTAAATCTTAAACTAAATTGAAAGTAAATATGGTCTAGGGTCAGTATAGTTTTAAACAAATAAGTGGGCAGATTGGATGGGCCATGTGGCTCTTATCTTCCATCACTTTATATGTTTCTATAGAAGAGTTTCCCGGGTCTCACACTGGACTTTTATCAGGGTGAAAGGTCCCGTGTTTTTCAACATGGGTCCTTCACAAAGACACCTGTTTTTATAGATTTGTTTACTATCGAAATGGCAATAGGAAACATATCACTTCGCCAGAAGCCATGCGCTCAAAAAGGAGCAAGCAGCTGTTTAGGAGTCTTGTAGGACTCCTTTCTGGTCTGCCGCAGCTCCGTTATGCTCCACTATGAATTTAGTAGTTGCATGTCTCCTTTTTGGTCCAACTGCAGTTCCGCTATGAATTTTGTAGTTGTCAGTCTTCTTTCTGGTCCGGGCGTGTTAAAAGTCCCGTGTAAGACATGGGTTTTGCACTTGGTGATGTGAAAGCGGTATTACATAGAGGCAGGTTAAACACTTGCTGAGACCACACAAGAAAGTAGACCCAAAAGGCAAAACCCTCTTTCACCATCTCTAAAGAAAACCAAAATGTAATGCTCTGGTCTATCAGTAATAATGTAACACACAAAGCATGTGGTTCCAATAGTCAATTGTGTGTATACAAAAAAAATAAAAAATAAAAATTCAACAAAAAGTCACTATATATTGGTTTATTAGGCTTCTTAAAACGCTTTCCGTAAAACTCAGTGAAAATCTCAATAAAAATTCTTGATTTAAAAGAAAAAAAAAATTGCTTTAAAAATTCTACATTCCTATATGTGCAAAAAGATAACAAAAAATCGTTTTTATTATAAAAATTAAAGTGTTGCCATCAGCCAGATGCTTCCTACCATTAGTTAACAGATCTGAAAGGAACGATGGGCCAGATTCAGACCTCTGAGCGTTTACCGTGAACTCCCATCACACCCCTCTCTCGTACGGACTTTAGACAAAAGCTGCTGCCATATGACTGCTAATCCGCACAGAACACTTAAACCCAAACCACAGTGAAATTCCGGTCCCTCCACCCACCTAATAGTTCAGGTGGGCAGAGGGATGCACCGCCTGTCAGACGGATCTCTAGGCACACAGAACTAAGTTCCATACACCTGCAGATCCATTGCCAGACATCTGGCATGCACACAGCCAGATACTCACTCATCTTATGCAATCAGCGGAAGCAGGGTCGCCATCAACTCTGAACCCAGCCCATAAAAACTATTTGCTGTCATTCAGGCCTGATTATACAACAGCTATCATTAGGAGATAGATCTCCATCTACCAAAGAGCTGAACAGTTCATGAAAAGCCTGAAGGGAAACTGGAGAAAGTTTGGTTCAGTGATGAGATTTACTATGTGCACATTAAATAAAACCAGTTTTGCTTCATCAAAAAGGTCACTCAAATGCACTGCAGGCAAAACACCTAAAACATACAATTCGACATTCCTCACTTTACATAGCACTGAATGGACTGTACAAGCTATACATAATACCAGCTCTATAGATTCAGGTGCCAGAGACCAGTTATTTCTTCTACCCGATATGGTCCTGCAGACCAGGATTACAAGAGGGTCAACTGCCTGCCTCAATATCTTCTCAGCTAGAGGAGGAGTACGTTACTTTGTATAAACCAGGGATTCCTATGTTAGAAGATCCACGGATGGTACTATTATCAATTGTGATTGTAAAGAGTCCTGGAAAACATGCACTATTGCCGAGAACAGGTTTAGGAACCACGGTATAAAACAATACTGTTGGGTGATTGTGCCAATAACCACTGGCCAGGAGGGATTTTTACAATTGGTCAATAATAAAAAAAATGTTTTGGTACAATTATTTGATTTTACGGCATGTACAAAATATATTGGGCTCAAGCTCCCCATATTAATGCTGAGCCAATCAGCTGTAAGGTCCTCCTGTCAATCTCAGCATCCCCTTCCTCTTAAACATAGATAATTGGTCCCAGCAAGTTTATCAGCCAACTCCGGCTGGTAGGGACACCTGCGCTATGGACGGCTTAACTCTGAAACGTCCAAGTTCAGAAATCGTAAGATTCCACAAAAGTGAGCAGAAAATGGGCATTTTATGGTTGTAAAATGTCAGAGGTAGGACCACCCAAGCTCCACAATATGAAAAATGCATTGTACTTAATTGTAAATTAAAAACATCAGTCACAGGGGGAGGGACTTTAGACACACCCACATCTGTCCTACACTTATGCGGACCACACACTAGTGAATATCAGTCTAATTAGACAGTTATCAGTGTAGCAGAACAATTATTGCTTCAGTGTGTAAACTAGATAGATTTCCAAAAACAATCCAGAAAGATTCTGCTCCGATTATCCGGTCGTTCCCTGGCCACAAGGTAACGATACTGAATAGCACGTGGGCATTTCAGACAATCACCCATTTTCCTTCAATTTTTTTTTTTGTTGTTGATGCAAGCTAACTTGAGGGCTAGAAAACGCAATTACAATGCTGTACTGCAGTTTCATGCGTACTGGAACATGTATGAATGACCTTCTCACTAGAAATATTTTATACCCAGTTCCATCTCAGTCTTGCCCTCCTCCACCCCATTGCCTTTTATTCAAATTTTATTACCGTACCAGGGACAAGAACCAAGATTATAGTGTAGTCTAGTTTAGTGTATGGGGATGAAACAGCACTTCTCAGGGGCTTTCACTGGTAGAAAAAAAAAATCACCCTCCTTATCAAATACTGGCTAATCAGACTGATAATTGCTCTACTTTGAGGTCATCTTTAAACCAGGAAGAAACTTGATCTTAGCATCACTAGAACCTAATGTCTACACCAGGCCTGGCCAACCAGTGGCTCTTAAGGTACTGTGAAATTACTACTCCCAGCATGCTTTGGCAGGTATCAGCTATGCCTGTGCAGTCAGAGCATGCTGGGAGTCGCAGTTTCACAACACCTGAAGAGCCACAGGTTGACCAAGCTTATAACAACTAAAATTAAGTTTTAAATATTAACCAATCATCCAGCCATCTTTAAGTTCATAGGGACTCTCCCTGAATACTACTACCTCTATTTAAAGAGTTTCATGGTAAGTCAGGATCACACTACACAATGTAGTAGTATAGCTTTATTGCTGGACCAATATCTGTATGCCATTAATGCCACCATTTTGACCACAGCTATGCCAAGCCTATAAGGATGGCACATCCCAGTCTGAAGACCTGGCCAAGGATTAGGCAGTTTGTACAGGTTACACGATTTCCAGGCCATCAGACCATTTTGTAAGCCACTGCTTATCATTACTGTCTGTTACAAACACACAGAAGAGTCATTGCCTCCATTATAAGTGTGTGACTGTGAGGAATCCAATCAACAGCACTGTGTAAAACATTAAGAGGGGCGAATAATTTGTTCTGCAAACCAGATTTACAACAGTAAATGTAACAATGCTTTAACAGTACGGGGTTTACGCAAATGTATTTTTGGCATGTCTATATATAAAAAATAAATCTATTTTTTATCACAGACCCTCCAACATGACCTATTCCAAAAGGTACAACTGAAACCGCACCTGAGCTTACAACTGTCACTCACCAGGTTTAAATGAATTAACCGATATTTAAAAAACTATTCGTCTCTTCAACAAAGGAGGTTACCATAGTAACTGACAGTTGGAAAGTGAGAAGCAGAGTTTTTTGTACCTAATGGAAGGGGTCATGTTGGAGAGTATGTAATCAGTTATAACAATTTGAATACACATACAACAGACTGCAAGAAAACAACTACAGATATTAAATGCCATTAACACTTTTAGAAAA
Source organism: Limnodynastes dumerilii (assembly GCA_011038615.1). NCBI lineage: Eukaryota > Metazoa > Chordata > Amphibia > Anura > Limnodynastidae > Limnodynastes > Limnodynastes dumerilii. The sequence continues at coordinate 114,157 of WWET01001417.1, read as the reverse complement.
GAAATAATTACTGCTGTACCTTTTTAGATGCCTCTGGGTGTAACACTTGTCTGATATGGAGCTGTCCATCTGTGCAGAGGCAGAAAGAAGTGCCCACGCCAATGTTTATCTCGTTGCCTACTGACTGGTTGAACTGCAAAGCAAGAGCAGAAAACATTTATAGCCAAATATTAATAGAAAATGTTCTAACAGATAGGCATGTAGTGTGTCACTTACTGGAGGAAAGGGGACGGGCAGATGGGGGCACATGTCCCATGCCTCACTACCTGAGCAGCCTCAAGTGCCCAGCTGCAGTGTTGGGTGAAAGTGGACACCTGACAGAGCCCAGTATAAGGACCCAGGCTCGGAGGTTCATGATGAAGCCACTGTGATCCTTCAAGCAAAAGGGCTGTTGGTTTAATTTTGTTAAGGGGCTGACCCTAAACACAGGCCTTTTACTAATTAATATGTAATAATGGCCTTAAACTGCAGGTTTTTAGTAGTCACACAGGATATTATGAGACATAAGGAAAATAACCAGTCCTTTATGCCTATAGCCTGTCACAATAAAATAGCAAATTCAACAAACAAGGGGCAAAAGCTCAAAAACAGATTCCACAGGTGCGGTGTAAAGAGACTGCACAATAAGAGGAATAATCCAGAGAAAACAGGATGTAAAGATGGTTTACTTTAGAGTCGACTGATATTTATCTAAAACAACGACATTGGTAAAGCATAGCTACAAAAAAAAAAAACAACACAACACATTTTTGGTGGTTCTCACTTACAACGGTCTGTGGATGAAAAAGGTGCGATTATATAAAAAAGAAAAAAACTTATGTGCCATAGCAGATCAATGTAAGGTACAATAAAAAAAAAAAAAAAAAAAAACATTTTTGGTGGTTCTCACTTACAACGTTCTGTGGATGAAAAAGGTGTGATTATAGAAAAAAGAAAAAACTTATGTGCCATAGCAGATCAATGTAAGGTGTACATGACTATGCTAATTCATTGACATCTCTAGAAATTAGCTTTGTTCCAGACAATTTAAGTCTTACTGTAGGCGAACACATCACCATATCTTAAGTGCACACCAAAAACCACCGAACAATAAATAATCAGAAGAGATAAAAATCCCTATAAAGCATTATTAGTATCCAATTCAAATCAGACTACAATATATATTAAACCCTGGTGATGTCTGAATGAGTCGAAAACTTCAAACAAACTTGTGTTGGGCTTTTTGGCACATTGTAGTTTTTTTTTTCCCTTTCTGGACTCAGGTAGCACCAAACAGAAAATAAATAAGGATTATACATTAACTTTCACACTTAGTATGAGGGATGCCCTTTTTCCTCCTATACCAGGCACACGCAACCCATGTCCTTCCAGGTGTTGTGAAAGTGCAAGTCCCATCACACACACTCTGCCTTGCTAGGGGCTGTAGTTTCATAACAATGCAGGAGTTTGCCTATGCCTGTCATATACAAATGCTAGATATAGTCATCTCTAAGAGGGATATATGAATACTTCTACTACTTTGCCCTAAAGGCCTCTCTAAGATATCCATACCATGCGGTCAGATGCCACCAGTGAACCAATCCAATGTAACCAGAGGATTAGACATACACGATGGGGCATGCATTGACATGTACAGTAAGGAAAGCCTGTCTCACAGCCTGGTTAACACAAAGACGGTTGAGGAACCCCCTGTAATAAAGCGGAGTGGCTGGTTTAAAAGAGATAAGCCAAATGAGGACAGCCATGGGAAAAGAAACATAATAAATATACACACACCAACATTTTCAACAACTAGAATTTATATTTTGCTTTCACAACCATACCAAATTCCCAAGAGAAAAACCCCACAATATATATAACGTAAACAGAATAGCTAATAGTCATGTAGCAAGCCTCTATTTTCAACAGCATGTTCTTGGGCTGACAACCATTAGAACAAATAAAATAATTAGCAATTCACTTATGTCTACAGCTTTAGGGGAATTTGCCAGAAAAATAAAACGCTTTGAAGGTTTTCAGTCACCAAAAGTTCCTATTGTTGCCTCCAATCAGACAATTGTTAAACAGTCCTTATAATGTACTTTTGGATAAAGTAAAGCTGTGCAAGGTAGACCGTCTGACTCTGCAGCTGCTTTGGAACTACGAGTCCTAGCATGATCTGCTGGAAGACACAGGCCTAAAGCTCTGACAGTGGGACAATATGTCACTGGAGCTTCACAACAGCCATAAAGCAAGCTAGCTACCTCTGCTCCAGGCAGGCTGCAGTCAACGAGTTTACAAACATCTCATAACTAGGAGTAGTAAAACTATCCCTCGTAGCTCATATGGGACCTGATTCACACTTAAGAATCTTCTTAAAATAAGAACAAAGTCACTCCTGGACTAAACCATGTTGATTGCAGGGGAGTCGTATTTTATCTGTTGCAAACAGTACTAGTGTTGAGAGGAGATATTTCCCAGCCCAAGTCTAAATAACAGTGTGATAGTAAAGTTGGTCAGTATCTGTGTGCAGTAAGCAATTCAAAGATATATCCCTGCATGCAAAGAATACAATTAACTTGACTCCCCACCCCCCAAAAAACATGGTTTTGCCCAAGAGTGACTAAGTTCTTATTTTAAGAAGATTCTTAAGTGTGAATCAGGTCTATAGACTTCCTGGCTTTGTGATCCAACATTAAAGACACTTTTGTGGGTTGCACATTAATTAAATAGATGAACGCAAACAAAATGGCTGCATGGAGAAGCAGAGGAAAGATTATTCAATATTTATTAGCTGGAGACTAATGCAGCTTTCACTAATACATTACAACTATAGGATAAATTATAGAATAATGGTACGGCTACATTCAAAAATTACTGACAGAATAAAGGTTTTTTTTTTTTATCTATGCCAAATAAGCTTTAATAAATATCCCATACCTAAATTTCTTTATTTATAGCAAAAAAATAAAAATGTTTAGACAATTTTATAGCAGTCCAAAAGTTCAGCATAGATTAATGTAAAATGTACCCACTTCTTTACGCAAGACAACTTGTATTCTAGGTTCAAAAATGTACTTTATTTTTTCTATAAACAAGTATTCTGATCTTAACCCTACTTCGAAATGTAAAATGATAGAAATGGTCTGCTTTCAGTAAGCTAGATAACACAACAGCAGATTTCCATAAATTGGTAGCACAGTATAATAATTACACTAAAACAATAAAACTACAACATTTGTAACCCCTGCTCTATAGAGCTACAGTAGTTTCTCTGACTAGACTGTGTACAGACTGGTGGATTAAGTATTCCAGTGACTGACATTTACAACACTTCCTAAACAAAACCATTAACAGCATATGGCACAAATAGACAGACCTGTTTGTGTGGACTCTCAATAACAAGTGTAAGGAAATAGTGAACGGACAGTTTAGTGAGTATACAGATATATACAACAAAGGTGATGCTACAATTACTGCAAGAGGGTTCTAAAAAAAATACATTTAAAAAAAAAAAAATGTAGCGCTGCTATAACATTATGGAAAAATATGGAAACTGACCACCTGAGAGACACCCAACACTCAGCACAAAGTAATTAGTATGAAAAAGGAGGCTTTAATGGCATATGTGGGGTTAATATGGGAGCACCTGGCCCTTCAATTATTGCCTAGGTCTACATATGTAAACCACTTTCAGTGCAATTGACAGCACAACTACTTAAAGTATTAAAAACAGAATCCTTGATATTAATAAAAATGGTTTAAAAAAAATTCAAGAGCGATCACTACCTTAAATCTGTCAGACTGCCCAAATATCTATGCTGAAAACAAAACACTACTCAAAATAATAATAAGGCAACAAAAACTGCATATTTACAATTAGTATTTTTATTACAGGTAAGAAAATGTAAGATGTATCACTATTATTACTTAATTAAACGTTATAGCAAGTAGGAAGAAAACACTCTTCCCACAGAGGCGGCAAATTGGGATCCAGAATAATCTGTTCCACCTCCAGGAAAAGCACCACCCGGATCTCAGCTTGTAAGCGATTAGAAGCTACCAGCAGACTGACTAAGGGCGGGCAACGCCACAGCTGAAGTTGTGCAAACCCAAGCCACCTGTTTAGTTAATGACTGTCTGTGGGCGTAGCACCAGCAAACAAAAAAAAAAAAATGTAGTCCATGTCATATAGGAAAATGCAATGAAAAAAAGTTAAAGTGTTAAACTATGCACCACGATGAGGTTGTTGCTAAATTTTAAAACAAACACCAACAGTGAATAAATAGATTTAGTATATTGGTGACAGGAGACAAAACACTTTCATTTACTGAGGAAAATAAATTGGTTGTGACAAATGCCACCCCACAAAGTGACCCTCTGGTGCCCCACATTCAGGTGTCAGGCTGAAAACAGAGGGAGAAGGGTGCCTCACCTGTTGCAGAGCCTGTTCTAGCTGTGGGGCCATGTAGAGGCTCTCTGCCTCCATCTTTGTGGCTTCCTTGCATTCTTCTGTCAGGTCCAGGTGGTCGGGTCTGACCTGAACGTCGTGCAGCTCCCCCACCTGTAACACAAAGCAACACACAGACGCCTCAGACAGCGTGCAATCCCAATGTTATTACTATTACTATGCCGGCGGTGTGTGTGCAGTGCAGGGCCCAGGTGCATAGCCAGCACGGCTATAGGAAGCCATGTCCTCCCGGCACAGGTGTGATGTGGCCCCACAGGTGGGCATGTTAGAGCCCTAGGGCGACTACTCACCTTCTTGTTAGCCAAATCTATCACCTTCCATAACAGCTGGATGACTTCTTTCTCATCTGAGCCCAATTTTGCACAATTCGCACCCGCAGTGGTAGTGAACAGTATCACCAGGTAATCCGGGGAAGCCGCAGTCATGATGATTACAAAGTGTCAAAAAGATTAGAAATACATACAAAGGGGGAAAAAAAACAAAAGCCCAAAACTTTCACCTTCCCCCCAAAAAAGTGAAAGGAAAAAGCCCCCCAGAAAACAACACCACCCTACACCTTGAGTCACCTCCACCTATAGATATGGAAGAGGACACCCTGGGGACCTGCACTCACTCTGCAGGAGGATCCAGGTTGGGGGGAGGGGAGGGAGAGGCCGGTTTTGCCTCTTTTTTGTTTTGCACTCCTGTCAGGTAACCAATGCAATGCAGGCTGCGCCCCTACTAGGCGCCTGGCAATGGCTGGAAACTTGTCATTGGGATGGGTCGGGCCCTCCCCCTTCCCACGTGGTCTCGCAGGTAAGAGATACCTGGGCAGGTCGTTTCGGCTCTTTCCGTGCCTCCGTTCGGCCATGCTCGGGTGCAGTCTCTTTGGCGCCCCCTTCAGGAGCTGATGGGAAACCATGTTCTGCTGCCAATCTGTATTGTACACGTATTGTTTTACTTACCTTTGTCAGTATGCGTTGGGGTCAGGGAAACTCCATCTATTGTTACTCCTGAAACAAGGTCATATAAGTCACAGGCTCCTACATAAATACACTGTACTTACTACCAGGTAACTATGGAACATAGTATAGTAAAAGGGGAAATAGCTGCTATTGCTTTTTTTTTTCTTTATTAAAAAAAAATCCCAGACCGGGCATTTAGCATACCCCACACCAGTGCCTTTTTTAACAAAATTGATGGAGTTTTTAAGTTATCATATTGTTAAATATAATAATAATATTTTAGTGATAGGATCATAAGCCAATGGGTTGAAGTACTTAATATTAACCTTAAAATATGCTCTACGCATACTCCTGAAATTGGGATATACTGTACCATATCCCGAGAGTGCAGGCAAATCTTTTGCAATGGGATTGAGCCCATGATTTAATGCAAATCACAGCTTCTAATCCCTTTCTCCTATTTATTAACACTGTGTCCTTCAAAATTTCCTGGAGGAAAGAAATGAGAAGCCAGAATTATTTCTATTCTATTTCTATGATACCAACCTGTAGCTCTCCAGGTGTTGTGAAACTACAAGTCCCAGCATGTGTTTACTGCATAGGCATAGATGATACATAACAAAGCAATCTGGGACTCATAGTTTTACAACACCTGGTGAGCCACAGGTTGGCCAGACCTGTACTAAACTATCAAGCACTATACATAACATGCTGACTAGACTCAATTAAGAATAATAGAGAATACAATCCATATGACAGGAATTTAAAAAAACTATGGGGCGATCGTACCAATATATTGCATCTGACAAGCGGCCTAAGCTGGTTACACACTTATACAATTATTGGGCCGATTATTACATTCCAGGGACCTGATTCACAGATACGTGTGTAATAAGTTCGCAGATATACGCACATACGTGGCAAGGCAACACCCATGACACTCCCCCCTCACGGGCGGATTTTTGGTGATTTACGACTCCATAGGGCAACCTTAACTCTACAGGTGTATTTACATGCCTAAGTTGCTTAGGAACGTGCGTACATTACTAACCGCGCCCTCAAAAGGCCATTTAAATGCCTCCCTCCACACACTTTCATGTAACTTCACACATATGGAAGACAACCACGCCCCTCCGTACATATGTCACTCAGTGCGATTCAGTAATCCGTGCCTAATGGACTTTTGTGCCTAAATCTTACGTAATTTGCGTAAAAAAATGATACTACGCATGCGCAGTTACTCCGATCCTAAAAATACGCACGGAAAAAGTAGCAAAATCGTATCTGTGAATCTGGTCCCAGATCATTATTGCATATGTGTGCAGCCAGCTTTACAGGTAAGATGTGACGCCCTATGCAAAATGGCTCGAACACACTGTACAATCATTGTACATGACTGTGATATCAGGTACTTTTATGTGACTTACTGGACAGTATGTATGGGGCATTATTAAGGCACACACACCCTGGCAGTAGTATATCACAGGAGATCTTTGCTCTGTTGTTAACCAGAGCTTTGTTTTTATGGTAATTTCAAAATAACATTAATTAAAAGTCCTTATTATGCATAAGGCAGTTACAAAGAGACCACAACAACTTACAAAGTTAGTACAAAGGACTACATACAACATTATGCTAACCAACACCTATATAAACAAACAAACTTTAATATGCTAATTTATGCTATTCAGACTTCAGCACAATGACTGTTCACTTGGAAAAGTCGAAGCTCTGGTTACCGGTATGACAGGTCATTATTCTGTTGCCAAGAAGCCTTTACATTTGTATTCCTGTTCCCCTGGAAATTTACTTATATACATTGAGGTTTAATTTATTATAAATGTGACAAGCATTAAGAAAAATAGGTGATTGTAATATTACACCATTTATATGCCATGTGTGTTGTAAAGAAAATGCCAACACAAGAGTGATAATTATCAGTAATTAAAAGGTTACTAAAGTTCAAAAAGGTCCAAAAGTAAAAAAAAATGTCCTAAATGATGCACAAATATCCCCAGGAATGTTCTCCTCTAGAGCCGATACAGAAGGCTTCTGCTGAACGCAGGGCCCTACCTTAAATTTTATGCAGCAGCCCTATGAAAAGTGGGGCCAATGTGTAAATAAGGATTGTACATAAGACTTATTCGTTCCAGGGTGCAGAAAACGCCCACTTTTAAAAATCTGGATCCGATCCATAGTGATCAGGCACAGGATATTTATATTTAACTAGCTGTGTATCAGGGTGCAAGATACATTTTTCTGTGTTAGAATAAGCTTGAATTAATGGTAGAGAGCCGGTTTCACAACCCTGTAATTTTTAACATACGTGCTTAATTTTATTATTCTAGCTACTACGCATGCGTAGTAACTATTTCACGCTATCTACGTAGCGTATCCCTACGTAGATTGCGTACATGCGGTCTTTAAAGCGTCAGAATAAGCTTGAATTAATGGTAGAGGGCCGGATTCACGATTTTAGCTTCTATGCATGCATAGTTACTATTTTCGCTATCTACGTAGCGAAACGCTATGTAGATAGCGTAAAATGGTTACTACGTATGCCTAGTAGCTAGAATCGTAAAATTAGGCACGTATGTTAAAAATGATGGGGTTGAGAATCCGGCCCAGAGTTACTAACACGTTTAAAAAGGAAAAGTGGGATGGTTTCCATAGTAACCATTCAGAGCTTAGTTATCATTTAGAATGTTACAGAATCTGATTGATGTTTGAGGTTAATTCACCTACTGTTTGTTTTTAGAAGTTTTAGCAAATCCATACATCACTGTGCTTCAAAGGGGTAAAGTTTTTCTTGGTTTTTACTAATGGTGTGACCATTGTTGCATTTAAACATTTTAAATAACATCTGATAATATGCATATACACCATACAATTTATTCCTTATGGTTTTCCCAATCATCTGTAGCAATGATTGTAAGATAACACTGTGCCCCTTTACACGCTGTGAGCTCTATCATAAGATCCTATTTTTTGAGTGTTCAGGTCATATTGATGTTAATTTTCTATCCGATCACGTGAGGGAGGGGAGTCACTACAGAGGGTGCAATGAGTACAGCTGCAACAGGGCCTGGAGGAGAGGGGGGGGGGGGGTAGCTGCTTCCTCGGGGGGGGGGGGCGATGACAGCTGCTACCACTGCACAGTAAGCAAACTGTCATGAAGGTTTAAACAGTGTTCAGCACTGTGTGGGCAGCTGAGAGCTCAGCTGAGAGTGCCAAGTGCTGTTTCAGGCAGACAGTTCCACCTTGGTCCCACCCAGCTTTGCCCAGAGCTCCACCCCCAGACCCACCCATCCAGACTTGGGCCCACCTCCTTGCTATGGGCCTCTCACCTTCCACCCCTGCATACAGGCGCTATACCATCCAGTCTGTCCCAGTGCCTGTACTGTCCTGATGACAGTGCTGACAGTTGCAGGCAAGTGTTTATAACCAGCACTCAGCAATCAGAGCCAATGATATACTCTATATAAAGTACCGTGCAATGCGACCAGTTTTGAATAATAATGCATGGTTGTCGAGTCTCCAGGAATGTACGGGAGACTCCTAAAAATTTGGGCATAGCTCTCAGTATCCCAGGAGAGTCAGCAAATCTCTCACAATGGGAATGAGGCTGTGATTTAATGCAAATCATGGCTTTACGTCCTGTCCCTCTGCTGAAGCCTTAGTTTTACTAAGGGTGGGCAGGGTTTTATGACACAATTAGCATAATCAAGCCCCACCCATCCCTAGTAACAGTATAAATTGTAGCTGCAGCTTTGCTAGACAGGGGCGGGGCTTTAGGAACACTTTGGATTAAATGACTTCATGAAGAACCGCCCTCAAACCTGCTGCTCTTTCTTCCCTCCGACATGTCCCCGAGGGAAGAAATTAAAGTTGTCAACTATGCTATACAGACACATGGCAGATGACTGTATAATGTGTAAATCCAATCATATATATAGATTCATTTTCTTGCATTTAACTAAGATCGGGATTATATTAAGCAAACAGGGCCGTATTCAGAGATCCGTTTTTGACGAAAGTTACGTGCGTATTTTTAGGATTGGATCAACTGCGCATGCGTGGTAACTTTTATATGCCGTCAACGTAGAGAATAAGCACGGAAATGCCTAAGGGACGGACTTGTGAATCGGGCGTGGAAAAATCTGCACCTAAGTCCGACGGAAATATACGCACCTAAGGATTTGCATAGAAATGGGCGGCGGAAGCATTTAGATGATGGAAAGTGGGCGCACTTACAGTTATAGGGCCGCAAATATACGCACCTAAGACACATAAGGGCGGAAGTGAGTGCGGCTAGTTAGGGCAAGTCAATGCAGGTCTAAGTCTACGCCCGCGCGGAGAAAGCAAGGGGAGTGACTGGGATTTTGGTTGGTGTAACTTGCTCCATCTTGCTCCGTAGGTGCATATATTTGCGGCCCGATCGCAAGACGGATCTCTGAATACAGCCCACAATCATTATCTATTCATTCCTATTACGCCCCATATATGATGAATTCCTCTTTCTTCTGCCTTGCACATGGAACTTCAACTGCCAAGGAAGGCTCTGCGGATACTGTGAGGTGCCCTATAAATAAACGTTAATATTATTAATAATAATAATAATAATAATAATAATATTTTGTTAATAGAATTCGGACCCC
>WWET01001417.1:67374-80827 GCA_011038615.1 Limnodynastes dumerilii | reverse complement strand
TCAGCAGGACAACCTAAGCACACAGTAAAGATATCAAAAAAGGAGTGGCTTCAGGACAACTCTGTGAATGTCTCTGAGTGGCCCAGCTAGAGCCCAGACTTGAATCCGATTGAACATCTCTGGAGAGATCTAAAAATGACTGTGCACAGACACTTCCCATCCAACCTGATGGAGCTTGAGAGGTGCTGCAAAGAAGAATGGGCGAAACTGCCCAAAGATATGTGTGCCAAGCTTGTGGCATCATATTCAAAAATATTTGAGGCTGTAATTTCTGCCAAAGGTGCATCAACAAAGTACTGAGCAAAGGCTGTGAATACTTATATACATGTGATTTTTTTAGTTTTTGATTTTTAATAAATTTGCCAAAATCTCCCAAAAACTTTTTTTTACGTTGTCATTATGGGGTATTGCTTGTAGAATTTTGAGGGAAAAAATGTATTTATTCCATTTTGAAATAAGGCTGTAACATAACAAAATGTGGAAAAAGTGAACCACTGTGTCTTTCCAGATGCACTGTATATATGTGTAAACAGTGGTAATCACTTACATGTGGAGGTGTTATCCACACGTTGCTTAATTTGTGATGACTCCATGTTGTCTCGCATGTGCTGCTTGCGGTTGTCGGAGTCTCTCTCAGAAACAAGCTGTAAGTTGTCGCCTAAAGTCATGTGAACATGATTATTTGTGAATCAAATTACTTAAAAGTCATGCATCGTTACCATGCCTCTGACTTTAATTTTGTCATAATCTACCGTATTTCCCCATGTATAACACGCTCCCTTGTATAAGACGCACCCCGTTTTTGGAGCCTAAATTAAAAAAATATATATTTTTAATGGATTTTTTAAATATTATTTTTAGCTTTACTTACTTAAAAATCGGGTGCATCTTATAGAGGGGATCAGGGGATGCAACATTGAACTTACCTTTGCTGTCCCTCCGGCGGTGTCAGGCTCTCTCCCCCACAGCTGTGACTCCGGTTGTCTCTCTTGCGGTGCGCGCTGCACAATGACAATGAGGTGACCTTAGGTCACGCAACGTCTTTGTGCAGTGCGCGACGCAGGGGAGAGAGACAGAAGCACAGCTGCTGGGGAGAGAGCCTGACACCGCCGGAGGGACAGCAAAGGTAAGTTCAATGTTGCATCCCCTGTATAAGACACACCCAATTTTTAGACCCATTTTTGTCTAAAAAAGGTGCGTCTTATACATGGGGAAATACGGTATATAAGATTTCTGCATAGCAAAGCAATCATGGACACTACTACTGTAGGTTATTTGGCAAAAATACAACAAATAAGTAGCAAAGCATCACATACCAACATGATGTTTCCAGTTACTAAAATTCTTCTGTTTAACTCTCAATGGTATTAGTGATATGTATGTGCCGTTAACTACCTCAATAACAATAACAAGAAAGCCAGCAATGTCAAAAAATTGGTACCTGATCAACACAAGCACTTCATCATTCAGGGGCAGATTTATAAAGTGAGTCATTTAAGAAGTGAATTTCCTCAGAATTACCCTAATTGCATAATTTAAGGAGGACTGGGACATCCCCCCTGAACTTTCTGCTCATCCCTAGAAGATACCACTCACACATAAATGTAACACCGCTTGCAGTTTTATTAACGGTTGTATTGCTGTGTGAAAATTATACCTCAACTAAAGTTGCACAAGTTGCAAAGTTTCCAGGATGATATGAGAAGGTAAACCATAACTTCTAACCGCCATAGCCTCAGACATTCCAGAGAGGTTTAATCAATTTTGGAAGATATGGTCCTTTCATGGATGACTATGTCTTGTTTACTCTCTAGAGACACGAGAACGCTGCTTCTTGTTTATATGCAATAAAAATGAAAATAAAATCAAAACAAAGATCGTGAACTGTCACATGAGGATTAGTGTTTTTAAAAGAATCTAAGAAGACATACATGAAAACCAGCAGCATTATTACCATAATACAACGCATTTGTTGCATATACATAGATATTTAATTTTCCATCTTCAGTACAAAACAATGGCATACTATCAGCTACATCATACTGTGGTAGGATATAGCTAATATCTAATAATATAGCTTATATCTAAATTGTATTATATTATTATATTTGCATCCACAGCATTATGTAATGTCTAGGAAGTGTGTCTGAAATGGAAGGAAACAATAAATACACCAACGGATTAATAATGGTCTAGGTAAATGATTTATGGTGTGAGAAGGTTGTGTAGAATCAGATTCTTATATAAAGGTAGCCAACACCTGACCATGATCATTGATAATTTAAATAATTTAACACTAGAATAATTCTGCCATTTACAAACAACAAGCTAAGCAACACGCGATTGCATGAGCTTTGTGTCCAATAACTTGATAAACGTTATACAGTTGATTCCCCTTATCAGGCCCCATATCCAAGAACACCACGATAAAGAAAAAAAAATCTATGAATGGGTACCCCGTTCCAGCAGACAAACTGGAGGATGAGAAATTTCAAAAAACATTCCACCATTAATCCAGTGTTCAACCGGGGGAACTTCATTGATAACTTTATTGATCACTTGGTCACAGAATAAATTGAATGCTTGTCTAACACCAAAAATAAACATCAGAGGAATATTACGAAAATAGAAAAGGAAGCATTAAAACAATTAGAGGACAATACAGAGATTGTCAACAAACCTGCTGACAACAGCGGAGGCATTGTCCTTATGGATCGAGAGAAATATGAAGCAGAGATCCTGAAACCTCTAAGTGCAGATGGAACATACAAAAAACGGAAATCAGACCCTTTGGAAAACATTAAGATTAAGTTTTTTAAATTACTGGAAAAATACACAAAGAATTCTACTATTGAAAAGACAACTGCAGAATATATCAACATTGAATATCCCATAACCCCAGTAATATACATCCTTCCAAAGTTCATAAAGATCCCCTAAATCCACAAGGGAGGCCTATCGTAGCAGGTACAGGCTCTGTCACATCAAATTTGTCGACTACCACCTCTAACTAATTGTCACCACTTACAGATCATACCTTAGAGATACCATGGATGTTCTGAATAAACTAGACATGATCATGGAGTAAGAATAATTCATTCTGGTTACAATAGATGTAAAATCACTGTATACCATCATCGAACATGACCATGGGATTTCTGCCACACAATTTTTCTTGACACAACACAGACAAAATAGTAAATTAAGGCCTTCATGTTGGAAAGTATTCTTTTTATTATGCAAAACAATTATTTCCAATTTAATGGGCAATATTACTTATAAGCAGTAGGCACAGCAATGGGTACCAGGTTTGCTCCTAGCTACGCTATCCTGTTTATGGCACATTGGGAGGCACAACAGGTCTGAACTCATCCATTAGCTGGGATAAACCTTGTTACCTGATATTGCTTTATCAATGATGTCATATTCATCTGGGGAGATAGAATCAGTTTAGATGTTTTCTGCAATGACCTTAATAAAAACCAAGTCAACATTGAACTGTCTTTCAATATAAGCACCACAGAAGTCAACTTTTTGGACCTAATAATTTACGTGGAAGACAACAAATTGCAAACCAAAACATATAGAAAACTGACGGATTCTAATGCGTACATTAATGACAAAAGTGCACAACACCCTAAATGACTGTCCAATGTGCCAGGCGGACAATTTAGAAGGGTTAAGACAAAAATTGCTCCAAGGATGATGTATGCAATACACAGATCAATTTAATGAAATCACAGCGAAAAGAAGGTGGATACACACTTTAAAGACCCTATCCCCTCAGGGGATGAATATGGATTTTGAGTTGAAGTGGTGTTCCTTTAATGGGAACTCATGGGCCTGCTTTGTGACGAGGCATGTCTTCCCACCTATATTGTATCTGCTTCTTCACACTTATTGGATAGTTTAAGTTTCATACCCCTTAACTGTGATTTTAGGTTTTTGGTTGTAGTTTATAGATGTATATAGTAGATCTTTTGTGGTTGTACTACCCCCTCCATTTTTTTGTTTCCTATTAGCTATTGGATAATTTGTGGATTCAAGTTTCTGACAAGGTAGACTTTCAGAAAAAGTTAGAGATCAATGAGATAAATTGCAATGTGGGATCTTAACTGTTTAGTAAATGGAATGTATCCACATATTAGATGAGATGGAAACCATTAATGACAAACATTTCGTCAAAGCACATGAGGTGCCAGATAGATGACAATAAGCCTTGCCAGAAACTTTAATCCACAAATTATCCAATAGCTATTGGATAGTTAACTGTGTTCACCTCAGGTGATATGTGTATATGTCTCAGTTAACGTATACATTTATTCATTGTTATTATTATGGTGTTTTTTAATATGTTTGTATAATAATCTCACTTTTACTATTAACTCTGCCGAGATTGTTATTATTAGACGTCTTTAGCGCACTATTATAATTTTTCCCATTTATTTATACAACTTAGCTAAGTAGATGGAACATATTTTTGATCGTTTAGGACCGGATCCACAGGCCAGTCTGTTAGGCTACTTCTGCACAGTGTAAAATTGTAATAATGTAAAAATATGTAAAATTTACAGTGTGGGTGGTAACACCCAGTTACATGTGGATCAGCGGTCGGACAAACTGCTGACCTGCAAGTGTGACTTAAGGCTTACTTATTGCAGCATAACTCAAACTATTTTATAGCGAGAGAGGGGAGTTACAGAAGGGATTCACTCCACTCTCTTGCGCAGACCTGACCTGGCCTGTATGGATGTGGAGGTCTGGATCTGGTCCTTTAAAGTTAAGACTATTTACTTTATGCATGATATATAAGTATGGCAAATGTATGTCTACATTTATTTTGTTTGTTTGAAATGGGTAGTATGTTGTGAGGATGCATGCATACATCAGGGATAACATGTCCTTTGTCAGCAAACACATCAGTAACACCCTATTAGCTTAATGCCTTAACTAAAGTCAATGGACCTAGTTATGATAGGAACCCATTAAACTAATTTATTACACATTACTGATTATATCCTATGACAAATGTAAATAATTTTTACACTAAGGAATTATTTGTGATATATATATTTATTACTGCTATCCTAACATTTGATTTCATATATGTCACACTAAAATATGCCATTGTGCAGTATGTAAGGGAAGGGAATTGCTAACAGAATAATTAAGAACATAAATCATTTAGCAGTTTTAGTGTTTTCCCATTCCTTGCCTTCCCTTACCTTTCCTGAGTGCCTGTCTGTGTTTCCCTCGGAGATCCCTGATTGCGTGGTTTTGTGCGAGCCCTCTTTTCTATCCTAACCGTCCTCGTTCCCGCAGTAGCTCGCTACCATCCGATTCTCTGTTCCTGTTCAGTGGTCTGCGTTGTAGGTTGGTTCCTTCTGATCCTGCCTATTCCATCTTACCTTATCTCCTCTCTTGTTTCCATGTTGGCCTTTATTCTTCCTCTCCTGGGAGTTGCCTTTGGGGGTCACGACTTGCTAGGTGTCCTGCATCCCAGAGTATCCCCACCATTAGGGGCTCTAATGAAAACCAGGCCTTAGTTAGACTCTGCGCCCTGGTTGCAGTGTTCGATCATAACACTTGTGCCCCTAATGTAGAGTCTGTCGTGGGTCCAGTGTTCAGTTAAGATCTTCTCCAACTATTAAAACCCCTTCTTGATGAAAATTAATTTCCTCAAAGGTCTGAGGTAGAAAAGCAGACTGGTTGACAAAGGTAAACTGTTGATTAAAAACTTCTCCTTTACCAAAGCACCTCTCCCATCCCTCAACACCACATGAGTAAGAGAGGAAGGATGAATATGCTTAGAAAATATTATGACCACACCTCTAGTTTTTTTAATTGATTAGTTATTATAGAAATAAGTGGGATAGTGGTGTTTTTTCAAAGTTGGGGCATTGGGATCTATATTGTGTGTCTCTTGCTCTATGATAGTTGGGGGGAAGGGTGGGATGGCCAGACCAGAAAGCCCCGTGAACTCAGCTGTAGCTGTCGAGGGAGGTATTCCAGCTTTGGTACAGAGAGGTAGCAGGCTTAAGATGCCAGCAGTCACCGCTGGTGATAATGTAGACGTGACTGAGTAGGCTCAGTGAGGACTTCTATTTGCTAGGCCTCACACTTTGGGGATAGCAATCCTGTAGTTCCACCCCTCTAGCAGAGTAGACTTCGATTGGTGGAAACCGTCAGGGAGGTGTGGATTGCAAAATGAACCAGTTTTATAATGAATTTTTTTATTTTAGCATTTTTTCCTATAGAGATACGGAGCTCTAGGAAAATGAGTCTCTCTGTGGCAATGTCTAGGACACACTCTGTGCTTGAGACTTTTTAATAGTTGCAAAGTAGTTGGGAGTATGCACTATATGTACTGCTTGTTACATGCTGCAGGAGAAATTCTAGCAGCCTGTGAAGTTCCCTATCTGTGTTACAAGAGTCTGGTTTCCCTCAGCTGTTAGTTAATCAAGTAGGTCTGCCTAAGTGCTGCAGCTGATTGGTAGGTTGGACTTTAAATAGCCTGAGCCCGGGAAGTCTCATTGTCAGCTATAGTGTCTAGTGTTCCTGCATTTGCCTGCGTTCTGATCGTGTATTCAACTTGTGCTTCTGCCTTGTGTTTTCTGCCCTGTGTTCTCCTGGTGTTACCCCAGCCTACTCTGTCTTCATGTCTGCCCTGTGGTGTGTTTGCAGTGTGCAAGCTACTCACGCTGACAGCTGCGGTCTCTGACTGTGCTGAGTGACTTTGAGTTTTCCACCTCTCAAATCCTCTACCTGGCATTGAGCTTCTCCATCTGCTCTGCTATTGTGTGTGTGTGTGTGTGCTGCTGTCTTTGTCATCTCACAGCGTGAGGGGCCCATTTCCCAGGTCCTCTCTGTTGTTATGCACGGGGTGCATTTTATCTTTCCTTGTGTCTCTCCCATGAGTTACTCTCTGGTGTTTACATATATAC
Organism: Limnodynastes dumerilii; assembly: GCA_011038615.1. Taxonomy (NCBI): domain Eukaryota; kingdom Metazoa; phylum Chordata; class Amphibia; order Anura; family Limnodynastidae; genus Limnodynastes; species Limnodynastes dumerilii. The sequence continues at coordinate 73,883 of WWET01001417.1, read as the reverse complement.
TGTGTTCCATCTTCCAGTGTGTATGTGTAAGCGCGAGTCAGCCCATCAGACTGTGCTCTCCTGTCTGTGGTGTGTTGTTTAACATCTCCATAGCACCCACTTCTAGACTTCCCATACGCCTGTTGTCTCTTGTTTATTCCATCCTACAGTTACTCAGGTGTTTCTGGGAGGCTCTGTCTGTCATCTGTTCCACACCTGTGGATCCCATAACTTTCTGGTCTATACCTTGGTATAGAAGTTATCTCTGCCTGTTGTGTGTGGGTTCCAGCCTGTGATCTTGTATGCTTGGTGTTCCTGCCTACTATCTTGTATGCCCAAGTTTATGTTTCCATACTAGTGCTCCTCAGCTCATGTCTATTGTCTGGTGAGAAAGGGTTCCTGCTTATCTCTTGTTGTGCAAGGGTTCCAGGGTGTGAGTCAGTTCCTGTGCAGACACATTTGCTACAGACCTTCCTTGGGAGCTATTGCTGGGGGCCGCAACCTCAGGTGCCAGCAGTCAAGCCTATCCTATCATCAGGGGCTCTATTGAATACCAAGCACTGGTTTAGACTCTGCACCCTGGTGAGAACCTTCCCTGGAGACTGTAACACTGCTGAAATTTAATTTAGGTTTTTAATCAATTAAAAAATAAACTACTGATAAACATATGAATTAAACAAAACTCCTAAAAATTGTACAATATAAAAAAAAAAATGAAATATTAGAAATGCCTGAGTAAAATCTTGGTGTGTACAGGCAATGTGCTGCAATTTGTAAAAATCATAAAAACACACACAAAAAAAAAATAGTATAATATAGTATAGTTCAGCAAGGTTTAAAACTTATTGAAATGATTAATGCTTGTAAGACGTGTTTAACTGTATGCAGGGGCTAAATTAAACAATATTTAAAACATTCACCATGGGCTGTCTGGGCTACTGCTGGAAATCTGACAGAAGGTAACAGAAACTTGATTGTTGCTCCAACACCCACAATTTCATTAGGATATGGCAGAATGCCCATATGTGATGGTTCTCAGATCACAGAACTATACACAGCCCGACCAACTCCTCCGCGGATGCTTTTGGATCTCTATCCCGAGCTCAACATCTGCATGTTTTAACATTTCCAAAATATATATTGTGAGACACTGGATCAAGTCCAATAAAACTAATTGTCATATTTTATTTAATGTAAAGGCTTTATTAATACATTACAAAATTTTACATTGCTGTGTATATTTTTTATAAATGTGTTATAATGAAAAATTCTTATTATTTTCTGTTTTTGGATTAATTTTCAATAATAATTTGGTATGAAGCTTAAGTTCGCATGCAATGAGATAATGCGCACACCTGAAAAAATATAGATGTCCAATCCGATTGCAGTTGTGGTCCAACCCACAAAGAGATTTATTCCAAAAGGAATAGCATTAATCCAAAGGTACTGTCCACACCAATAGCACATGCAAATCAGTTCAGACATGAACTAATACAGAACATTCTCCCTTCAGGGCCAGAACATGGTCTTTTAAACAATCAGTCATCATAATTGATTGACTTCTAAAGACATCCCAGATACTCGGTTGAAGTTTTGCCCTTCAAATTGTTCCAATATACGGGTTTCACTAGAGTAGCATAACTTTATATAAAATGCACATTCAGATATTAGATATCTAGCAATATACATAACTTGCGATCACTTAATGTCATGATCTGGCAAACATAACATTATGATTACAACACAATGGGCCTGATTCAGACTTAAGAAGGTGTTTAAAATAAGAGAGGAAAGTCACTCCTGGCCTAAACCGTGTTGATTGCAGGGGAGTCATTTTGCATCTGTTGCAAGCAGTATTAGAGTTGAGAGGTGGCGTTTCCTAGCCCAAGTCTAAATAACAGTGTAATAGTAAAGTTGTTCAGTATCTGTGTACAATAAGCAATTCAAATATATATCCCTGCCTGCAAAAAATACAATTAACTTGACTCACCCTGAAATCACATCACATTTAATATAACTTTTTTTTATGCCCTTACATTTATTTAGACTTTGACAACCCGTGCGTATATATATCTTCTTAAGTTGCTAAAGAACAACATACTTAGCAAACCGCGCCCTTTCTGCCATATTTAAATGTCTCCCCCCCACCCGCTGTTCTTAATTTCCTTCTTAACTTTGCTGGCATGCGCCTTCCTACTTATCTCATTATGAATGACTTTGTAAATCACTCTTAAAGGGATCACCAAAAACCTACATAGATTGCATAAGTAAGGGTACTACACATATGCAGTTTAACTGTTCCTAAAAATACGCACAGAAATAGCAGCAGCTTCTTAACTGTGAATCAGGTCCTTTATTAGTAATAATTGTTTGTTATGGATGCATGAAGATGAGTATGGGAACTTATTTATCAATACATAGGACCATAAAGGTCTGCCACTGAACGCACATGGACGCGTCCTTTGTATTACACCCACAGATTCATATATTGGGGTAGATCCAGAACTACGTGTGCCGTACGTATATTCGCGGAGCATGTTTTCGTACACATAAGTTCGCTACACTCCCCACGGACGTATTTTGTCAAATTACGCGACCCAAACCCTACCTTAACTTTTCCTAACGTAACAGCATACGTCCGCTAACGGACGTACTGACTATGCGAACGTACGCAGCTTAGCACGCCCATACTGTACACTTTAAATACCACCCCCCGCCTACTTCACGTAAAACGCACGTATTGTTCACTAACGTAAATTTGGCACACCCACACGTAAGTATTTACGTTTGAAATACATGCATCACCCATACGTTCTAAAAAACGCTACGTGAATGTGCGTATTTTCTGTGTTGCGCATGCACGGTGTGTACAAATCTGCAAATTTACATCTCCGCCACACGTAAATTTGCGGAAAAGTATTTACATTTGAAATACGTGAATCACCCATACGTTCTAAAATACGCTGCGTGAATGTGCGTATTTTCTGTGTTGCGCATGCGCAGTGCGTACAAATCTGCGAATTTACGTCTCCACCAAACGTAAATTCGCGGAAATGCGTAGTTCTGGATCTGCCCCATTGTCCTTATTAATAATACCTTTATTTATTTTATGTTTTCAACAAGCGTGAATAATTTTGTATGCTGGCTGAATATTTGCAGTCTTGAAAGAAAATGTGGGAAGAGCACAAATTGGCACTCACAGAGTGATAGACTACAATTAGAATTGTGCTTTTGTTTTAGGTTGTGGTTAGTAATATGAGGTTTGCAGAAAACTAGAAGTTCTAAGAGCAGCAATATAATCACGAGAGTGTATCCATTTGTGTCTGGCCCACTTATCCTGCATACTCATTGTTCAATTTAATGTTAGACACAAGAGAAACATGCTGGGGTTGTCCAGACCACTAGAAACAGGGTTAACGCCTGTATCATACCCAACTTTCAGAGGTACCCTGTTTCTCTTCACAGTTCTAGGTGACACAGGTTACCTGACAGATTCCATTACCATAACTCCTGGATCTTCTGTGATCTCTCTCCCAAAGGAGCTGCACAACATCATGACAGGGTAGGTTTGCAGCCATTAAAGTTGGGCCTAATGGCAGCTGTCCCCAAAATATGTCCCTTTGCATCCTGTTAAATATATAAAGGTGGCTAGTAGCCTCTGAGAAAAAAAATATATGGTTAACTGGAATAAAAGGAAGTAACTGCTTTATCCACACAATCATGTTCAGGTTACTGAGAACCGTACTGATACTGGTTAAAGCATCCTCTCACCCAGATGTTCCACACCCGCATAACAACAAAAATGAGAAATAACAGGAAAAAAGTTACAGATGAGTCCTAAGAGCTACAGATAATAGGTAAAAAATGCTATTCTCGTCAAGGACAGACACAGGAATGTTATTCCCATTCACAATCCATCAATGCAGTACCCAGTCATTTGTAATCATGTATTATATTGTACTTCTTAAAACCATATTAGAGGAACAAGAGGAATGATGTAACTCTAGCAACCTTTTATGAGCTTGTGGATTTGTAATCATAAGTACTCTGACTGCTCTTGATTAAAGCAATAACCTTTGTTTAATCACATAAAATATTTTCAATATGTTAAAGTATTTTGACTATACCTTTGATATTATGTTAGCCTGAAAGAAAAAAAAAAGAAAGTGTTTGAAAATAAAATCTATACTTAATACAGGAATATAACAGTATTTCATTAAATAGAAGCAGATGCAATGAAATAACAGTTACCCAAGAATTTTTAATGAAATATGAAAACATTTGTCTTTCCAGTTGTTTGTAGATGCCCGTGTGACAAATGATCTTACTGAAATGTTCTGTGCAGCTGTTATAACTCCAGTTGGCAAGCTGAGGACTATTAGCTTAACTGGAAAAGCCATGTCATTATTTGTGATGGAAAAGTAATGCAAAGGAAAGGCTCAGTGAGCTAATGATTTCAGGCTTCTAATGAACAAATGAGACAATGCCACTAGCCAGCCATTGTGTAAGGCTTACTATATTTATATTCCATGTAGAGATCTCCTCAATATTATACAGGTTATTAAAACAGATATCAAAGTTATGGATGTTGCTGAACTTTCCACATTCATTATTAATAAACACTTGATGTAGTTAAATGTATTTATTTGTTTTTTCCATGCTTCATTATCTAATTATAATTAGAACGTTACCAATGAATAAACATAGGTAACACTAAATAAAAAAAAAGATAATTGCTGCAACACAAAAAAGCACATCAAGATAGAAAAAAAAAACCTATAAAATATTTTTAATAAGCAAATGTGACTGCATTTTTTTAAAGATTTAGTTACATGTTAATGCTAAGTTAAATTAATTAAAACATTTTTTAAATAGCTCTGGACATTTATTCAGGGTATTTTAAATATATTTTGGTCAGTTAATCATGATTAAGATAATTTCTTAGTTATAAAATTATAGGGTGCATCCTGAGTTTGGAAGTAAACCTAAAAATAGGTGGAAAAGGTCACTTCGTCAAAACCATGTTGATCTGCAAGGGAAGGCATATGTTAATTGTGATAACTTTTTTGGAATTAGATTTAAGGACTGTTTTCAAACTCAACTCTAATATAGGACCGGATCCACAGGTTCGTCCATTTTGGCCACTTATGCACGCAAAGGGCCAGATCCAGACCTACGTACGTGAGTGATATTACGCTAGCCGCTAGCATTAAATCGCTCATTAGTACTTACTGCGCATGTGCGCGGCAGATGTTAAGCCACGTAACTCAGAGCGTAAGGACCAGTCACGTAACAACAGCGTAACTACTGACGAAGGGGCATGCCCACCATACGACACCCGTAATTACGCTTCAGAGGCGGGGCGAGGCATTTAAATCATACACTATGGGCGTACTTAGGCTTGTAAGTACGTGAGGCCTATACGTACATCAGTACTCATACTTTGTAAAGTTAAGGTAGCGTTCGGTAGGGGTAAAATGGCCAAAGTATGTACATGCAAGGGGAGTGCTTAGGGGAGTGCTTAGAAAGTACGCTAGCGTAAATATGCTACGCTATGTAACGCATCAAGCGCGTAGGTCTTGATCTACCCCAAAGTGCGTAAGTGGCCTGTTTTGACTGGAGGGTGGAACCAAGTTCTGTACAAGAAATTTTTCATTGTAAGAGGCCAGAGCCGGCGCGACACGCTCCGCGAGGTGATGCAGTGCATCCCGGCGCCATGCTGGATAGGCGCCGGACATCCCCCCGCTCCCCGCTTTACAGATTGGCAGCATTCATACAGGAGATCCTGTATCACCTCCTGCCGTAATCTAGCAGCAGCAGCTCACACAGGAACTTCTTGTATGAGCACTTCCTGTCTGCAGACACAGCGCCGCAGAGGAGGAAGGAAACAGGTAAGTAAACAGAGAGGATGGAGGTACGTTATGGGGAATACTTGGGGGGGTGGAGGGTAACTGGAGGCACATTATGGGGAATACTGGGGGGGAAGGAGGGGAATTGGAGGCATATTATGGTGAATACTCCGGAGGAAGGAGGGGAATTGGAGGCATATTATGGGGAATACTGGGGGAAGGGACTGGAGGCATATTATGGGGAATTCTGGTGGGAGGGAGGAGAGCTAGAGGCATATTATGGGGAATTCTGGTGGGAGGGAGGAGAGCTAGAGGCATATTATGGGAAATACTGGGGGGCAGGGAAACTGCAGGCATATGATGGGGAATACTGAGGGGGGCTGGAGGCATATGATGGGGAATAATGGAGGGATCTGGAGGCACGTTATGGGGAATACTGAGTGGGGCTGGAGGCATATGATGGGGAATGCTGAGGTGGGCTGGAGGCACATAATGGGGAATATTGAGGGGGGCTGGAGGCAAATGATGGGGATACTGGGGGGGCTTCAGAGACATGATGGGGATATTGGGAGGCTGCAGAGCCATGATGGGGAAATTGTAGGGCTGCAGAGACATGATGGAAAAATTGAGAGGCTGCAGAGACATGATGGGGATACTGAGGGCTACAGAGACATGATGGGG
>WWET01001417.1:45345-55827 GCA_011038615.1 Limnodynastes dumerilii | reverse complement strand
CAATAAATTGTGAATGAAGCCCTGCACATGTGCAGTGCTGCTCTTCTGGTCTTCTGGCACTTTAAAATTTTTAAGGGACAAACACTGCGCATGCACAGTGCAGGCATGTCTGGACTTTGCCATCTTCAGTCAGACACGTCACCTATTCAAGTAAGTTTGAACACTCTCCTTCTCGTTTTTTATTTTTATTTCCTTTTAAGTAATTTTTTCAAAAATAGTTCACTAGTTAATTTTTTGAATTTCATTTGACAATCATGTATATTCTAGTGGCCTCCCCATATAAATCCCTTCTTTTCTCCCTCTGATAAAAGCTATTAAATGGAGGAGTATTAGGGTATATGGAGACATCAATAGAATACTTACAATAACGCCATCCTGAGATGATGTTATCATTGCTATGGGAGGGGAGTGACAAACTCCACTCCAAGTCTTAGTAGATATTACGAAGCGTCAGCCCGCACTGAGAAGAACAGGCCGTCGATGATATATGATCTGCACACGCATCACCATGGAAACAGAAACTTTCAATGGCAATGCATGCTTAGTAAATAACTTTTACTTCCTTTTTTTTTTTTGCGATATTGCCTCTTTTCAAGTGAATGGGCTTTGTAATAGATCCCAAAGTAATAACAATGGTCAGAAATGGGAAAAATTTAAAACTACATCTTTAGTGTAAGTCACATCATGTGCCCTGTCCCCCAAATAAAAAACCCTTTTAGAATTCAGACATCTTGAATTAGATGTGCAGCTATTTTACATCTGTTAGACTTTTATTGTTTTCACAAAGTGTTTGATTTCCCAGCAATACTACCTAAACTGTTTTATGTGTGATGCTGAACCAAGATAATTGTCTCCGTGAACAGGATGAATACTCTCTCTTTCTTGCATTGTCTTGTTGCATAAAAAATATAGATAAAAAAGCATTTTGCTAATTTAAATAGCTATTGAAATTTTTATTTTGCTAGAAAATAACATTTAAACTTACCCTGTCACAATTTCTAGACTATAGAAATTATCACTGCATTTTGTATGAGTATAAAGTTTCAAAACAAGCATTGTATTGCTAAACTTCATTAAATAAATTAACTAAAGAAATTAAATTACATTAACATACTCATTTCCATTTACCACACCAATAATTCGTGGAGCAGATTTAAGGAGCAACTAAGAAAATTTGAACCTGGTCTTACAATGTTCAGTAAGGAATGCACACTTTTTTTTTTATAGTGTGATTGGTGGGAACATTGTTGAGAGGGGAAAGTAGAAATGATGTTACAAGCAACTGACACATTCATTTTTCATTATGTTTAATTATACAATATTTTAAATTAATTTTTATATCTATGGGAAGCAGGGGGTTAATAAAATTTAACATGATGCAGATTAAACGCCCAGTGTGGGTGGGCTTAAGGGTTATCACTCACCTTAATCCTAATTGGTCCCGAGGGATGGGGGGAGGTCTTTGGAGTTTTCATAAGGAGTCTCTGGCTGGGGGCGGCTGCCTTTCATCTTTGAATTGCCCACCATCCCTCTCTATTATTCCATCCACCGTATGTTGGGTTAATAGTTCTGGTTGTTATGTAGTTGGGGCGGAAAGCAAGTTGTTGGGGTAGGTACTTGAAGTGGTTTAGCGCATCTAGCGGTGTAACGGGTAGGTACTAGGGGGTGACTATCTGTGACTTGACTGCTAGAGGTGGAGGTGCTCGAGGTCCCCCTCTGGGAGGGCGGTCACGCGTAACACTTAAATAGTGTTTAACCAAAGGCAGGAGGAGTGTGCTTATACTGGACTTCAATTTATTTGTTAAAGTTATAAGTTCTACCTGACGGTTATTACTCTATTGTTAGGTAATGTGTTGATCAAGGCTACTTGCTTTCTTGGCCTCATCAAAATTTCAAAGTTACGGTTAAGTTCCGCCTAGGAACATTAGTAGTGATTAATCCCTAATTTAAATTAATTAAACAGTAAAATTTAAAATTCCCAAATACGGTGTATTTACTTATGGTATTAAATAAGAATGCTTAGGGTTAGAGGTAACATGGCAGCACACATCACACATGGGCAGTTTATTTATTTTATAACATTTCACGTAGAGCTTTACAATTTTGTAAACCATAATTTACATTAAATGTAAATGAATACTGGTATCTTCAGAAATACAAATACACAACAAAATACACAACATTTATGTGCAGTATAAACAATACACACATCTACATTGGAATTAAAAACAGGACGGCTATGAATCCCCATGTAGAACCTAGGTTATCTAACATTCATAGGGACTTAAGAATGAAGGGCCGTGCCGGGACAAATTAAGAACAAAGATAAGAAGAGTGGGTGGAGGGAACCATTTAAATGAGGAATTCTGGGCGTGGTTAGGCAACAACATTCCTAATTAGCCGCCATACGTAGACAACTACGTACCTAACGATAAGGAAGTCCTATGGCATTCATAAGTCAGCTAAGAAGCTGAAAACTGAGGGTGTGTCAGGGGAGTTGGCATGCTACTTTTTGCGTATAATTAAGAACCTAAAGTTTTCTTAAGTATGAACACGGTCCTACATCTGCACATGTGCGCAGCAGATGTTATGCTACGGATCTCAGTTCCGTATCTTAGGAGATCTTTATGGGGGGCATTCCACCAAATCCACATGCCTAATCCCTACAAGGAGGGTGGCAAAATACACATGTAGATTAAGGTGAGGGGCAGCAGTAGGCAGGACAGATGCAGATTTGTGCAGACAATTTAAGGTAGGAATTGTGGCATGTAAGTGTCCAGAACTCCACACGAGAGAGAGGGGAGTGACAGTGGCGTGTAATACCACCTGAAATTTGTCATGTATATTTCTGTTTTACTACTATGCATTACCAGTGTACCAGCTTCTGTAGTGTGGGAATAGGCTTATAAACTGCAAAACTTAGCTTAATACATGTATGTATCGGTTGCTACATGACAAGGTGGTGGGGAGGGATCTGTTTATAAAGTGAAGGGTTTTGGGACATAAAAGAGAAGCTAACTGTAGTAAGAAGACAAATATGTCAGGGTTGCCGACTTATGAAAGGTTCCCTCCTGGAGAACCCAGAGGGAATTCATAGATTACAGTGAGGGGGCGGATCTTAATGACCCCACCCCCTGCTAATTACCCATGTGATCTCAGGCGTTAAAGGGGTGGACGGGACTTGGTGACGTCATCAAGTCCCGCCCACCCCTAGTAACTTTATGGATTACATGAGTCGGCAACCCTGAAATATGTGGTATGATGCTTAGGTAGAAAGGGGAGATAGTCAGGTATAGAATCACTAAGAATTTAAATATATTTACCCAGTCAACAAGCGCACAAAATACTGTATTTCACAATCTGTGAACTTTGCAGCCAAATGTGCAATGAAAGGTGGTGCAAGGCATTCCATCACTATACTTCAGTACAGGTGTTTGTGCAACTTTCATTTAGTTATAGTTTTAAAAAACCATAACAAATGCTTTAGGAGAATTGATTTCTACATGGCTGATGCTTAGAATATGTCTGCTTTACTGTTAACATTGTAGAACTAGATTACTCACAGCTCCTTAGTTTATACCCATTATACAGCAGAAAAATCAAGAGGCATTATAACGTCTAGAACAGGGACCTACAGATTTCTTTGTCATGTCACTTGAGATAATTGATTTTAAGCACTGACGATATAATAGGCAAGTAATAATACTATACCTAATTTATACCCTGTCAAGATATCTAATTTTCTTGTCTCTGTACCTCCCTGCCTCTCTATTTGGCAGATACCTATAAAAGAGAGAAACAAAGTAGTTTTGCTTCAGAAATGAAGTGATTCGTTTTAGAGATTTCACACAACATATTAGAAACAACTAAAGCCCCTGCAGCTCTGCATGCAAGCAAGAATGGTACAAACAATCATTTCTGTCTTGTTGTAAAGCAATAAATCATAAACTCCAAACTGTTACAAAGATTGATCTGTTTCTGCCATCTAGTAACATAAGAAAGCAGAAATTAAAATAAAAGCTATATAAGAATTATCAGCACATCCTTTATTAACATTTTAAGCATTTATATTTTTCTTTAAAAAAAGGAGGAAGGGATTTGAATAACAGAGGAATCATTGATAGAAGTAGGGGGCATTTTAAGAAGTGAAGGGGCCCTTGTTCAGGATTTGTACATGCCCCCCCATCATCACCTAAGTCATCACACCCCTCCCCCGCACATACAAAACTGTTAAAACATACTGTAGATATTGGTGCAGAGTGTGTGCCATGGGGCCCCCTGTTCTGAGGGGCCCATGCGCACTGCCCACCCTGCACCCTTTATAGATATGCCAATGTATAGAAGTATATAAAACTATCCCTTAAAATTAAATACTTTTTCAACTCAACTGAATGGCTGTGGAATTGAGTAATATCAGGGTTGCCGAATTTTGACAGCTTCCCTCCGGGAGATTCCAGAGGGAAGCTATAAATGTTGATGGGGCGGGGCTTAACAATGATTTAATCGCAAATCGCGTCATAAAGTCCCACCCCCTGACTCATACTTACCCGGTTTTCAGCAGAAATAGTGATCAGGACGGGGCTGATGGCGCAAATTGCGTCATCAAGTCACTCCCTGGCCCTAGCAACACTAGTATACTAGTATACTAGTGTTGCTAGGCAGGGGGCAAGACTTGAGGCCATGGTTTCCATGAAAGCCCGGGCCTCAAGTCTTTTGCGGGAGATTTGCAGGCTCTCCCGGGAAACCGGGAGAACTGCCCGAATTTCGGGAGTCTCCCGGACATTCCGGGAGAGTCAGCAACCCTGAGTAATATAAGAAAAAGCAATGTAGTCTATGTAAGCTTAATAAAAATTTGAGAAAAATAGAAAAATAAGCAGTTAAGGATAACTGTTTAAAAAAAATATTCTTTATAGAAAAGTGAACACCTAAAAACAATATAAAAAATATAAGTAAAAACACTATGGAAATAATGGGGGACATGTATGTGATCCAGAAGTGAATTCAAAGGCAGCTCTGGAACAGTAAAAGTGCAAACACAACTAATTGTGCACATACTCATAGCAGCCAAAGCACAATCTAGTTTTCTTTCTTTATCAACATAATAGATGCAAAACATCACCAGTGCCTTATAGTGAAAGTGTCAGTATAGAAGTAGGGAGTAGCAGTAGTAGAAAACAAACTTGCATTTATGGGGATTCTCAGATTTATATTGTCCGCCTTCCTTTTTTCCAGCAGATATGATAGACACCAATAATTTGTCCCCTTATTCAATCGCTCATCCTTATATAATATAAAGAATTACAAGAGAACATAAAATAGCGTTATACAATAATAACAATATTGAACCTCCACCTACACTATAAAATAGAATGAGGTATAGATTTCTACAAGTCACAACTTCAATCTTGTGCTCCATCCCCCTGTTTGTAAAAACAATTACAATATATGTGTTTTAGTGTGGTATCCACAGCAATTAGCAATTTGTGCAGTAATCTGATTTCAGAAATATATATATATCACTATCAAATAATAATATAACAATAATATTTTTTCATGTGTGCCACAATTTAAGGAGGGTTTATCCTTTTATTTTCTTTCTTTGTGAGAAACGTTAAACTTGCCACATAACACTATATAAACATGCACCTCAACAATGACATATATAAGAGTTTTTGCACACATTTGTAACACTAATGAACACATGTAAAAATGTATTATATTTTTACTACAAATGCATTATCATACAACTCACATCCAATGAAAATAAGAAGAATCAACTGTGTATATTTTTTTTAAATAAATTTGGGTTTGTTCCCAAATATGTTCTTCCCTTCTTTTGATTTATGAAAATGATCAGACTCCATTGCTTATAAATAGAAGCCAGCTCAGGATTCATGCCTGAACACTAGTCACTGCTCTGCCTGGTTGTGTTACAGGAATCTAAAAACCAGTTGTTGAGGAAAATCATCAAACATTACTCTGAAATTTCAGTAAATGGTGCTTGACATCAGTAAAAGTACTCCTTTTCTGAAGCATCAATATAAAACGATCTTCAGAAGAATAATTCAACAGTTTCAATTTTATAGTCCTAGAATTCAAGTCTCTTGTGACTTTTTATGTTGTATAGCTCACAAGGAATTTTACACTTGACTAAGCAGCATAGTAACAGTGTTTTAGTGTGTACTAAAATTTATCTGAGGAAAAAGAAGGGTGAAACATACCATCCTTTTTTCCAGATTGGACAGAAAACTCAGTGGAAATAATTCACATTTCCAGTTCTCTAAAAATATCTTCTTCTTCTCTTTGCTGTGTTAAATTCAGTGGGTAAAATAAAATGTAAGGACTTTGCAGGAACTTGAAATAAGAAAAGACAAAGGGTAGAGGATAGTGAGGTTGCAAGCTTCTAAAAAAACAAAAGACAGAACAAAAAGGTATGATCTTAGAAGGTCTCCTTTGATAAAAAGAAAACAAAAAGAATAAAAAACGTCCCCATTTTCTTTCATTACAATTCTACCTTAAAAAGTTCACCTATGTACTGGAATGGGAGCAATTTTTGTCTCACAATGCAAGAAAGTTACTTTAGGGCTTTAAGAATTGCAATATACTAAAAAGCTAATAAGTAAATTATATTTCATTATAAAATGTACAATCAAAATAAATGTACAGACCAATATATATATAAAAAACACTGGTCCTTTTTTATTGGAAAACTAAGAACAATAGGAATAATGGGCCGGATCCAGAACTACGTCCGTCTATGGAAGACCTATGCGGTCCTAAAAGACCGCATATACGCAATCTACGTATCGAAACGATACGCAGATTACGTACAATAGCTACTACGCATGCACAGTAGCTACTGTTTATTGAATTACCTCCGTCTATTACATACAATAGCTACTACGCATGCGCAGTAGCTATTGTTTATTGGATTACGTCCGTCTATGGTAGCGTGTAAGCTACCTAATTTTCATGTTATGTATTTACTATGCACTTATTTCAAATTGGCTCTTGATAACACTTTTGAGAATAAGCACTATAGACTGTAGAGGAAAAAGGGATCAGAGTGAGTGAGGAAAGGAGAATGAGAAAAAGGAAAGGAGCAAGACAGATTCCATCATGGGATTCAGCTTTCTTCTAGAAATATTGTATCACTTGGTTATAGAGGTGTTTTTAAGGTGTTCATTAATCCACATCAGTATATAGGGAAACAACTGTAGCTTAATCTCTTGCCCAAGGACTGTGTACTTATTGGTAGCTTTTAGGAAGAGTACTATTATTATTGGTTTTAAATTCTTCCCTTTATTCCCCTCACTTGTTTTAATATTCGCTTTTTAACGTATACCCAATAAAACTGATGTTTTATACAATTAAAGATACTTCATTTGGGTCATTAGAGATGAGTGCGCATTTATAAGTCCACAATTTTTCCTTTTTTTCTGGTACAGAGTACTATTAAAGAATAAACCAAACAGAGCTGCTTTTCGTTTTACATATTTATCTCTATTACAATCTAGGGACCAGATCCAGACCCTGCACGCTTTCCGTAAGTACAGGAGTCTGGCAGTATGAACGAAAATAAGGGAGTGAACTCCCCCTGTCACTCCCCTCTCTCATGCGGGCTTAATGGTAGTTACACTGCCATAAGAATGCGTTAAGTGAAACGTGCGGATCAGCGGTCCGTATGACCACTGATACGCTCAGAGCCCAGCCCACTGTACAATTGAAATGCTTCCCCCACCCACCTTGGCTGGTGGAGGGAAAGCACAGCCCCTTCCGTACAATAGTAGTTACATGTGTAAAATACACGTAACATCTGGGGGGCACATGCGCCCTCCAGTCAAAACACCCCCTTTATGCACTTTGCGTTCGTGAGTGGATATGCCTTATTACATAATCAAGAGATAACACTCTCTTTATGATGCACCAGCAAAATGGCAGACAACTCAGGGCATATGTATGTACCCATGTTTTGGAAAATATGAGTAGCCTAAATGCTTATTTCTGTCCTGGTAATATTAAGTGCCAATAGCATACCATCCGAAGGATGTAGAATATTTTAAAGCACAGGTTTTTCTATCTTATCTCTAGATTCAATATTTTAACAATTATATCATGCCTATGGTAAAACTGAATAAAATCGGAATCTCTAGCTAGCTTGTATAATATACTGTTTCTCATGTAAAAGTCCCTTAAAGGAAGTGTAATACATATTTTTACATTGCTTACGATATTAGCTTTCTACACTGGTCATGGACTTAGCTAGTATACCAAGGTACACTAAGAGATCAATGATGCAATAATTGCCAATTGTGGGATGATCAAGGAAATGAATAAAAATATGTTACAGTGATTTGAATGATTCGTCATTTTTTCCCCTCACCTATCCTGCCCTTTTCTTCAACATGGCATGAAAATGGTACTTACAGATTATCCCCATCTGTCTTACAATGATACTATTATAAAGTTGGAGAAAACTGATGGGGTTGAAAGGTGCAAAGAAACTCACAACTTGCATATTTTACAATATATTATATTACTCATGTACTAGTTGCTCTCTAATTCTTCTCACATATTTTAAACAATAAAGAATGTGACCTCTACAGTAGATTAAATCAGCAAAGTTGAAACTTTCAGTTTATATTTAAATCTATATATTTTTATTTTAAACAATGCATTATTTATGGATGATTTTGTGACTAATTTTAAACAGTGATATAATCTTGTGTCTCTGATTGGTCAATTGGGTGATTGGTGATTGGTCAATACATTTCTCAAAAATGACGCTTAACAAAATGTATGCAAATAAATATCCACAGATAATCTATATAAAGTATTCTATAAGATAACGTTAGGAAAGTATGGCCGCAGACCTAGTTGTAAAGGGGCTTCCCCCACCCTGGACCCTTCATATAAATGGCTATCATAAGTGAAGGGTCTGCCCCTTCCCCGTAAGTACTGACGTACGTAACTTCGTTATGTACTTTAGTACTTACGTTAAGGGAACATCTGGTGCGCATATGTTCCCTGACAGGTACGTCCCCTGACGATCTTAGTTTAGGATCTGGCCCAAAATTAGTAAACATACTTTCAACATTTCTGTTCTAGCACCACACATAGATATAAGAACTGCACATACAATATTCTGCAGTCTGTAGTTAAAAGAAAACTTTATGTCCTAGCTTCTAACAAAATACAATATTTCAATTTATAACAGTGTACTGAACAGATTTGAATAAATAAGAGATATTTAACTTTTACTTAAAGGTCACTTTCATATCATTGATATTTCACTGTCAGTATATAAGTGTTATGTTTTAAATGTGATTTTGATTGAACTACCCTTTTTCTTTCCTTTATCTCCATATGAATGGAAGTATGTTTAATCTTGTTAGATGAAAGGACCATTGATTATGTGATTTTTCTTCTCCAATCAATTATAAAAATAGTGGAAATAGTGCTGAATACTATACATCAGAGTGCTCTTAATAGATAATTCATTATTGGCAATGATGTCTGAATTAGGAATGCTATTAGTCTCCTCTCTGGAAGCAAATAAAAAAAATAAAAAATAAAAAGGAATGCAGGTTTGACCTCTGATAAAAGCTTTTGGAAGCATCGAGGCAATTCCAGACACAAATAATATAATTGCCTGTATCCAGATGAGAGTTCCAGTAAAGTAATAGCTCCATATAAAAGGAATATTGCATACACTCTCTTTCCAATATACATTTTAGATGGGTGTGAGGGCGTACCGTTAAGCTGCACAGGAATAAGGATTCAGCGGGGAACTGACATGAATGTCTGGATCCTGTCCAAACTGATTCCCGTCAGCAACTTGTAAGTTTACATTACTGCATCATTAATGACCATATCCAGGGGCAAAACTGTTCATTACCCTGCATATGAACAATTTTGGGCAGGGTCTAGAGATGCTCAGGTGAATGCTCTCTTGAGTGCAGAGTGGAAGTTTCATAGGGAAACTGGCTACTTGGATCTTCTTTTCCTGCAGTCTACAATCTTAATGATATTTTGCAATATGCTCAATTACATCTTGTCCTGGAGTCAGAGAGTAGTGGAGGCGGGTAATCCTTTTTCTTAAGTTGAAACTGACAGTCACAAGTTCATGTTTCATCAGGGTTGCTGACTTTTGCCAGCTAGCGATGTATGCAGGGGGTGGGGCTTAATGACACCATTTATGCAAAGCATGTCATTAAGCCCCACCCCTGACAAATACTTACCAGTTTGTAGTTGAAATAGGGATCGGGATGGGGCTTGATGGCGCAAATTGCATCATCAGGTCCCTTCCTGTCCCTAGCAACACAAGTATACTAGTGTTGCTAGGCACGGGGCAGGACTTGAAGCCGTGGTTCCACATTTCGGGAGAGTCGGCAACCCTGTGTTTCATTGTGGTGGGCCCTAAAATTGCCTCCTAATTAGCTAGCTGTTCTGGAAAAACAATAAGTTTTCTGTAAAACGCTC
>WWET01001417.1:10152-23095 GCA_011038615.1 Limnodynastes dumerilii | reverse complement strand
CCCTCTCCACACATTACACTCTCCTGCTCATATATATATCCCTTTCCACACATTATCACCCCTACCCCTCTCCACATTACATATTATACATTTCCCCCCTTCTGGCATCTCCCTCTCCACACACAATGCACACTCCAGTTCCACCTTTTACCTTACCTGATCCAGCCTCCAGCACTTCCTTCTTTCCTTCAGCTCTGGGGATCCTCTTCCTGCAGTGCCAGTCGGAAGCTCCGCCCCCTCGGCTCGTATTCCTGAACGCTGTAATGTTGTTTAGTGTGACAGGCTGCAGGCTTAAACTGATCTTTACTAAACAGTGAGTAAAAATCAGCTTAAGTCTGGCACTATTATACCAAACAACATGACAGCGTTGCAGCAAGAGGACTGCCTGCCGCGTACCACCTCACAGAGGTACACGTACCACCAGTGGTACGCGTACCATGGGTTGAGAACCCCTGGTTTAAAGGATATAAAGGAAATGAAAACTGGGTTGACAAAGGAAGTTAACAGAGAAGTAAATTAAAAGACAAAATGGACTCTGCAACAACACAGTCAAAATTGGAACTTTCTTCTGGTGCAGTTAACAACCTCCTTCCTTAGAGCTTTGACAAAAATTTAATTTTTATTACTTCAAATAGCAAAAAAACAATATTCTTTAAAACAGAAGTAAATAAGAAAAGAAAAAAATTCAGAATTTTTTAATCCTAGAATAAATATCAGACTTTGATTCTCCTCAGTTACCAGAAAGTTAGAATTTAGATTAAAAATTCACCTATATCTGGGGCAAATAAAAAAAAGAGTTAGGAATTTCCTACTATTAAAGACCAAGGGCCGGATTCAGAGTTAATAAAGACAGCAGACTTATGCAAGCAGCTTCCGTAAGTCGGGCTGTGGATCTGCACTGCACAGGCCTGCGACAGATTTTACGCATCAGGGGCCAGATTCAGAGATGCGTTTTTAAAGAACACAATTATACGCACGCGCGGTGTAAGCCAAACCCACTAACATCCATGACACTCCCCTCTCATGGCCGTGCTGTCGGTGACTTCCGCCTCCATAGACCACCCTTATTTTTCTTTGTGTACTTGCGTGCTTATATGTCCTCCGTGCGTGCGATTCTTGATAACCGCGCGCACAAGCATTCATTTAAATGCCTCCCCCCACCCACTTTTATGTAAATTTCCCCATGCGTATTTTTTAACGTCACCCATCCATACGTATGTCCCCAAGTGTGATTCACATGTCCGTGCGCACAGCACTTACGTGTGTATATTCTGCGTAACTTACATAAATAAAATTACTATGCATGTGCAGTTAAAACGTACCTCCCCGCAACTCCCCGTGATAATGGATCTGTGAATACGGCCACAGAACTCTGAATGTACGTAACTGGCTTCTGTATGTTCAGAGTTCCATACCTCAGTGCATGATAACACTCCATACATTCAACTTTATGACCAGAGATACACACGGAGAACTTAAGGTAAGGATTTGGACACATAAGTCAGGTAAGTACGTCAGAGGGGAGAGCAATGGGGAAGTGCATTATACTTTAATGTCCGAAATTTAGTTGCATACGGAATTCAATCTAAAGTCTGTATCAGGCCCCAAATGACAACGATCCAGTGGTAAAGATTACTGACTTATGGGCTGATTCTACTGCACTTATATTTTCGAAAAAAGCCAATACAATATTTCTCAGTGGCATTATAATGCCAAAGAGTAATGTTTGCAGCAGGATGAGAAGATGTACATTCTACTTTTCTACTAGGTTGGCCTCTGGTATAGGGTGGGTAGCCCCTAATGAAGCCTCAGTCCAATCTCTTCCCTAAAAATAATCCATTTTAAAAGCGTCATGGGTTTTTGCCCTTGGAAAATATTAGATTTAAGATGTAGCTTGTTTTGTTGGTATAAACTTGAGAGGATGATGTGAACATTAAAATATTTATCCCTTCATAGGTGCTTACATCTCATTTTCTAAGTAATTAATCTGAGTACAAGGGTTGGGATTTAACAACACGATGACCTAAAATTGACTGATAGGTATTAGAATAGGAATGACATGGCAACTTCCAATACATGTAATCATTCTAGCACTTTGGTACAGTGGACCTGATTCACACTTAAGAACGAGATAGGTTCCTAAATATACGCAACTAATAGCAATGAAACTTCCTCGGCACGCCCCCGGTTTTCAGGTTCTTATGTGACTTACAAGTGCCATAGGGCTCCCTTAACTGTAGGTTCGCAATTGAATGCGTAGGGCGTCTACTTAGGAACTTAACTGCATAACCACACCTTCATTTGCTCATTTAAATGCCTCTCTCCACCCAAATCTGCGCATCTGCCTTATGTTACTAAGAACCTACAGATTTTAAGTTTGTAGCGTAAAAGCATGGTATTTGCAAACTTAAGTCCTACACAAATAGCGTATAAAAGTTACTACGCATGCGCAGTGCATCCGTTCTTAAATATACGCACCTAAAATCGGAAGCATTCTTAAGTGTGAATCAGGTCTAGTATATTCAATTTAGTGTCAGTGGGTGGGGTATGTGTCCCTAAGGTTGGAAAGCTGGCAGTTAACCTATTTGAAGTAAAAATTCCATCAGGGTTAACTGATCTACTGATTAACTTTCCTCTATCTGACAGGGTTGCCTGTCAGATAAAATATTGGATTGTCGACATTTACTTTGTTCAGCATTACAATTTTTCTAACCCTAACCAAACTCTAATTACAATTCCGAACCATTACTCTCATTACAAATTATCTAATTGCTTACCTCTGATGCAGGTCTAGTAGCAGGCAGCAGGACAGAGCTCCAGTGGTGATCAAGAGAGAGGAAGACAGAGAAGAAAACAGAAATAAAAGTTGAAAGAGAACGAAGGACCAGAATGGATATAACCAGGGCCATCAAGAGGAATCTGGGCCCTGGTACAGCAACTTTATGGGGTCCCCCCACTGTTGAGTGCAGTAGAGAAGATTGTGCCGCTGCATAGGGGGTGTGATCAACCCATTAGGGGCACAGCTGTGCCTCTTTGAATGCATGCTTAGCAGGTTTAAATCACTATGTATAGTAATAAGTCCAAAGTGCAGAAAGCGAAACACTTTAGATCTTGCAGCAGAGTATTCAGTGATTAACCGCAGCTCCACTTATTAACAACCATACCATTGACAGTAAATGTGATCTAAAAATAAAACATAGAGAGGGGGTGCTTCATGTTGCACATAATCCTTTATTAAAAACAAACAATTAGACAAACCACTTAAAAATTAAAAGTTTACCAGAAAAGGATGAATCAAACCAATTGATTCAATCAAGCCTAATACTACCTCTCTCCCAGGCAATACGACAAACCAGCCCATCAGCATCCCCAGGGTAATAAAGAAGATGAGCCCCTAGTCTACACTCCCTGGTGTTATGCGCAGCAATACTCACCTCTCCCGGTCCTCGGATCGCAGGGAGACACGCACCACGTGTTTCTCCCTGCTCTCTGCTCCTGCCGACACACGCTGACCGAAAGTAAACAAACCCCACGTGTTCCTGCCGCCGGAGCTCTGTACTGACGCGCGTCTATGCGCTGTACTCTGCTGTCACTCCTCCCAGCCAGGGGAATGTGCCTATTGGATGCTGAACGGCTGCTAGCCTATCAGGGACTAGCAGCCTCTATTTAAACCCCCTCATTCCTCTGCATGGCGCCGGTTATAGACTCTGACTCCAGTATCTGTGCCTGCCTTTGTATCTGTCTTGCTTATTTGCTGTGTATTGATTTCTGCTTGCCCCCTGTGATCCTGCCTTGCACCCTGCCTGCTCTCCTCAGTGTGACCATTCCCTGTTTCTCCCACCTTGCTGTGTTTATCCTCCTGGCATTCCCTTACCTTCTCCTGTGAGTGTGTGTTCGTTGCCCTCCGGGGTAGTTGGGTTGAGTGGGTGAGTGAGTGTGCGAGTGTTAGTCCCAGTTTGTCAGTAAGTCCTGTTCGTCCTGTCACCCCCCGTTGTCTCTGCGTCCAGTTTAGTGTTTCCTGTGGTTTGTTACGGTCCAGTCCCTTCTGGTACCTCTTTTGCTATACCCCGCTTGTTACCCATTCCCCGTCTGCTCCCTTTCCTCTTCCGAGTTTCCTCTAAGGGGCGTAACCTGACGGGGTCCTACCAGCTCCAGTCTATCCCCACCATCAGGGGCTCTAGCGAACACCCGGTCCGACATCAGGCTCTACAAACCGGTGAGTTACTCGATTCCTCTCTCTCTCTCTGGTCACCCTGGTACTCGGTAGAGGTAAACCCGGGGTACCATAACACCTGGAAGTCAGCAATCGCTGGTCTCTAGCCCGGGGGTTTTTTCACACCTATTACCCCTCTAAAAAATTGGGGTAAAAATACTGTCCCCCTAATTTCAATATATTATAAGAAAACAGGAGTAGTGACTCTAGCGCTAGCTAATTGACAGATTCTTTTATCTTCTAATAATGAGTCCTATTGGAGGTCTTCTAATATGTAGGTAAGTATGGTTAGAAAATGTGAGGTAACAAATAATATTTCAAACTACAAGTCAGTCAAAAACAGGTAAGTCCCAAAGTTGATCTTAATGTATTTGTATCACAATTTATAAAACAGTTAATAGAGAAGCAGTTTTTATTAGCAATAGAAACACAGACAGTTGATTTATTATTTATGAATCCACACATCGAACACCTCTGTTTGGCACAATTGTAACATTCAAAGGGTCTGTTGGGCAACCAGGTATTTTTCTCTACAGTCTGTACAGATTTTTTCTCAATCGGTCTGAGATCACTGAGGGCAAGAATGGTTCAAAGGCTTTGATTCTTTTTTTATAAATAAAGCAAAGTCTCTCATCTTATATGTTCTTAAGAATGGGATCTTGTTTAAGGACCCTAAAGTGTTTATTTATGATCCTCCTCACTTCTACTGATTTCCTATTGAATTTAAATATTAATGAGATAGGTGTTTTAGAAATTCCCATTTGAGCACTCAAATCTTTCTCTCCTTTCTTTTAAGGTACTAGCAATAGATCTCTATCCAGATCGTATACCTCTTCAACTGCCTTTTGAAGCAGATCTTTTGGGTAATCTATGGATTCCAATCTTTTAATCAGACTATCTGTTTGATATTTTTTGATGTCTACTTTCCTGATAAAAGTTTTAGTCATAACTTCATGGACATATAAAGTGAGATCAAGGAAGTCGATGGTGGTGTCACTCACATTAGCTGAAAAAAACAAATTGTATTTATTTGGATTTAAAAAGGAAACAAAATCATCAACTGAAACAAATCACATATCCCAAATCAAAAAGAAACAAATTTCCCGTAGAGCACCAGACTTGCTTACAGCAGTCCATTCCAGATGTAATTTCCCCATAGAGAGCTTCTCAAAACTCTGAGCGAATCTGGTGCCCATTGTTGTGCCAAGTACCTAGAGATACATCTTAGATTCAAACGAAAAATAATTGTGTTTTAAAATAAACAAAATAGCTTTTTAAAGAAAATCTCAAAATTCTTGAGTGACACCACCATCAGTCTCCAAGAATCATTTTACCCCATCCACTCCCTCTTCATAGGGAATGTCAATGTGAGGACACCTTGAGAAAGGGCACACAGATGCCAGAAACGCGTTGATGATATTAGTCCTACGGAGAGAGTAACCTCCATACCACGGTCTGTTTTTTCTTACTTATCCTCCCTCTCCCGGTTGTGGTTGTTTAGGGGCCCTAATTTTTTTTGGAACCCAATTCGGTTTATTAGAGGAATCTTTACATCTTAGGAGAAAGTTGGATGGGCAGTTACTTCTGGTAAAGAGGCGTTCACCTCTCCTTTTTTGGGGGGAGGTCAGAACTTAAGAAAAGTTTAAAGGAGTTCTTATGTTGTTTTATTGAAGATAAAATGTGGAATAAATAAATGTGTGTCACTTTAAGGTGAAGTTGACAAATTTTTTGCAGTGAAGGCTGTTGAAATTTATTTGATGTAGACAGATAACAACAATACTCTAAGGAAAGGAACATTTATTTACACTGTTGCCACTTTTTTTTATATATATATATTGTGTCCAGTTGTGTGAGTCTTGAAGTTGGTGTTGAGCTGGAGGAATCCTGTTGACCTACAAATAAAAAGAAGAATTAAAGGAGTAATATCTCCTGGAAAATTAAGACATTATATACAACAGAGCCTTCTTAGAGGGGAAAATTACCCCTGAGTTAGAAATATATGAGGGCTATTGCTCTCCCCTATTTTTTCTGAGAACAGGATATAGAAAGAAAAAATATTCCTGGAACTGGAGGGACGGTATATTGGATGGATTGGAAAAGATACCACTACGAGCTTACTATACAAGAGGAATAAAGTGTGAGTAGAATACTTACCTTTAGAGATAGCGGATTGTTGTAACGTTATCACGCGAGGATCTGTCTCTTTTCTTTTTCCATTTCTACCTGATCCTGTGAGTGGCTGTCCTGGAGAGTGAAAGGAAAAAGATACTGAGACATGTTTACTTTACAAGAGGAATGAAGTGTGAGTAGGAATTTGTCTATTGCACTTACCTTTTTGTTAGCGTTGTCACACGAGGATCTGTTTTTTTTCTACCCTTGGGTGCCAGCCGGGAACAAGAGATCGGAGGAGGGAGATCGAAGGAGTATATACCTGGAAAGAAAGGACAGAGAATGTGAATCAGATTACCCTCACACTACGAACATTGTGATATATACCCTGATGAAGAGCCATAGTGCTTGAAACGCGTAGGTACCAGTCCGGTGCAGTCCCATAGAGCCTCGATTCACTTTACTCTGCTCCCTCTCCCTCCTGGTGAGTGCAGTTTCGGAGGGCTCGTTAACGAGACAGGCACCAGCAATGAGAGGAGTTTGACCATCTTAGAGGGCAGTAGGGTTGAAGGTACGAGGAGTTATAGGTGGCTGCACTTAAAGAGGGATAGAAGGTTTTGGATTTTTAAGAATTTTATTGCATTTTTATTTGAATTCTCATTGTACCGTGAATTTTTATTGCACCCTGATTTTTTATTGAGACAATAAAGGAAACACACAGTGAAGGAAGTATATATCTCTATTGCTAGAACATGGAGAGGAAAATAGTTCTTTAAAAAAAACATTAAAAAAAACATCCATAAGGATAAGGACAGAAAACACAATACGGAGGAGGGGTGGCTCCACGTTTTCTTTGAGAGGGGATCTAAAGTATTAAAGAATAAAAATTGTTTGAGCTAACTTCAAGACATACTCATTGGGCCTGATCCAGACCTATGCCGATGCGCTGTGCTTACTAAAGCACAGCGTATCGGCGTTCACTTACCCCGACACTCCCCCTGTGCGGGCATATGGCCCTGTTTTTCCACTTAAATAAGAATCAAACCATGCTCACAAATATGCTATACATAGAACCATATCTTTAAAGAGTCAAACATATGACAGATAGAGGACCAGATACCCTCATTTAACTACCTCCCCCACCCACCTACACTAACCTGAACGTAGGAACGCTGGGGGATGCCCCCTCCAGCGTCCCTACGGCGCTGCTACGGACGCCCGATCCATGATCGGGCGTTGCCGTAGCGACGCCGGGCTACATCTGCCCGGCGCATGTGCAGATCAGCTTTTCAGCCGATCTTATGCTTACGCCCGCCGTCCTAGCGACTGGGGGCGTAGGTCTGGATCAGGCCCATTGTGAGTAGTTACCTTTCCATTAGATAGGCCCTTACTTACCCGCGGGGGTGCACGAGGATTTCTGTCTTTTTTCCAGTCCAGAACAACAAACCGAGGTGGAATCAGAAGAGAGGAGATCTCCTGGGACAACACAAGGATTAGAAAAGAAGAATAAGGAAAGAGAAAGGAGGTTTTCCGCACTTACTCACAAGAGATTAACATTGTGAGTATCTTCTGTGGGAAGTGGGATACCTACCTATTGGTGGTACAGCACAAGGTCTGCTTCTTTTTTTCCACGGTAATACGGGAGGAGAAGGTCCAAGTGACGTGGAGGGATGGTCCAGTGGAGGCAGAATATCTAAAAGAAGGGAAGATAAAGAAAATCCACATTAAGTGCATACACCACAAGAGACAACCGTTGTAAGTAGCCTCTGTGTGGTGCGTGATACTCACCTGTCTTTGGTACAGCACAAGGTCTGTTTCTCTTTTTCTATGACAACACGGGAGGAGAAGGTCTAAGGGACATAAAAAGGTGGTTGGACGGAGGAGGACCATCTGGAAGAAAGGAAAGAAAAGGAAAAGTATTACTAAGTGCCTATACCACCTTCTTCCCACGGTCACACTGGGATTGGAGGTGAAAGATTGGAGAAGACAGGAGTACCATTTTCTGAAAAGGACAACAGAAATTAAAGGTTTTAACCCAGAAGATAAAGGAGAGAAAAGGAAAGAGAAACGTTCTAAAGAAGAAATCAGAACTTTCCGAATAATAACTGGAACTGTGAGTGTTGATTTAGAGTTCTAAACCTTCCTAGCATGAACACTAATACCCCACTCTCATTGTTTAATAGTGTGAGTAGGATTTATGGACCTTTAGAGTATATCAAAGACGATTTAAGATTTTGTTCGATTAACCTGTTATCAGAGCAGAATCTAAGGAGGAAAAAAATAAGCAGTTGACTAACTTTAGGACTTCCTGATATATTTCTTCTTACTCTCCCCTTTATTATAATTTATATATTTTGTTACTTAGCTAATCCTATTTTAGGATTAGCGAGTGTGGGTTTTTTTTTTGGTGTAACCCTTAAAGGGTAGAGAGTTATTTAATAGGGAGCGCTACCCACTATTTTAAGATGGCTATTTTAAGAGTTATATGCACAGTATTTTTATATTTTATATTTTCATATTGTATTGGGAAAGTTTTTATTTACAATTGTTTGTGTGATAGACATTTATTACATTTGAATGTTGTTTTTAAGACCTGTGTTACTTATTCAGCAACTGAAGTCAGTTCAATGTTATAATATAACATATAATAGTTATAATATAATATAATAGTGGCAATAGAGCAAAGAGCGCAGCTATGGAGGTAAGTATAAATGGTAGTTACTTATTTATCATACGAACACCAATGAGCGAATATATAAAAACAATGCAAACAATAACAATAAAATAATATAATATGATAAATTGGGCAGTGGGTATAAGAATAGGGTGTACACACGTCTGTGTACCCCTACAACAACAAAACCTGGAATAAATCCTATCATGCAGAATATTGCACTAGAAGGCCATCTAGAGAATAAAGAAAACCATGGTATAGAATGGCTAAAATTCTTATCACTGCTAAATGGGAGCAGAAGATTCTGTACAGAACGAATTAAAATGGAAAATTTGGTGGTATTATTCCTTATATGTAGGTCTATGAGAACTTCAAATAGCTGAGATGGTATGTCTGCTAATGTTCCATAGAAAATAAGTAGTAATATGTATCAATACTTGCGGGTCGGTGTTTGGACGATGGATAAGCCGGCAGTCTATCCTTGCATGTCGGAGAGTGAGGATGTAAAAGCCACAAAACTCTCAATAGTTGTTGAATAATGCGCGTGGTGGCAAAAACAAGGCAGCCGGTCCGTGAGCTCAGGAGAGAGCAAAGCGTCAGGTCCGGATCAACCGGATGTTCTCTCGTCCACAAGCGGTGGGGTGCCGTGAGGCCCTAAACACCAAAACCCGAATAAAGATATGTAAACCAATAGATAGTCAATAGTGCTGCAGAATTAGGAGAAAAACACAGGTTTGTTGGAGTCCACTGGCCAGTATAGATAAAACACTCTGACGCGTTTCTCTTTAAGCAGGTTTTTTCAAAGAGTGCGGAGTAAGAATTCGTCCAGACATTTATATAGAACTGGTGTCCTTGATTAGGTTAATCATGTTTCAGATGTGCAGAGTATATATGCACATAGTTCCCCGGATATAACAATTTTATAATGGCAAGGAAAAATTGTTTTGCACAATAAAAGACCACACAAAAGCCAAAAGTAAATACAAAATTCTCAAAAATCCATATGCACTTTGTATTGTTCGTTGGACCGTATTTATAATGTGAACTGTTCATTTTAGTCCAATATCAGATATGGGTCCAGGTGTCTTCAAAAACAAGTGATGTAGTATTTTCATTCCAACATATATGGACACATGTTAACTGTTATGGGTAACAGATAAAATAAAATACACTATATATATATCTTTATAAGGATTCCACCATATCCCTACAGGCATCTATGACAACCTTTCTAATAATTTTCCAATTCTTAGGAGTCACATGACGTAAATATATCATGAATATACAATCTAATACATGAATGTAGAGTGATAACTATGTTACATATCACTTGATGATAGTGACTATGTAGCATGAAACCTATTGGAAATAAAAATAGAAATAAAAAATAGAAATAAAAATAAAATAAAATAAAAATAAAAAAGAAGAAAAGAAAAAGAAAATAAAATAAAACAACTAAAAAATAAATAAATGAATGGATAAAAATGTCTTAAGTGCCTTTAAGTGCACATTATAACGATATATACATGTACATTTAAAGTAAATAGACATACGTCTATTAATCAAACTGGCCATTTGGCATAGCACTAGTTCAAAGCAAATAAAGAATAAACAATGCAACCGATGTTGAAAGGTATAGCCCATATAAACACACAAAGACCTCCAGTGATGTGTGTCTATAATGCCTAAGGTACAAAATGCAATAATGTATGTATGCACATTAAGAATTAAAAGTAAATAGGCATGCATATGTTTATCGAGATTTAATAGTGGCACTCCAGCGCTCTCTGCCATTTTTTCCAAACATTAAAAATGTTTTGATAAATGGTATGAACAGGCAAAGTTGTATAAGAATATTAGTAATGAATCTGGTAATAAATAAAGTAATCAAAGCCAACCCAGTGTGTTACGCAAGAGGGTCCTAATGTACTAATTTCTCCATCAACACCCCCTCCTTATGTTCCCTTGCACCTGGTTCTTACTAACAGTAAAAATAACCTCAATAAGATAATGCAGATTTGATGCACATATGGCCAGCACTGGCACCCATTTACAACATATCTTGGCAATAATCTCTAATTCAGCACATAGTTCAGGCCACCCAGTGCAGTCCGATAATCTCAGTAGCAGTATTGATTCAGCCAATTTTAGTTGTTGGCATCCAAGCAGTGATACCCCTGTTACCACCCATAGTCATTCTGCACAACAGGGTGTGGCTGATTCTTCAGATTAGGTATTTGACACTTATTTGAACAGGGGGGCTATAGGGGGAACTGTGGGTCCATTTAATTTAAATCCCACGAGAGTATAGACAGTGCCAAGCTATAATTAAGACACTGACTGAAATATTCCAATTCATGTCCTCTGGACCAGAGGTAAATTACATTCCCTAATGGCAGAATTCACAGATCCAAGCCAGCCCTCAGAAAAATTCTGTCATTTCATTAAACAATCATCAATATTACATGAACCCACAGCTAAAGACTGGAGACAGCATACAAGAGCTATGTTTCCAGAAGATCAAATAGATTGGACATAGGTGGTCACTGCAGCTGAAGTTACTGCTAATAAATCTCTTGATGAGTTAGAACAGACTAAAGTAGCAGAAAAATTAAACAATCAATTGCGTCTTATGTTCCCTTCCAAAATATATTGGTCTTAATTTTTTCTACTAACAAAATTTAATGAGACTGTTGGGGAATTTATACGTAAGTTAGAAACTGCCATAAATAGCACTGCTATTCGCAATCTCACAGATCCAGCTAATTCATAGGTGCATTACAAGAATCTATCGATAAGTTACCCAACAACATCCAGCATGACAGCCTGAAACCTTCTGCACCCTGGTTGAAGCCGTAGACTTGCATGAGAAGTATGTGCAGTTAAAAAGAAAAAAGAACAAAGATAATTTGATGTCTTTACAATTGCACCAGCAACAGCAACCTATTAAACAGCCTCCTAAATCTAAAATAAGCCAATTTCTGCCTTAGGAAAACAGAAGAGGACTCTTTCTGCACCGCCTATGCAGTCACAACAGATATAGAGATTGTATATATATATATATATATATATATATACAACAGGGGTGTATATATTTACAACAGGGGAGACTTGTTTAAATGTAAAAATAGCCCTTTTTTGCGATTTCCATCAGGGAGTGAAGGCAAATAGACTGAAAGAAAAACAAGCAGCTAAGAGAGATATTTATAGTTAAAGAGAAAGACTCACCGACTCTAGGTGTGTTCCAATGGCCGCAGCTGTCCGTGAAGCCAGCTAACAGCTGAGCTATCAAGGATTGTAGTCAGTGAGATATTCCTGGCTTCTCAGGTCCCGTGGCTGTTTTGTGCATTGTCATGGGAACGGGAGATGCTATGCTCCCCATGTAGCGCAGGACACTGTGGCAAGTGGTGATCTTATGAAATGAAAGTTGAAAAAAATGAATGAGTAAATAAAAGTAGAAGTTAGATAAAGTAGAACAGAAAAACGGCAGGAGGAGTACAAAAGGGAAAATAAGAGAAACTTAAGAGATCCTCCTTAATAAAGGGAGATAAAAACATCGGACCAGTATAATAAAGAAGCAGGGAAATAGACCAGGGAAAGATTGAATTTATAAATTCAATTTATAAATTATAATTTATAAAGTGCTGAATTACAAGAAACAGTTTAAGGGTAACTGTTCATTTAATGCTCTTGGGTATACAGTGTCTAACATATGGATAGAAAATGCATCCCTCTGGGAATAAAGTTTGTCACAATCATTCCTCTCACAGAGGCAATGGTACATGTTCCAGACCTTTATAGTGTAAATCAGTCATGCTGTGCTTATGGTTGGCGAAGTGCCGGGCCACTGGTTGGTCTATGTTTTTGATCAATTTGATTGCAGAGCAATGTTGCACTATTTTTTTTTTAACCTCACAGAAGTCTTTCCTATATAAAGGAGACCACTC
>WWET01001416.1:368541-380524 GCA_011038615.1 Limnodynastes dumerilii | reverse complement strand
GGAGGGTAAATAGGGTCTAGGGTCAGTATAGTTTTCAATAAACAAATGGGCAGACTAGATGGGCCATGTGGCTCTTATCTGCCATCACTTTCTATGTTTCTATGTTTCTATGTTCCATTCTCCAACAACCACTTAAATGATACTAGCAGGTGTGGAATAAAATAGTTTTTAGAGTTCAATGGGTAACCCATCTATTCTAGGAGCCTTTTTGTTAGGAAACGTATTTAGAGCTTCTTCTATCTCATCATCCATAAATGGAGCCTCCAGACTAGTTAATGCCTGTTTAGAAAGTCTGGGCAAGTCAGTCCCGTAAAGATAAGCTCTGAAGTCATTCAAGCCCTGGAAGCATATGCCTACTTAAAATAATGTTAAAAAAAACCTGGGCTGGCTTCCGGTTCCGGTGCGGCATGGGATAGGACGCACACGAGTGAGCTCCGAGGCGGTAGCGGTGCTTTAACCTCATTTCCCGCAGCAGACGAGTAAACCGACAGTCTCCGGACTCCCACGCATACCTAGACCACCTGGGGACTGAATGAAGCGGCATTTCCCGCTGCTCATGGCTCCTAAGCAGCAGAAAGCCCGCGCAGAGAGGCAGACAGAAGATTCCAATATGGCGGCCGGCGCCTCCGCGCCATCAGATGGGACGCCCGCTACAATACCTCGCACACCGTTAAAGCGCCTGGCGGTCCTCTCAACTCCGCAGAGCTCAGAAAATTCTCCTGTTGTTGACACAGCAACTCCCATCACTTACCAGGATGTAGTGCAAGCGATCAGAGAAACCATGACTCCGCTGCTCCAAGAACAGGCAAACTCTTTCAATCAGTCACTCCAGGTGCTGCAATCACAACTTAAAGATATACACCACAGAATTACCACTACAGAACAAGTAGCGGGAGAGGCTTTTCAAGATACCCAGGAGTTAAAAACCAAAGTCAATCACATCCAAAAACGTCAGAATTATATCAGTAACAAGCTAGACGATTTGGAGAACAGATCTAGGCGCAATAATTTACGCCTAATCGGCCTCCCGGAATCCATTAAAGGGCCAGATCTGTTGGAATTCCTCACCCACACCTTACCAGAACTGTTGGGCATGCTGGATATCAGTAAAGATTTGGTGATAGAACGCGCACATCGCTTGGGACCATATAGAGATGATCTCTCCAGTAAGCCACGTGTGGTCATCTTCAAATGCATGAACTTTGTGCACAAGGAAAAAATCTGGACAGCATACCGCCAGCAGGAGAAAGTAACCTGGAAGGGAAAATATCTTCGCCTTTTTCAGGACTACTCCGCTGAGGTGTCTAGGGCCCGAAGGGAGTTCTCCCCCATTTGTTTGGACCTTATCAAATCTCAGCGCAAATTTGCTCTACTCTTCCCGGCACGCCTCCGCCTCTTCAATGGTAAAGACCACAAGGATTTTCTTACTGCTGCGGACGCCAAGGCTTTTCTACTAGAAGAAGTGGCGGGACAGGAGATGTGCACTGACACACAGGAATAGCTTTCGGTCCCACTTGCCCGTAAGAAAAATGCCTCCCCTTAACCCATTTTTCTCGGCAATGCGAGAGAATGAATCCAGGATATAACATGGGGCAGTTCTTGATCCTGACTCCAGTGTATACGTACCCTCAGAGATTTGTTACGTGGAAGGTTTTCACGCTATTCTCCTACTTCACCTGCAAAGATGGAATTGTACACTGTTGATAGGCAGAAGATGTGGACAGCATAACCCGGGGACACCGTCATCACCAAGTAGACTCTACCATTCATCCTTCACCTGACATAGATATATACCTATTGCCTTCATGTTTACCTATTATATTGAACCTTTACTGTTCTTTATCCTTTTTATCTGCTCTCCACTCTCTCTCTTGCTGTAACCATACCTTTGTGATTGATTATATTTTACATGTGATAATTAGATACAAGATACTCGTTTGCTGCACTTTTAAATTTATCTTGTTTACCCTTAAGCTTATATGAGGTAGTGTTATGCTGCCGCCGAGAGCATCTATTAATAAAACCTCTATCCAGCAATCTCGAATTGAGCTTATCTCGGAAGCTCAAAAAAGGCTAATTTGCCAGGTCTGAGATCTTGATCTCAACTTTAACCTTACGGTTGTCTTAATTGTTTTTTTTTTTTTTCCGTTATCATAAGTTACATGTTGATTAAGATGTGTACATGGCCATAAACTTCCCTGTTTACTGTCTTTCCTAACATCCCCGTCCGGGGGGTCATCAATATCCTCCAACCATATAGCTCTGTCATACCACAACAATCTCTCCTCACGTTAGCATCTAAAATACTCCTATTATGCCAGCACTAAAACTTGGCACTTGGAACGTAGGTGGTATCCACTCACCGGTTAAGCGGAAGTAGCTCTTTGTTTACCTCAACAAATTGAAAATAGATGTGATGATGTTACAGGAAACTCATCTAATAGAATCTGAGGTACGCAAGTTGTCCATGATGGGGTATAGAATGGTTTCTTTTGCTTCATATACCTCTAAGGCTAGAGGGGTTGCGCTGTTAGTGTCCACCAAAAACTCGGTAGAAGTATATTCCAATATAACAGACAAAGATGGTAGATATACTATCACAGATATGGCCATAAATGGCTCCAGATATTGTATGTGCAATGTTTATGCCCCGTCAACGTACGATAAAACCTTTTTACAAACACTCCTGACGAAACTTTATCCCACCTGTGAGGCGCAGCTAATAGTAGGGGGAGATTTTAATATGGTTTCCTCGCTAACCTTGGATAGACAGTTAGATTTGCAGCACCAGCGCAGACTCCCGAAGTTAAATATTACCACCTTCTCCAAACAACTACATTTGCTTGATGTCTGGCATACTAGACA
The DNA here is from genome assembly GCA_011038615.1 of Limnodynastes dumerilii. NCBI lineage: Eukaryota > Metazoa > Chordata > Amphibia > Anura > Limnodynastidae > Limnodynastes > Limnodynastes dumerilii. The sequence continues at coordinate 377,659 of WWET01001416.1, read as the reverse complement.
CCCTACAGATAGGGAATACACCTGCCTCTCGGCTGCCCACGGAACACTGTCTAGATTGGATCACATCCTTCTAGCTGCACACCTCTTACCAAAGGTAGCTGATTCGCGTATCGAACCAATTTGTATCTCCGACCACGCCTTGGTATGGGTTTCGTTGGCTGAGACTGTAGATAGAGGAGATTTCAGGGCCTGGCGCTTCCCCACCTATCTTGCACAATCTAGGAAATTTCGCAATATGTTACAAGCGACATGGGCGACCTATAAGACTAACAATGCTGACCATATATCGGACCCTTTCCTCTATTGGCAGACGGCTAAGGCGGTGATACGTGGGGAGATATTATCCTTTGTTAAAAAGCATAATAAAACGTATACAGCTCAATATATCCAAGCCCAGAAAGGGTTATCCCGAGCCTACCAGCAATTCCAGAGGAACCCAACTCCTGCCACTCGAAATAAGTATTTGGAGCTTAAGACACAATTTGAACTATTACTTACCCAAGCGGGAGATGGTATTCTGAAGCTACCAATTTTAAATTCTATAAGATGGGCAACAAATCTGGTAGACTTCTAACTAATCTGCTAAGGGGTGGGCGCCCACCTGTGATGGTTAAATGCTTGCGAGGTGGAGATGGTACATTATTCCACTCGTGGAAAGAGATCACACAGCTCTTTCAGGAGTTTTATGGGCGGTTGTATTCCCAGGAGGCAATTGACAAAGATGCCAAAAGTAATTTTTGGAGTAAGATACAGTTGCCTCAAATTGAACCGGACCATGTTCGGATATTACAAGCCCCTGTTACCTCATTAGAACTCACTGCGGCCATAAAGCTTTTAAAATCAAACAAATCTCCTGGCCCAGATGGCTATAGCGGAGAGTTTTATAGAATACTTACATCTGATATTGTGGAGCCGCTTATGTCGGTTTTCAACACTATTATCTCCACTAAGACTATTCCCCTTTACTTTAGTTCAGCCTTCATTAAAACTTTTCCTAAACTGGGGCACAACCCAGAACTCCCAGAATCTTATCGTCCAATATCACTCCTCAACGTTGATTACAAGTTATTTACCAAAATAATCTCCGAAAGAATGAAATGTCTCCTCCCTGTAGTTGTGCATAAGGACCAAACTGGCTTTGTCTGGGGTAGACATCCAGTGACCAACATTCATAAAGTCCTAGCGGTAATGCAATCCCTCTCTAACATGGAAGGAACGGCAATTCCTAGCCTCCTGCTCTCTTTAGATGCTGAGAAGGCTTTCGACCTTATCACCTGGGATCATTTACTGGAGACGTTATATAGATTTGGCTTTCCTGAAAATTTTACCCAACTCCTAAGCACTTTATATTCTGGGTCTCAGACCCAGGTGGCGAGTAATGGATACCTGTCTCAACCATTTAGGATAGAGAGAGGCACCCGTCAGGGTTGTCCTCTCTCACCATTACTATTTGCTTTAGCCTTAGAGCCCTTGGCAATTGCACTGCGCAGCGACCCGAAATTTCATGGCATTGTGGTCCGTGGTAGGGAGGTAAAATTAGCCCTATTCGCGGACGACATGCTACTGTTCCTCTCCAATCCGGCCGAGTCAGTCTCTGCAGTTCTAGACACAATAGCCTCCTTTGGATCTTTCGCTGGGTATAGAATTAATCTCCAGAAATCCGAAGTATTACCACTAGCATGGCCATCTTCTCCACACTTAATCTCGCAGGTGATAGCCCCACTGCGGAAAATCTCCAAGCAAATAAAATATTTGGGGATAAATATACCTACGACCCTAGTTGATCTTTATAAGTGTAATTTCCCCCCGATACTTTGCGATATCCGCCGCACTTTAAATAATTGGAAAAACCTACCTTTATCCCTGCTTGGTAGAGTGGCAGTGTTGAAGAGTGTCATTTTCCCCAAAATATCTTATCTGCTGCAGATGTTGCCACTTAGTCTTAAACCGCTGGATACGACAGCGTGTTCTTCCATATTTGGAAAATTTGTATGGCAAGGCAAAAAACCTAAAATTAAAATGGCCATACTGAAGCTTCCACGCCCTGCTGGGGGGCTTGGGATACCTGACATCGACACATTTACTCAAGCAGTTTGTTTTAGATACATAGCGGACTGGTTGTTGCAGAGGGAAACGTACGTTAATAAAGAGCTAGAGGAGGCTGTGTTTTACCCCTACTCTCCGGCGGCTTTACTGCTCTGCCGCCAAAAACAGATCCCAGCGATCCATGCGAATAACATTCTCCTCAGAGATACTCGTAGTGCCTGGCTTAAAATCAACAGCCGATACAAGCGCAATCCCTGTAGTTCCCACTATGCTCCGATTTGGGGAAATTCTGAATTTACGCCTAGCATACATAACAATCTCTTCCATAAATGGAAAGAAAAAGGCCTCAGTTGTGTCAAAGACATCTTTGACCCTGGGGGGACCCTTTATACTTTTCAAACTCTACAGACTAAATATATGTTACCAGCGTCACAATTCTACATGTATTTACAGATGAGGCATTACGCCCTCATCTCAGCGGGATTCTTTGAAAATAAAGATTGTGTTTTGGGTTATTGAACTTTCCTGACATTTTATTAATGTTTTAATGTTTAAAGTGACAACAAAACTTCTAAGTAAATCATGGCAGAAAATCAAAGGACGTGTTTGATCAAGGTTATGAGATTCTAAACAGGGACCAAATTATGAACAAGTCAGAATGCTGATGTTAGATAGTAACGACGGTGGTTAAAAAGAATATTGATCTCAAAACGCTGAAACATACAAAGCGGTTTTTCTATAAAATTTTCTTTTTCTTCTTTTTTGTCAATATCTCCGAATAACTATCCCGAAGAAAATCTTTGAGCCTCTCATACAGAAACGCAAAGCTTTTTAAATGTAAAATGGCAAATTACCCATCTTACTGCTTTTGTTGGTGTCTGGACATATATATATATTTTTTTAGTAATATTTTTTTTTTTTACTTCGATAATGGAAAGTGGATTACAAAAACCAATAGCACAGTGGTTTTAAAACATTTTATTGATCCGAAAAAAAAAATGAGAATAAAACAGCTACATTTTCCTTACAAAAGCATTGTAGAATGTCAAAATAGGAAAAGCATTAGAAGAAAGCTTTAAATTCTGAAATGTAATGACATTCCAGAAGAAATGTTACAGACCCATTAGATTAAGGTTGGATGAAATGCTAAAAAACACTACTTACTGTTGTTCCCCCACATCTCACTACGGTAAAGAGCCTCTTATTGAGAACTATAGACTATGATAGGAGGACGACGCTTCTGAATATAGAACAAGGGGTTGAGAAGTTCTACAAAAAATGGGGCCTATACATAGATAAATTAGACACACCCACACAAATACATATATATAATCTTTTTGAACAAACCACATGGTACCTTTATAGGCAATTAGGTAACCCGGCTCCTTGATAGACAATACTATCTCATTAGACAGCCCACCCCTGCTCAAGAGAGAAGTAATGTGATATGACTACTTTGTTGAATACCCGCTACCCCCCCCCCCCCTTCTAGTTTGGCCAAATTGTGTTTATTTTGTTTATTATATGTATCTGCTGTAACAGATTTCTCAAATGTATGGTGCATTCTGACGACAATCTTTGTGAACCCACATACCATTGTGATGGTATTGCTGTAAACAACCTATTGTGTTTGAAATGTAATGCACTACTTGATGTTTTTTATTAATTTCTGTTTAAAAAAAAAAACAATAAACAGCTTTGGAAAAAAAAAAAAAACCTGGGCTATGTCAGATGTCCTGACTTTCTTTTTCCCTTATCATCCTTCAGTATCTGTCTGGTATTAATTTAGGTGTCCTGTAAACAGAAGGCGATGCTTAGTTTTGGCAAAAAGACAATCCGACCATTCCCTCTGCACCCACAACCAGGCCTGTCTATCTACAAGCAAACAGCTCTATGAATTTTTTTTATTCCAGCTACTCTTTTAATCATGGTACCATGTAGTACTGCCTTAAAGGCGTTCCATAGCACAGTGGGGTTCGATATTTCTCAATTGGCCCGGAAAGGATTCTCCAAATCCACAAATCTGAACCTGCTCCCAGCAGCCCCAATTAGAAGGAATTTAATTTCCAAAATCTCTGATCCTTGTCCTATCCAAGAACAATATCCAACGAAACTGGAGAATGATCAGAGATACCTCAAGAAAGAAAATATATGGAGATCACCTGATGTACTAATGTTTTAGAGGTAAGGATCAGGTCAATAAGGGAAAGGGACTGCCTAGAAATCAAATGACAGGGTCCTGGATTTCTCAACCTCCAGACATCAATCAAACCCAAGGGGCCTCATTTACTAAAGTCGTGTTTGCAAAATCGACCAAAGTCACGGGACTTTGGCTTTAGTAAATAAGCCAATGGCAAACTTGCAGCAAAAGTCCCGCGACTTTGTGATCTCTCAAAATCGACTCACCTAACATCGCTGATACATCGGAGTCCCGATTTTTGTAATGCTTTACATATAACATGCTGGATTTGCTAAAGGCATCGTCCCAAAAGCGCTGGCCAAAAGCTCACCTTCTGGAAAAGGCAACTTTATGAAAATCAATGTCAATTAAGCAAACTGCGGTCTAGAAACTATAAAAGGCACACCTCTATTGCACTCCCATGTGCCTTTAGATGATTTGGTGGTTTGGAGAGAGAGAGTGAGAGAGTGAGGTAGAGGTTTGGTGGTGTGTTTTTGGAGTGCTTTATTGTGAGAGGAAGTGGAGAGGTTTTTTGTATTTTTCCTGATTATTATGATAAGGGTGGAGGTTTTTATTTGTTGTTGGAGGTAGGTGTAGCTGCTATTTTAGCTGCCACAGCTATGGAGGAGGAGGAGGCCAGACAACATCACCAGCCCCTGGTTCAGCGCATGGTGCCCATACGTGTGTTTAAAGTGAGCTTGGACCTTGACTCCCTGTCAGACAAGTAGGTAGTGCAAATGTTTAGGCTCAACCGTACTAACCTTCTGGCAATTTATGAGCAGGTGAGGAGGTATTTGGGCCCTGTAACAGCTAGGTCACATGCATTGTCTGGGATGCAAAAATTATTGTGTGTCCTCTACTTTCTTGCTACTGGATCCTTCCAGGCAGTGACAGGGAGAGTTGTTGGACTATCACAGGCCAGATTTATTGTCACTTGACTCATGTGTTAACTGCACTCAAAAGACTTGTGCCCACTTATATTTGCTTCCCCAGCCCGGAGTCCCAATGGCGAGACCAAAAACAAGCCTTCTATGCGGTTGCAGGATTCCCCTATGTCCTGGGTGCAATTGACTGTGCTCATATCCCGCTGAGACCACCTAAACGCTGCACCAAGGTCTATGTAAGTAGACACGATTACCATTCCCTGAATGTTCAGGAGGTATGTGATGCAAAATTAAAAATATTGAGTGTATTTGTGGGCTTCCCTGGGTCTTGCCATGACTCCTATATTCTGAGGCGGTCATCCTTGTTTGCCAAATTTGAGCAGGCACAAATGCCAACAGGATGGCTGCTGGGTAAGTTGCATTAGTAATTTTTTATTTTAATTGTTCTTTTGGTTTAGTAAAGAATAGATGTATTGAAAGAGTATTTTTGTTTGACACCTTAGGGAACTCAGGATATGGTTGTCACTCCTAGCTGATGACACCTCTATTGAATCCACAAACTCCTGGCCAACACAATTACAATCAGGCACACGTAGCCACCAGAGGAGTGATAGAACGTACCTTTGGACTTTTAAAATCCAGGTTCAGGTGCCTTGATAAATCTGGTGGTGTGTTGCTTTACAAACCTGAAAAGCTTTCAGATATTGTGCTTGTTTGTTGTCTTCTGCATAATGTAGCGTAGTTGAGGAGCAACAGCAAAGTGGCCCTGTACCATCAGGAGAAATGGATTCTACTGAGGATGGGAGGCAGGTCCGAGAACAACTCATTCTCTGTCGATTTTCATGTAAGTTTGTATGCACTATTGAATGTTGAATGAATACCAATGCTAACTATATGTTGTCTGAAATGTGTAAAGACCATCCCCTATATGTGGATTCAATAGATTATTATGTTTTATTAATGTTTTATCAATGTTTTATTATGTGCCTTCATTTTAAACATATTTTTTTGCTTTGGATTAGAAATAATTGATGCAGACTCTTCAAGTGTATATTGTCTGAAACAGTAATTAAGGGGTATATTTCCTCAAGGTGAATTTAACCAGCAATTTTAAATAGCTGGATCTCGCCGCAAATTACAAGCAATTTGCAGCATGAATTCACCGAATTTACTTAGCTGCGATTTTCCCACAATTTTTTTAAACACCCGCGAGTTGCATCGATTTTGCAAGGGGTAATTCATGGTGGTTTTCTACAGAAAAGCACAGCGATTTGTCCTAGAAAAAATTGCGCCAACTCGCGTGTGTTTTAAAAAAAAAAACAAGTGCAGCATGCTTGAAAGCCTTAGCCATGCTGTGCTGATAGAACTACAAGGCTAAGCATTGCTTAGCCTTGTAGTAATATCAACGCGAGCATGGTAAGTCTGTGTGGTGTGAATGTAAAAAAAAACATTTTCCCTGACTTATAATGTCCCCTAATCTATGTACTTACCTCTGGTGGCCACCGTGTCCTATACTAACTGTGTATGAATGCAGTGTGTGGTGTATTAAAAGAATAAAAGTTTTTGTCACTCACCGTTTGCTGTCATCTTTCTTGGGAAGACTTGCTTGATGAGTAGAATCTTCTTCAGTTGCTTGGAGACTGTCGTCCGGTTGATTGCAGTAGCATGCCTGCTCTTCGGCTTCTTCGGTACTTGACACGGCGGGGACAGGCTCCTTCTTCTTCTTCCGTGCTGCTCCTAATGACCATTTGGTCGCTAGGGGGCAGCCTTTTATATTAATGATGACGTCAGTTACACTCGGGCCTCTAGTGTTTCTAAAAGTGAAAAAAAAATGCGAATGTTGGCAAACAGAATTATTTTATTATTATCAACAAAGAAATGTTGTGAATGATTAACAGCATTTTAGTGCAACTTTAAAAAAAAAAATGTTTTTTCTTCCCACACAGAAAATACATACTATTTTCCACTACACTGGGATTGGTGTGTTGGCATGGTGGCATGGCTTCTTCCCCTTCCCCCCCTTGTATATGCTCCAAGCCTTGGTGGAGTATGTTGGGCTGAACTTCCAATTGTCGTATTATGACTTGTGTCACCTGATTATGACGTTACAGGTTGGTGTTGGAGTGCTATTGTTGAGTTTAACTAAGCTGAGAGGTGAATCAGCTGATTATTAAGTTCTCTGTGCATATTGTTGGATGCATCTAGAGCAGCTGTATTTTGGGAAATGTTCACATTTAGGTTCTCTAATGCAGATTCTATGTGGTTGAGTCCCAGGCTGCTGACCATTGTTTGCCGTCTAAGTTGATTAACGAGACATCGCATGTTCTTACTGTTGCTATCTGAAACTTCCATCTAGTGTCTTTCCAGCCGTTCGATGCAGCCTGAAATGGTCAGAAGCATGGTGTGTGCGCAGAGATTGTTGATGCTGCTTCTTGGGCTGCTGGTGGTGGCTGTGTTGCTGGTGGTGGCTGTGCTGCTGTTTCCTGGTGTTGTGGTGTGATTTCCTCCATGTGCAGAGTAACAAAATGTATATTCTCTTCAACAGGAGGTGGTTCTACACTCTGCCGTTGAGCTGGGCGGTGTGGTTGTGATGGACCTACAAAAGTACATGAAACTGTAAGTCATGATAGGACACCATTTGTTAATGAATAAAATAGATCCATTAGTTAAGCAAACATTTAAGATTCTTGACCACTACAGTTTGAACATCTATGTAGGCTATAAATCAGTAAGCTATTAGGAATGCAGCATTATGATTTTAAAACTGAAATTTTAGTATTTTTCCCCATGATTATTCTAACTAATGTGACCAATCATTTATTAGGCCCCGAGATATATGATTGCTTACCTAAACTTACAATTGAACTTATTTTTATTTTTTTACCTTTAATAACACCACAGGGACGAAAGCATTCAAAATACAAAGATAAAGAAACAAGAACAAAATAAAGATTCTTCACTTACCAGGTGCATCCTCATCAGATGAAAAGACGCCGAAAGGTGGAGTCGTTGCCTTATCGGGTGTTGCTGGCATTGTGCTTTCACATACTACATGGATAACGCAAAGCCCCCAAAAATATTACTACAGACTTTCTTTATAGTTACCTAAAAAAGGACAAAATAGACATTTGTAACACAAGACACAGATGAAAAAGTATGTAAATACCTTCCAGTGTTGGAGCGTCCGTGTCAAGCACATTCACTCCCTCAAGGGCCCCCTCTGAAAAAAATGGGCCTTATGTGCTCCTCATAAGAGGAATATTTATATTGTTTTGCAGGGCCCCCTCTAGTCCTTCTGGCTGATTCTCTCTCTATGATTTTGTCACAAAGCTTTCTCTTAATGTCAGAGAATCGCTTGTGGAACGTGTGTTCGGTGCGCTGGTGCAGGCTGACAGCATTCACTCCAGACACAATGCTGCGCCACAATTGTATCTTCCTGGTGTAGGAGGTGGTGGCAGCATTCTCCCCAAGGACCTCGGAATAGACATCCATAATCCCATCCACCAATGGGAGATGGCAGATCATCTTAACAAGTATTTCTGTTCAATATTCACAAAAGAAAGAGAGGGGAAGGGTCCACTTTTGAATGGGAAGACTATTAATACAATGGGGGCAATTACTACTACTTTCACTGAGGAGCAGGTATTAAAAGAACTTTCAAAATTGAAAGTGGACAAATCAATGGGACCAGATGGGATACATCCGAGGATACTAAAAGAGCTTAGAGGGGTGCTGGCAAAACCATTAACTGAATTATTCAATCAGTCACTAATAACTGGGGTAATTCCAGAGGACTGGAAAATAGCAAATGTAGTCCCTCTGCATAAAAGTGGAAGTAGGGAAGAAGAGTCAAACTACCGACCAGTGAGTCTAACATCAATAGTAGGGAAATTGATGGAAAAACTGTTAAAGGAACAAATTGTACAGTATCTTAAATCCAGTAACTTACAAGATCCCAAGCAGCATGGATTCACTGGGGGAAGATCATGTCAAACAAATCTTATAGAAT
>WWET01001416.1:337297-348214 GCA_011038615.1 Limnodynastes dumerilii | reverse complement strand
GGGGACCGGACCTTTTCAAATTTGTGCTATAGGGCCCACAAAGTTCTAGTTATGCCCCTGCTTTAAGTATTCTGCACACATCTCTGTGCATGTAGAATTCTGAATTGTACATAAGGGCCTAGCCAAGCTATATATATATATATATATATATATATATATATATATATATACCTGAGTTAGGGGACCTTTTCAAATTTGTGCTATAGGGCCCACAAAGTTCTAGTTATGCCCCTGCTTTAAGTATTCTGCACACATCTCTGTGCATGTAGAATTCTGAATTGTACATAAGGGCTAAGCCTAGCCAAGCCCTTACTATACAACTGAAATACCTATGCCAATCCACTATGCTTATCTCTTAAGCATCCTGCCCTTAAACATTAACATAGTGTTTTTACTTCTATAAGTTCATTGGCAATCAAGTGTTGGCTTTACTCTATATTATACTATACTGTATTTCTAGTTTCTGGTGTTTTTTTTTTGTTTGTTTTACAAGCTAGGCTATATGTTGTATTTACATGCTGTATGCACATTCAGTTTATGTATCTGGTACAAAGTCACTCAGGCGCATGTACACTCTTTTTTTTCCATTCGTTGTATGCATTAGTTTACACAGGTGGAACACATTACATTATACAATACTGTATCCTGGTCAACTAGTGGATACACTATGAATTGCAACTTTTCAACGTGACTTACATCATAGCATGAAACCATATGAGCATGCAATGCACACTAAATGGAGCGCCATGACAGCGGTATATCTGGGCACAACTGTAGTTTCAGCATAGCTGAAGCAGTTTACACTGATGGGATATTAACTGCTGCAGTACTGAATGACTGCAGCAATCTCAGTGCAAGTAACGGAAAACAAGAAGTCTTTCATAATCAGGACTTTGTCATTACAATAACTTTATTCTATCGATGATAGTATTTACTTATTTGCCTGTTTGTTTATTTTGCATTTAAGTTGCAGTAAAGTTTTTTGATTTAAAAAAATGCTAAAATTATGTGAGAATCACAGGAATTCCTTGTGCAAAGTTTTCATTTGTTTTACAGAGATTTCTATTTCAGTTGTTGTGAATGGGTAAAGTCGTATCCACAATTCTTTAAGTGTAATTTACCATTAATATAAAAGACACATGAATCTCAATATTTCAGGTGTTTGTGCTCAATGTAGCAGCTATGAACCCCTGAATCTTGTAGACACCTAACAGTGTTGTATTAGTATTAAAATACGAACGGAACTTTTCACCTTAAAAATCATTGTTTATTAAAATTGATGCTTTATGACAATGGAAGTATTGCAAATCGCTTTAAATAAATTTGGTTATTAAGATATCAACATGTAAATCATTATAGAAATTATTGCAATTTTTTTGTGTTGTACTTTTGTTCTTCAGCTATTGAAGGCAGCTATTTTAGCGTTATCAATAAAAAAGAAGATCTTGCAAGAAAGGAATATAATAATATAAACGGACAGCAAGTCATGGAAACTCAAACGCTTTTGTTATTCCGGTATTGTCTTTATTGTATTTGAAGTTTTGTTCAGCATGTTCTAAAGCTGATTTCTGACTAAAATAAATTCCAGTCCTCTACAAATGACACTGTACATAAATATTCAGTAAATTAGCAGCATACTTTTATAGATGTATCAGTCATTGCAGGCATGCAGTGACAGACAATGTGGTAGTTAAAATATTAATGCTGACAAATTAATGATTTCTGAGTAAATGATGTAATTTTTGCACTCTTTCATTAAATATTACTTACTTTCAGTGTGGCAGCTTCATTCCCTTGCCTAGAAAAAAACTTTAATGACTTTTTCTAAGAGTGCAAAAAAAAAAAAAACAGAAATAAAAACAAACAAGTAAAAAAAAAAAAAAACCCAACAAAGCAAATTAGAGTGGTCAGGAAATCTTAAAACGTCTGTCTCTCTATCTATCTATCTATCTATCTATCTATCTATCTATCTATCTATCTATCTATCTATCTTGCAATTAAAATATAGGGATTGATCCTGATTTGAAATATCTGAAGGCCTCACAGGCCTGATGAAACATAAGAGGCAGGTTGGGTGTCACTTAGCAACAGGAGCAAGCTAGGTGTATATACAATGTATTTTTTTCTGATGGGGTGAGGTGGACAAGATTAAGGTTTAGTGGTAAGTTATAGGTTAAGTAGGGCTAGAGGAGGGGTTGGGGTTGGGGAATGTATTTAAGGGATTAGTGGTTAGGAGTTGGCAGTCTTTTGTGAATTTTTCCTCCCTTCCTCCCTTAGAGATATAGTTAAGATAAGCAAACTTAGTTTTTTCATTACAGATGCGGCATAGTGTGCAGTAGCAGTTGGGGTCAGTTGCAATTACTGGTAAATTAGGGAAGGAGTATAAGCAGTATCCACTTAGATCACGAGCCCTTGAAAGTAATATTCGGAGCAGCAAACCTACCGGTTGGGCCTGGGTACGCCACCCCCGGGGTGTGCATTGATGATAGGGTTATGTGCATTAGGAGGCTAGCTAATTTTTGGGCTTGGGAGGACAAGGGGTGCAGTAATTTAGAATGCACTGACCTCAACTGCTATCGGGCAACCTGCCAGCTTTCCAAAATAAATAGTCATGAAATACAATTGGCCGCTAATTAATAAACTATGTCCCTTTTTTAAAGTCATTTAAGTCTTCATATATAGCAGACCTTTCATTTTAATAGTAATTAATAGTGGAGCTGGGAAACACATTTTATTTTTCATTTTTAAATATCTTTCCCACTGTAGTAGGTACAGATTTAAAAATATTTTTCACTGTTGTTCCCAGCTATGAAACCACAATAAATTTTGAGAAAAAAATAAATTTATAAAAATTTATGAAATAATTTGTTTTTCTTCATATGGTTCATATTATTCTTGCTAGACTCACTCAGGTTTTTCACAACTTTTTTCCAATATTGAAGCACTTAAATAAATAGAGGGTTGAGTTGAGATAAAACTGCTTGAAATACAGCAAATTCATTATTAGCAGCTGGGTGCTTCCCATTCATAGGGCCTCATTTACAAAAAACGATTTGTTAAAAATCGCCATAAATCGCGTGCTTTGATCCTCTAAACTCACATCGCGGTATTCACAAAGGGTCAAATCGTGTGAAAAATCGCTGGAAAGAAATCGTCCAGATGTTTGCCATTCAAAACATAGAAAAAAAAATTGTTGTATTCACTAAGGGCTCTTCTCCACTTGACACGATGGGGACACCTCCCATTTTTCTGTGATGCTGCTCCTAATGACCATTTGGTTGCTAGGAGGCAGTGTTTTATATAAGAGATGACGTCAGAAACACTAGAGCACCGCTGTAACTAAATTATTTTAAATGGACATGATCCAGGCTGAAACCCAACAATTAATGCATCCTGTGTTTTGAAAAATACACTCTTATTTATAATACAAATATTTGTTATGCTTTGTGTGATTATTGTAACTTAATAAACAATACAAAGTTACAAAAAGTAGTCATGAATAAATTCAATGTTTTAGTACATAAAATAAGTAATTTGGCATATAGAAGTTTTTGTCAAAGTTCTTTTGTTTTAGCTGCAGAAATCACAGAAGTGACTTGGGTGGGAGTCTTTATCTCTGTATTTGCATATTCTTCTGTCCTGGGCAAGTGGAGAGCAAATGTATGCAGAGATACACCATGTTATTTGGCATATGACTTAGTCTGAATCAGACTCAATGCATCTAAGTGTTCATAATCCTGAATCTGACTCTGCTGAAGCATTTGATTCATTCAGCGCATTTGGCAATGGGCATTTGATCATGATGTACATGTCACAGAAAAAAATATTCTGTATTAGGAGCTATGTATACAGCCAGCATTTCTTTATATGCAGTGTCTGTCTACAGCAAACTCTGCTTGTTATGGTCAGGGTCTGCTTGATTTACTACTGTTTAATGAGCAGTGTTCTGCAGGACTTTTTCCCTTTTCTGTGCAGATTACCCCTGCCTTGTAAGCACCTGAGTAGATCATTTCTTTATGCTTAGTCATCCACTCACCAAGAACCAAAGTATTAACTCTGCGAAATATGTTTGTTAGCGTCAGGGTCTGCATTATTTACTATTGTGTGGCTGAATTAAGTATGCCAGAGGGCAGATTATTTCAACTAGCTACCGGGGAAAAGCACTTGAGAAAGGCCAAAGTCTGGTCAGCTGAAACATGTCGGTGGAAGTGCTGCATGTGGATCAGGAACGCTGTCACTATACTTACCAGGTCATCTACTAGCCCCGCTTCCCGGGATCTCTACCATCTGTTGGATGTCTTGTTTTGTTTACCTAGGTATGCGTCCATGTTAAATCCAGACCACTGGATTCTATTAAATTTTGTTTTACTAATTATATCTTGCTGTTTTTTCCCCATTATTTTATTGGGATCCGCCCTGGGGAGAGAGCAAGATCCTGCATCTTTCTAAGAGGTAATATCTGAAGGATTAAATTTTTGGAGTCTATGTTTTAAAACCATAAAGGACTTTGTACATTGGACTTGTTTTTTATTTTCCATTTATTTAGAGGCAGCGCTGTAGCAATTATACTCTTTTTAATTGTATTTGTTTTGAGGTTACATCTTAGCCTAGCTCCAATCTGTTTGTGTTTTTCCTTCTTGGAATATGTGGAATCCAGCTTTGATGCCTTATCCAGCTGTCAGTACCTTAATACTGTTATGGAACCCTGAGGCTTGATACAAGGATTGCAGAGGCCAATATAAGGGATAAAGGTTTATTGCAGGTAACAGAGAAACAGAACAGAACAGTACAGAAAAAAACAGCACAAGTGCAAGGTAACATATTCCAGGTGGGAAATAACAAATATCAGGCAAGGCTGAGACTGACAGAAGGTAATAAACAGACAGGCAAGGCTGAGACAGACACAAGGTAAAAACAGACAGAAACACTCACATCCAGGAGGGAGGACAGAAGGCAGGCAGGTGAGGGAAGGCTGGGCAGCTGAAAAGACACAAAGGGAGACTGGAAGGCAAACACATGAACGGCTAATCGCAAGGATCACGAACAGCAGGCAGGACAGACAGAGACTCTGGAAGCTATAAGCTATGACCAGCAGAGAGGCAATCAGCTGACAGGAATTTAAAGGGAGAATCCATTGGCTGCTGATTGCACATGGCCAAAGCACAGCTAGGGAATCCCAGCTGCAAGTTAATTAGGCAAGTTCCCTAGCAAGGAGGAATGCTGCAAGGAAAACCAGGACCGGAATTCCTACTAAGGCACAGAGACACAATTACATGCTGCTGCCTTATGCAGCGTGTAACAAATACAATTTTGATGTCTTATCCTGCTATCCTGAACCTGAATTCAACTTTATGCTTATAGCCTGCTCCTGCTGCGGAATCCTGCTCCTGGTGCCTGTATCATACTCTTGGTAACTGCAACTTTTTCCTGACATCTGTATCCAGTTCCAAGTGCTTGCAACCTGTTCCCGGTACCTGCAAGCTTCTGGCATCTGCTACATTTTACCAGTATCTGTACTCTGTGATCAACTCCTGCACACATTACTTTGGATCTATAATCTATCTTTGGTCCCTAGTCCCTAGTCAGTGGGCCCAATCCAGAGTTGAACGTACACCAGAGTTGAACGTACACCAGATGACATGTCATTTCTCTGTGTGATTTTCTACTGCTCAATTGGTAGTTTGTGTTCTGAAAGGTTTAGGGGGGTGGTGTATGTTTATGTATATATGTTCGCAACTTGCTTGCAAGTTGCCCTGATGAAAATCGCCTGCGGCGATTGAAACGTCGGCTTCCCCCCTTCCCTTCATTTAATCTAAATGCTTGAATAAACCATTGAAGTTTTACCAAGACTCCAAGAGTGACTCCCACTTCTCTTTCTCTCTCTCTCTCTCTCTCTCTCTCTCTCTATATATATATACAGTATATTTTGTGTTTATATAATAAAAATGCAAGTATATTTATTTAATATTAATATTTGTTCTGATTGGAGCTTTTCCTACATATTTAACAGTATAAACTAGGTACGCTTTTATTCATATATTAGGTATAATAGATCTTATCTATTTAAGAAGAAATTATCATTGCAATGCTTAGCTGAACCTTCAGTGCAATCAGAATCCACCCTTATTCCTTGCCTAGCTGGGATAATAATCAGAGGTTTTAGAAATCCGTCTGTACTACACACTATGGTGATTTTTGACCCGATCCACGAAAAACTTTGTCAAAAGTCTTAATAGAGATGGCATATGCAGGAACATTGATTATATCTGTAAGGCTAGCAACACTTTTTATGATAATTGGGCTGATAAGTTGATTATTTTCTTATTGGCCTGATTATTCTGTAGTGTATTACATGGACAGATTGTCAAGAGACATCTAAAAACACACTGATCCAATAACTGGATTATTTTGTTGACCTAAATGTTCTGACTTCCTCATAAGACTGGCACAGGTAGGTGAACAAAAATTGCTCTGATTATCTTGCACTGTGTGTTCACTATACAATGTCCCCAACTGGAGAGTTATAACAGTCCTTTACATAGACCTTAAAATATGTGGGCAGCTTTATTCTCTCTATGGTTTATCTGAAAGCTCCAGGTCACTTTTTTCTAACACCCAAATACTACTACAATTATTATTATTTATTTATTTTTTTAAGTCACCTGACTATAGTTTTAGTCAGGTTATTACAGTAGCTTTGCAAATGACCATCTGATTTGTCCAGGGTCCTAATATGCCTGATATAAAACTGATTCATTCATTAATACATTTCTGGGTTTCCTTGAACACTTGATGAAATAAAAAAATATTCTTGTCCCTACAAATAAATTGTGTATTCAAATAGAAAATAATACATATCTAAGAAGGGGTTATATTATTCTCATTTCATGTCCAAACATATATGAATTTTGTAGAACTTAACAAAAAATGCAAACACATTTTTCATTCTTTCTTTTTTAATCTTATGAAGAAAGCTTTATTGTACTATGTGTTCCTTAATTATTTGTGGTATTAAGTTCTCATGTGTCTAATTTTATATTTAGTAAAGTAAGTATGTCAGTTATAACATGGTTAACTGAACATGAGTCAGTCATTCTGACATTTGAGCTTCAGTTTTCAGGCAAATCAGACACTGAAGACAGAAGACATTATAGATAAGAAGGAAGAAAAGATAAAAACAAAAGAAAGAAACATTGGCTGCTGAATTAGATGGATGGCACTGTGTGTTGAGGGTTCAGTTATTAAAATGGCACAGCTTTAAAAAGAAACAAGGTTCCATAGGGCTGTAGTTTAGTAAACGGTAGACAGGGGGTCACCAGGCAGCAGTCAGCATAGGGTTAATGTGGTAGGAGTTTCTTGTTTAGAATAGTCAGAGTTAGTTTAGGCAGGGGTTGGTAGTTTAGAGAGCTGGGGATGGGGTTTAGATAAGTTATTTAAAAGTGGGTGGGCAGGGTAAGTATCCTCTATTCATCATGTTTTGCTTGACTAGGAAGGCTAAGTAGTATATCACACCTTAATCCTTTAGCTTTCTGTCTCAGACTGGGTCCATGGTGGGTTCTGTAGTCCCCCCCCCCTCCTTCCAGGGCTCAGTTAACCTGGTGCCAGGGTAGATTCTCATGCTTTATCATGCCCATCATCCACTTCTGCCCTACATAGGTGAGCAGCATCAGTTGGGTCTATGCTCTCAGTGAGTGAAGATAGGTCAGCTCAGCTTTAGTGTACCTCTGCAGGTTCACAGTCCAGCTTATTCCCTTCTCAAGGTTGGGTCCCTCGGGCAGGTCAGTTGCACTTCCATTTGCGATAATGCCTAAAATGCAATCTCCACCCTCAGCAGGGCCCATTATTATTGCAGTTCCCACACCTCAGGTGTTTCCCGGCACCAGAAGTGAATTAGTGACACGATCAGTGGATATGCAGTCCAGTATGACGACTGATGATGTTTGGCAGGTCGCTAATGATTCTTTGATGCCAGGTTCTGCTTCCAGAGCTGCCAGGAGGGATGTCGGGAACCAAACATGTACTAGTGCGGTAGTAGCTGGGCTTTCCACTCGAGGAGTCAAGCAAGGTGATAAGGGTGACACCTCCGACATCGGTGAGTTAGTGCCATTTTCCCAAGTAGATTGCTCTCCGTCTTGACGGTATTTCTTCCGTTGGTTCCTCTGATTCCCGCATTAAATCCAGTAATGAATGATGAAGCTACTGCGAAAGTCACTTGGGGGGGTTCAGTGGGGGTAAAACATCCTCAGATGCATGGTCTAAAAAAGTAGCTAAGCCTAGGGCCCCTTCCATGGTTTGCGAAAATGTGGCAATTGTAGACAAATTAAGCACAGTAAAGGATGAAAGGAACAGGTAACGTATAGAAGATCAGCTGTGCTCACACATCACAATTGGGGGCATTTCCGCTGTGATGTGTGAGCACAGCTGATCTTCTATACGTTACCTGTTCCAGCGGTCTTTTACTGTGCTTAATTTGTCTACAATTGCCACATTTTCGCAAACCATGGAAGGGGCCCTAGGCTTAGCTACTTTTTTAGACCATGCATCTGAGGATGTTTTACCCCCACTGAACCCCCCCAAGTGACTTTCGCAGTAGCTTCATCATTCATTACTGGATTTAATGCGGGAATCAGAGGAACCAACGGAAGAAATACCGTCAAGACGGAGAGCAATCTACTTGGGAAAATGGCACTAACTCACCGATGTCGGAGGTGTCACCCTTATCACCTTGCTTGACTCCTCGAGTGGAAAGCCCAGCTACTACCGCACTAGTACATGTTTGGTTCCCGACATCCCTCCTGGCAGCTCTGGAAGCAGAACCTGGCATCAAAGAATCATTAGCGACCTGCCAAACATCATCAGTCGTCATACTGGACTGCATATCCACTGATCGTGTCACTAATTCACTTCTGGTGCCGGGAAACACCTGAGGTGTGGGAACTGCAATAATAATGGGCCCTGCTGAGGGTGGAGATTGCATTTTAGGCATTATCGCAAATGGAAGTGCAACTGACCTGCCCGAGGGACCCAACCTTGAGAAGGGAATAAGCTGGACTGTGAACCTGCAGAGGTACACTAAAGCTGAGCTGACCTATCTTCACTCACTGAGAGCATAGACCCAACTGATGCTGCTCACCTATGTAGGGCAGAAGTGGATGATGGGCATGATAAAGCATGAGAATCTACCCTGGCACCATGGTAACTGAGCCCTGGAAGGAGGGGGGGGGGACTACAGAACCCACCATGGACCCAGTCTGAGACAGAAAGCTAAAGGATTAAGGTGTGATATACTACTTAGCCTTCCTAGTCAAGCAAAACATGATGAATAGAGGATACTTACCCTGCCCACCCACTTTTAAATAACTTATCTAAACCCCATCCCCAGCTCTCTAAACTACCAACCCCTGCCTAAACTAACTCTGACTATTCTAAACAAGAAACTCCTACCACATTAACCCTATGCTGACTGCTGCCTGGTGACCCCCTGTCTACCGTTTACTAAACTACAGCCCTATGGAACCTTGTTTCTTTTTAAAGCTGTGCCATTTTAATAACTGAACCCTCAACACACAGTGCCATCCATCTAATTCAGCAGCCAATGTTTCTTTCTTTTGTTTTTATCTTTTCTTCCTTCTTATCTATAATGTCTTCTGTCTTCAGTGTCTGATTTGCCTGAAAACTGAAGCTCAAATGTCAGAATGACTGACTCATGTTCAGTTAACCATGTTATAACTGACATACTTACTTTACTAAATATAAAATTAGACACATGAGAACTTAATACCACAAATAATTAAGGAACACATAGTACAATAAAGCTTTCTTCATAAGATTAAAAAAGAAAGAATGAAAAATGTGTTTGCATTTTTTGTTAAGTTCTACAAAATTCATATATGTTTGGACATGAAATGAGAATAATATAACCCCTTCTTAGATATGTATTATTTTCTATTTGAATACACAATTTATTTGTAGGGACAAGAATATTTTTTTATTTCATCAAGTGTTCAAGGAAACCCAGAAATGTATTAATGAATGAATCAGTTTTATATCAGGCATATTAGGACCCTGGACAAATCAGATGGTCATTTGCAAAGCTACTGTAATAACCTGACTAAAACTATAGTCAGGTGACTTAAAAAAATAAATAAATAATAATAATTGTAGTAGTATTTGGGTGTTAGAAAAAAGTGACCTGGAGCTTTCAGATAAACCATAGAGAGAATAAAGCTGCCCACATATTTTAAGGTCTATGTAAAGGACTGTTATAACTCTCCAGTTGGGGACATTGTATAGTGAACACACAGTGCAAGATAATCAGAGCAATTTTTGTTCACCTACCTGTGCCAGTCTTATGAGGAAGTCAGAACATTTAGGTCAACAAAATAATCCAGTTATTGGATCAGTGTGTTTTTAGATGTCTCTTGACAATCTGTCCATGTAATACACTACAGAATAATCAGGCCAATAAGAAAATAATCAACTTATCAGCCCAATTATCATAAAAAGTGTTGCTAGCCTTACAGATATAATCAATGTTCCTGCATATGCCATCTCTATTAAGACTTTTGACAAAGTTTTTCGTGGATCGGGTCAAAAATCACCATAGTGTGTAGTACAGACGGATTTCTAAAACCTCTGATTATTATCCCAGCTAGGCAAGGAATAAGGGTGGATTCTGATTGCACTGAAGGTTCAGCTAAGCATTGCAATGATAATTTCTTCTTAAATAGATAAGATCTATTATACCTAATATATGAATAAAAGCGTACCTAGTTTATACTGTTAAATATGTAGGAAAAGCTCCAATCAGAACAAATATTAATATTAAATAAATATACTTGCATTTTTATTATATAAACACAAAATATACTGTATATATATATAGAGAGAGAGAGAGAGAGAGAGAGAGAGAGAGAG
>WWET01001416.1:307153-324375 GCA_011038615.1 Limnodynastes dumerilii | reverse complement strand
CAGTGTGAACGGGGGAAGCCGGCTTTTAAAAAAGCCGGCAAAAACCCTTCTTTTTAGCCGGGTCTGAGACCCGGCTAAAGAGACCCTGCTTCACCGTTCACATTGCCAGAAAAAGCCGGGGTTTTCATGAAAGCCGGCAATTTCATGAAAACCCCGGCTTTTTCATGGTAATCTGAACGGGGTATAACTGAAAAAGGGAGGTCATTCCAGTGCAGAGGTGCAGCATGGGAGAAGTGCTGGATACGGGCATCAGATGTGGTGATCAATAAGGAGGTCAGACAGCGCTGGTTAGCAGAACCAAAATGGTGGGAAGGGGTGTGCATGTTGATGATGGAAGAGAGGTAGGGAGCAATAGATGAGGAGATGGCCTTAAAGGTGAGGGTAAGGAATTTAAAGAGAGGTTTGAAGTGCACAGGAAGTCAGTGGAGGGTTTGACATAAAGAAGAGGCCGAGGTAGAGCGGCATGAGAGGAAGATGAGCCTGGAAGCAGCATTGAGTAGATTGAACAGGGCAAAACAGGTGAGTGGGAGACCTACAAGGAGGAGGTTACAGTAGTCGAGGTGTGATATGACTAGAGAGTGGATGAGGGTTTTAATAGGTTCATTGGTGAGGAAGGGAAAGATGCATGCAATTTGGCGTAAGTGGAATGACAAGAATAAGAAAGTGCTGTAAGGTATGGGGAATTTACACAAATACAAAAAAGACACCCAGCACTCTTGCAATTACCAGGAACAAACCATAACTTTCTGCTAGGCATGCAATTAAGGATACACAGCTGTGCCCCAATGGGTGGACCAAGCCCCCTTGGATGACATACCACTGCTTTGCACAATCATATATATTGTTGCAAAGCAGTGGTGGGATAGGGCCCCAAGAAGTTGTTGTACTGGGGTCCAGAATTCCTCTTGATGATCCTGCATGTACATGTGGTTATGAAATTCAACAGATTTTCTTAGAACATTGGCTATTTACATTTTAACCTAATTGGACAATGTTGTACACCAAAGTCATAATACACAATACAAGCAACCAGGACCGCTGTCAGAAATTTTGGGGCCCTGGATACATTTGCGAGGCTCTGCCCCCAATGTGCCATCACTAGTGATGTCACATAGGAGACAGGGCACCCCGGACCTGCATTAACAACGGGCCCCGCACATTGGCCTACTAATGTGCAGTTCTGAGCCGCTGCAGAGCTAAGGGTAAAAATCAACCAGCTCCATCAACTAGTCCCGACTGCCCCTCCCTAATGACGGCACTGCAAACAACAGACTATGAATGTACATAAACACAAACATATATGATTGATTAATAATATGGAATCTGTTATTGCCATTACTACCCAGTATTAATAATAATAATAATAATAATAATAATTATTATTATTATTATTATTATTATTATTATTAATGGGAGAAATGACTGTATGTTATATTAACACTGGGTACAACTACTGTGGGCCATTCTTAATTAGGGGGAAAAATATTCAAAAGGCTTTTGATTGTTTTTTTCCAGCCTCACAGCAATTGTGTATTTCAAGATCAAGACATAATGATAATCAAGTTTATTCATTTTTAAGCTTAATAAAGCAGGAGCATGTCATGTATGCCTGATAAAATCTGAAACATATGTTACTGTTCCAAAGCAATTTCAGTTTAAAAGCTGGAAATAGAAAAGCAACATGACCAAAATCAGTGGTTGGGTTTTCTTAGTAGTGTATGGTTTATTGACACAAAGATAAATCTGTACACATGCTTATGCATGCATACCTCTGCTTTCTCTATTTATGTTAGTTGCACTCACTCCATTTATTCGCTGTTGGTAGGTCTTTCAAAATCATACCGAGACCGACATTTTCAGCAATGGTATTTTTTTTCATCTGTATTATTCATTCGAACACATGTGTTAACTAATACAAGCTACAGTAATACTATTTGGAAATATATTAACACTAAATTTTGTATTTAAAGAACCCATGGAAATATGTTTTATAAAAGGCTATTTCATATTGTAGTATGAATTATTTACCATTTTTCCTTCCTTCCACCTTCAATTTAAATTCATTGCATTGCTGCATGTTAAACTCTGTCTGAGATTCCTTACTATTTTTTTAAATGATAAATGCTCCAGCAGTAGTTAATATAACCTCCTCGAATGTCCTTCATTTGTCAGAGATCGCAGCTTTTTACTGCAGGTCATTATTCCACCTAGAAAATGAACAGAAATATTTCCAGTACACGACAAGTGATCTGTTTCTCTTCTCCACCCACCACATTAGCCTTTGAATGCTCTCATTATACCATTACTAATTAGAAATTCTCTCCAATTGGCGGCTGCATTAAAAAAAAAGACAGTGTGCTGAGCATATGGCATAATATCCTATTAATGAACACTCTAAATTCAAACTCAGGTCAGCTGTTCTTTTCTTGTTCTTGTCACCCAAGCAAAAGAGAGCATTTTTTCTTTCAAATTCAGAACATTGAATCAGGTGAATGCATGAATGCCTAAGGCTACTGTTTTATGTTACTAGCTGTATAAAAATATGGAGGTTAGATAGATCTTGAGGAAGATAGATAGATAGATAGATAGATAGATAGATAGATAGATAGATAGATAGATAGATAGATAGATAGATAGATAGACAGATTGCTTTAGAATTTATTGTGATTGCTATATGCAAATTAGACTGGAAAAATAGTTCAAGTGTATTTGGGAAGGTATTATTAAATGTTTTTGTTGAATGACTTCCTTATCTTCATTGCTATGTATGTATTTTAGCCCCAAGACATCTATATGAAACCAGTTTAAGTGGCTGACCAGATTCCAAAATGTGAACATGAGTTTGACACAGAGGTGTATCTACCCCTTGGCCAAGATGGTACCCTCCAGGGGCGCCAGCCAAAGGCGGGCGCTGCCCGGCAATGCCACCCGTGGCTAAGAGATAGTGTCACCTAGTGCAGAGCTGGTCTGGAGTCTGGAGACTGCCGCTGGATGCTTTTAAAATGAGGACTGGCTGGTTGCTATGATAACCACGATCACAGGCTTCTCTGTGACTGCGGGACTTCCTTTCCCTTGCAAGTCTCAGCCGCCGTGGAACTTCAATTCTAGCCGCAGTCCCGCACAGAGGACACAGGTAAGGTAAGAAAGTGAGAGGATAAGAGGAGGGGGGGGGGGGGGGGGGCTGGATCATGGAACACATGATGGGAGTACTGGAGGGCTGGAGGTACATGATGGGAGTACTGGGGGAGGCTGGAGACACATAATGGGAGTACTGGGGGGGGGGAGGTGCTGGAGGCACATGGAGGGAATACTGAGAGTAAATGGGTAATGGGGGGTGCCAGTCCCTTACTTTGCCAGCGGTGCTGGACCCATAAATACACCCCTGGTTTGACAACAACATCAGCTCTTGATTGTTGTAAAATTACTACTGAGTGCTTACATTAGTCACACAGTACCATTGTCAGAGGTTTAAAGGGGTTTTTTTTACATGTCCATTTGATAATAATCACCAGCCGCCCAGAATGGCGACTTCTGCATAAGCAGTGTGATTGGTAGTATGACAGCGTAATAGTGAGGGATAGATGATATGAGCAGTGTGATGTTATGGGCAGCGTGATAGTGATAAATATGATAGGCAGCGGGTTAGATGGTATGGCCAGGAGAGGGGCAGTACGACTTATTTACTATGTTACATTGTATGACTTACGTAATAAGTTACATTACCTTACTTATTTAATATGTTAGATATGTGTGATTAATTGTTATATTGAGGTATATTATTTGATACCTTAATTTGTTCGGTTAGTTACTTTTGAATCTGTGTATATTTCCCCATGCCTTTTAAGCCAATGCTATTTATTAACTTATACATTGATTTGAGCACCACCATTTTGTGTGTTTTTGTTTGGAAGCATGTCTGAACTTTCAGCTGACAAGGAGTACATTTCCAGAGTAGCTATTTTGGAGGCTTGGAGTGTCTCCTAAAGTGAGTGAGCTCTTATTTTATAAATACATGATATATGATCCAGTATAGGGACTCTAACAGTTTTAGAGTTAAGACTACCATAACAGAGAAACCTTGCAAGTGGCTGGTGGCTTATTATACATTTGAAAATGTATGTAACTAATCTCTGTATGTTTTATTTAAAAAATAGAATGGCACAGCTAGTTACTGATTAACTAATTAATTAATCGCGAGTGTTGAAGTCTGTGTGTGTGTGTGCTTTGTTCTCAAGTTCTCAATTTAAAAATACATGATACATGACCCAAATTGGGACTCTGACAGTGTTAAGACCACCAAAACAGAGGAGCCTTGTAAGTGGCTGGTGGCTTTTCATATATGTGTAAAAGTGTGAAACAAATCTTTCTGCATTTTATTTTAAAGATAAAATGACATGGTTGGCTATTAGTTAATGCAGGATTATTGGGGTGACTTATTTTTGTATCTGTGAGATTTCCCCATACCTTTCTAACACCTGCTCTAGATTAATTTATAAATTGATTTGAGCAACCACCATCTTGTGTGTGTTTTTTAGAAGCATGTCTGGGATAGCAGCTGAGAGGGGGTGCTGTTCCAGAGTAGCTGTTTTAAAGACTTGCAGTGAGTTTTGCTCTCAATTTAAAAGTATATGATATATAACCTAAAGCTGGGTCTCTGACTGTATTAGAGTTAGGAAAACTATTTAAGCAATATCTATGTAAAATCAATTTAAAAATAAGTTTAACACAATTAAGCATAATATTAAAATTGTATATTCATAGTATATTAATAGTTATTATATACTTCTTCAAAACTATCATCATGAAGTCTCCCAGTTCTTATAATGTACGAGCAGAAGTACCTGACATTGCTTGGGTCCCTCCTAAATTGGAATATGATGGATGAGACTCAAACAAGGCTCCCCAGATTAAAGTTTTGCCCAGCATACACCATTGGTAGGTGCGACCAGGACCCTAGCCCTATTAAAAATTGGCCAGGTTCCAGCTAGACCACCCCACACTGGTTTCATCTGTGCAGGGGTGTCCAAATGCATAGACAGACAGACAGACAAACAAGCAAATAAACAATCAAACAAACAGAGCAATTAGTTTTAAATATAGTATATGATGGTCTGTATTATAAGTTGACAGTATAAATACATAAAAAATATTTTATCTAAAGGCCATCATAACATATAAATATAATTATCATGGCTACACATCTGCATGCAGAGTCTGATCCTGGGATTGATATTCGCCAAAGACCTGGATGATACGATGAAGCTTTCATTAGACAAAAATACCCTTTATATTACGATCATTACACATAGATAATGTTTGGAGACATTGGGGTAGATCCAGAACTACGCTTGCAATCTGTTTACTAGCATAGCGTATTTATGCGAGCGTACCTTCCCCCAGGCACTCCCCCTGCAGGTACGTACTTTGGCCACTTTACGCTTTCTAAACCCTACCTCAACTTTTGACAGCGTAACAGCACTCATCCGCTCACGAACGTATCGTCTGTGCGTAGTTATTTAAATGCCAAAACCCAGCCTTCAAAGCGTAATTTCGGTTGTTGTAAGACTGGCACGCCCCCTCAAACGTTGTTACGCTGCTGATACGTGAAAGGCCCTTATGCTCAGAGTTACGTTACTTTACATAGTGTAACATCTGTCATGTGCATGCTCAGTACATACCAAATTGCATTTTTACATCTCTGCCAGGCGGAAATACGCAAGGAAACATTGTTCTGGATCTGCCCCATTCTGCAAATGTTTAGTATAATGTTTCAGTTTCATGTAAAATAGCAGTTTCCATGGCGATCCAGACCGTTCTTTTCAGAGCGAAGCTGCCAGGATCGCTGTGAGCCGAAGCAGGCCTGGAACAGTTTTGTTCATTAAAAAATGAAGCTGTAGGTAAATAGAGCCCATGCTAGCTAGATTATGAAGTTTGTTATAATTTGTAGTCATCCACAAATTTGTATAGCATCAATAGTTCTTATTTGTGATTTTTTATTAAGTACATTTTACTATCTAAGTAAAATGTACTTAATACATTTTA
The DNA here is from genome assembly GCA_011038615.1 of Limnodynastes dumerilii. Classification (NCBI taxonomy): domain Eukaryota; kingdom Metazoa; phylum Chordata; class Amphibia; order Anura; family Limnodynastidae; genus Limnodynastes; species Limnodynastes dumerilii. Next base: position 318,333 of record WWET01001416.1, on the reverse strand, counting down.
AGTACAGAGGATCTCGCGCCAGAGGGTGTCATTTGCCAGAGATACCCCGAAGATGAAGAAGCTCTGCGTGTGCAACAGCCTGGAGGAGAAGAGTCGAAGTCCTGATCGTCGCCTGGTAACATGATAAAGATGACACCAGAAATGTGAGTAAGAAAATGTTTTAATATTACTTTTTAACTCCTGTCACTCCATTCTACATAAGTGATGCTTTTATTCTTAAGAGAAGGCAGTTGGGCCAGCATCCAATTTTTTAAAATACTTTTCTTGGCCTAAGCTGAGATGATAGCTATTAGTTATCTAACTTATGTATATTTTTAGAGAGTTGCCTGTAACGACTGGTTCCAAGGTGCTAATAGAATGATTCAGAGCCTTAAGAATTATTTTACCAATGCAACAGTAAAATAAAAGAAATACAATAAATAAATACAATAAAAGAAAGTGCTCACAAATAGTGCAAGTGTATATAAAAAATTTTTTGCTGCCTATTAAGTTACCTAAAAAATACGTTCCACATGTATTAAAATAATTTAAAAGAAAAGCAAAAAGGTAACTCAGATGGGTGCATATAGGTGACCAAATAGATATAAAGAAATATAACCGTTAGGTATATATCATACAAAGTTTTAAATAAAAAGTTCCTAGATATTGGAAAGGGAGTTATAGATCCCCCACCCTTAAACTTTAAAAGTATTGCGTGCAGGAGATATCTTCCAGTAAAACCTCCCGAATAAACAGTACTTTTATGAAAAGGAAAAGGTAAGTCTCACAGTTCAGAAGTCTCATCAGATCTTTTAGAAAGATTCAAAGCAGCTTGATAGCAAAAGGGATCTATATGAATGTAGAGTCCTGCCAAACATTCCTCCTTAGTTCGTTTTCCTTTTTCGTCTTTAACCTAAGAGATGTATTTTTTTCAGTCTAATGTTGTTCTAATTTCGACTAGGAAGTAGAGGTTTCTTTATTTTATCTTGCAGATCTTAGCAGCTTATTCCTCAAGATATGGGAAAAAGAAAGAAATATATCCAATGTGTAAAATCGCTAAATATAATTTATTTAAACCATAACACAATTTAGGCAGACAAAGCCACCCCATATAAAAAAAACTTCAATACAAATCTCAACGTAATAAAACATAAACACAAAGCAAAAACAAATAAATATCCCACAAGGGGGGAGCCCCATACCGCACCTAAGCAAATCAGGATGCAATAAAAGTTGTAAACCCGGGATAGATGCCACCGAAATATTGCCGCCTGCAGAGGGGACCTCGACCACCGCCTGATTCTATCACCTACCGACGCGTTTCAACACTAGGTCTTTATCAAGGTAGTATTAAAAAATAGGTGGTTATTTTGTTTATTTTTTATTTTTGTTTTTTAGGTATAGGGATAGATATGGCCATTTATGCTTTAGATATGTTTGATTACAGGATGCTGTGACTGGGGTTGTGGTTTTAATACATGTTTGTTTATTGTGCCTCATTTTGTCTTATGTCAAGTTTTAATTGATGATACTATTATAGTTAAATGATATTTGTAATAAAGATTTGACTTTATGACCTAGTGGCTTGGAGTGCACCTTATTAGTTGATTCTTTGGGGTTCACTGTTTCAGTGTCCCTTTTTTAGTGTTGTATTCTACAATATATCAATGGTAGCACCCACTTTAGGAGCCCTTGTATTATAGAGTGCTCGTATTGTGCCACACTTCTTTTGCTATTTTTGATTATCCACATTATACTGGTGTGGGACTTTCTTTTTGTTTACTTCATTTTCTTATGGATCCCTGCCTCATGCTTGCAGTTTTCTGGTCAAGCCTACTTCTGGGAAAATCCTTTTACCCAGTGGATAGTTGAATATGCAGGGATAACAAACACAGTTCATCCATACCTTCAAATAGCTGTCTAACTTGCTTATTAGTTTTCTGCAATGGGTCCAGAAGATCCAGAACTGTACATTCCTCAGTGAATGGGACTAATTCTGTAAGAAAACTTTTGGCAAATGAGTGCAACTGTCTCCAAAATCTTCTAACGTAAGTAAGCATCCACAGACAGTATAGAAGTGCAGCCCTGGTGTCTCTATCACACAAATAATAAAGATTCCAGCTTGGACCATTGTGTAATTAAAAGGGCAGTTACTTTTTGTATATTTACTGGGATATCTTTGTTATAATTTAAAGTGCATGTGGATAAGGAGGAGAAATGTCAATGCATATTTTGCAGCTGATCTCTGTCAGGTATGAAGAAAGGAAACACCTGTTGTTATATTTATATGTTCTTGTCCTGTGACTTAATTTCTTATTGATCAGTTGGAATAATATTAAACAGCCCATGTGTGATGTGTGCTGCCGTGTTACCTCTAACCCCAACCATTCTTATTTAATACCATGAGTAAATACACAGGCGCCGTATTTGGGAATTTGAAATTTTATTGTTTAATTAATTTAAATTGGGAATTAATCACTACTCATTTTCCTAAGCGGAACTTAACCGTAACTTTGAAATTTTGATGGGGCCAAGAAAGCAAGTATCCTTGATCAACACATTACCTAACAACATAGTAATAACCGTCAGGTAAAACTTATAACTTTAACACATAAATTGAAGTCCAGTATAAGCGCACTCCTCCTGCCTTTGGTTAAACACTATTTAAGTGTTACGCGTGACCGCCCTCCCAGATGGGTCAACGACCTCGGGCACCTCCACCTCTAGCAGTCAAGTCACAGGTAGTCACCCCCCCAGTACCTACCCGTTACACCGCTAGATGCGCTAAACCACTTCAAGTACCTATCTACCCCAACAACTTGCTTTCCGCCGCTGCTGGTCCCTCCAACCAGCACCGCCACATCAAAAACACCTTAAACTAAACTTAAACCTGAAACAATGTTACTCAGGAACAGGGCCATACCCTCGTCTGAAAGATGTACCCCATCTGGGCGATACAAATGACGTCTATCATGTCGGAACTGGCTGTGATGAATCACCTTACCACCATGCCGTGTCAAGAACACTTTCACCGACCTATTCACCTTCCTCCTAACACTGTCCATGGCGATGCCGTTGTCCGAGTGGCGCCAGACACAGCAAGGAATGATGTCTGACCACACCCAAGCAACGCCAGGCCATCGTCCGAAAGTCCAGTCCAAGTCATTTTTCACAGCCCAAGACAGTTCCACCGCTGCCACCCGACCAATGTCATTCCCACCTAAATGGATCAAAATACAGTCAGGGGCCTCTTCAACTAACATGCCATTGGTCAACTTGGCCATGAGGGCTGACCATAGCAGGCCTCTTACCCCCTTCCAAACCACCTCCAAGCCGCATTGGGATGCAAATTCCGCCGCAAGCGCATGTCGCCCGGCCCAATAAATGTAGGAATGACCCACAATCCAAATCATTTTCCTGCGCGCAAGTAAGCCTGCAAAGCAAAAGGGTGGGGAGAGACAAACAAACATAAGCGTTAGCGATGCAGAAATATTAACTTGCAACAATTCCAAAATTTACCAATAACCTTAAATATTCACATGGAATAGGGGAGGGTATGCGCACGGTCCCGGGCGAAGGTGAAAACCCCCGAATACAGCCTGCTCATGACTATATAGACTAAGGGGAACTAACAAACTGAGACAAGCATTCAGGGGAAAAAGCCCTTCGCGCTTCAAGCACCTGGTGCTGCGGGCCAGTTACCAGGCTAATCCCGGGAACCATGTCCGGTCCGTGGCATGGGGAAAGACAACAAGGAACATATAACAGTAAGTAAACCTCACAATTCAATGCACCCCACCAAATCCAATCCAAGTAAACCCGACAGTCCAAACCCAGAGGAAATAAAGAAACCCGTAGATCCACCCAGATCACTCCCGGTCCTCATTCCTCAGTGGCCGAATATATGTCCGAAAAGCCTTAGAGTTCCAACGCCCGATCTGCTTAATGGCTGAATCTGAATGTCCTTGAGCAGCCGCTGTAGATGCAGCACCAATTCGAAAGGAATGCGTCCCATAGTGTGCCGGATTCAGTCCCATGTGAATCAGCGACCTCTGAAAAACAGCTGTAAACTGATAGAGGGACAGTGGCATGCAGTTCTCATGTGCTAACCAAACCAAACAACCCTGGGGACGTTTCCTAGCAAAGCGGCACCCCAAACGCACCGGCAGATGTTCCGATTGTGGTGCCTGCGCAGCTCAACCCATCGGCCTCTCCCAGCTTGATCTGTCTTGCCCTTGTGGATTTTACATTGTACAATGTCCGCATGTAAAATGACATTTTCCGCTAACAAACCTGACGCCGAATTTTTGGACGCCGCCACCAGCTCGCCTATGCGAAAAGCGGCAGTGAACGCAAAACTAAATGCTGTACGAAACAGCAGCGTCTCATAGCTATCACTAGCCACCGACGCTACCGCCTCCAACAGCCTATCTAATGAATTTATGGATAACAGGCGACGGGCATCCAGAGGTACCGGACGGGCTCGTTCCCAGCCCCACAGGGCCTTGGCCACCAAGAAACCCTTGGTGACATCCCGCTCGCCTCGCAATTTACTAAAAAAGGATATTCCAGCAAGGGCAGAACAGATGAAAGCGCGGGACCTACCCCCTGCAAAGTGCTGCAACATAAATTCGTGGAGGGTCGCTTGAAGGTCCCCAACCTCCCTACCGTGTTGCCCGTGGAAATTCAACCAATCCTCCCAAGCAGTCTGATATTTTCTGAGGGTAGAGGGGGCCAAAGATTGCTGCGCTAGATCTTCTATGGAGAGCCGACCACCTGCCAGATAGAGACAGAGCAATTTGTATCGGTCTGCTCCGCGTCAGGGGCAAGCTGTCTAAACCTAGACCAATCCAACCGGGAGAGCGCATCAGCCAATCCGTTATCCACCCCCGGGACGTGCGCCGCCTGGAAGATGATGTTAAACTCAAGGCATCTCAAAATGACATGCCTGAGCAAACGGATAACCAGAGGAGACGATGCGCTCTGCCTGTTAATAGCCTGCACAAAGCCTAAGTTGTCACACCAGAAGACGACCTCATGATCTTGAAATAAGTCAGCCCACAACTCCAGTGCCACTGCGATAGGGAACAGCTCAAGAAGAACCAGGTTCTTGTTCCAGCCGTGATGATGCCACGCGTCCGGCCAGACTCCTGCGCACCATCTCCCCTGGAAATAAGCGCCATAACCGCTTCCTCCCGCCGCATCCATCTGGAGCTGTAGCTCCATGCTGGATACAGGAGAGGAGGGCCAGATGCGCACACCATTAAACTCATTAAGAAAGCATTCCCACACGCCCAGGTCTGCTTTCAAGTCTAAGGACAGCGAAATCCATCTCCGTGGATTCGCAACCCCCGCAGTCGCGCGCTCCAGCCGCCGACAAAATATGTTGCCGAACGGAATGACCCGGCAAGCGAAACGAAAATACCCCACCAAGGACTGCATTCTCGACAGCGTGATCCGTTTTCGCTGCTCTGACCTGCTTAATGAGCGTCTGAAGGTCCTGGACCTTATCAATAGGGAGGCGACAAAGCCCTGCCACCGTATCGATCTCGATCCCGAGATACGATAAACACGTGACTGGGCCCTCCATCTTATCCTGAGCTATTGGAACCCCCAGGGAGAAGAATAGGGCCTGAATTGAAAAAAGCAACCTCCCGCAGGAATCCGTCGCGGCAGGGTCCGGGACCAGGAAGTCATCCAGGTAATGGGCCACGCCCGGGTCCCCAGCCCCTGCGACAATGCACCAATGCAGAAAACTGCTAAATGCCTCGAAATAAGCACAAGACACTGAGCAGCCCATTGGTAAACATTTGTCCACATAGTACTTTCCCCCCATTCGGAAACCCATGTAGCGAAAGGATGACGGGTGGAGGGGGAGTAGCCGGAAGGCCGACTCAACATCGATTTTCGCCATCAGAGCACCGGGGCCGGCCCTCTGTACCAGTGTTAGGGCTGACTCAAAGGATTGATAGACAACCCTAGCACACGACTCAGGGATAGCATTTTAGATTACGGGCGCGGGCCATTGAAACGGGACCTACTATGGGCAGACTAAAGCCTTCTCTGAAACCTTGTGAAAGAAAATTTGCCATGTCACGTCTGGGGTAACGCGCCAGCCATTCGTCCAGCTTGTGTTGCTTAATTGGGGTTGGCGCCCTGCTTAGTGCCAGGCTGTTGCTGGGCAGCGGTTCTGGGCGCAGAGGATTTATTGCAGGACTTGGCGGGGTGTAATCCATTGCAGCGCAGGCAGGCATGCAGGAACGGGCATCTGCCTCCCCATTTGCACATGGCGTTATTGAAGCCATAACATTTTCCCCTGGGTGTAAAGGCCGGAAACCGCTTCGGGGCGCTAACCTCCCCTATCGGTTCAAATGGAGCCTGCATGACCTCTATCCAGAGCTCCGCATCCTTTTCCGCAAAAGCAATGAATTTTTGACCGTCTGCATTTAAACGGAAACATTCATCATAATTCCGCCATGCTGGGTCCTTGTTCTTAATGTGCATATCCTGCACCAGATGCTGATATCTGATGAAACCCTGCACTACGTCTGGCCGGGATTCCCGATATACCTCCATGAAGGTGCACCATGCCGTGAGCCAGTTGTCGAAACTGCGAAACTGTTCCTCGGCAGCTGCACCCTTTTTAACCGCCGCGTCCAACGCCTTCTTGCTATCAGTGGTTAGGGAAAAAATGTCCACGTATTTACCCTTCTTTATGTTTTCCCTTATGTGCAGGCGAACGCCACGAGATACGGCAGTGTAATCAACAAAAATCCTGCTCCTATCCTGCTCCGCGGGGGGGGGCAACTGACTTCTGCGCTTTCTTCTAGGCCCTTCTGCGCAAATGCCTGTCTATGGCTTTCCCCAACCTGCATGACGGGCGCCTAGCTGCATCAGATGAAAGGGACGTGACTGAGGAGCAAGTGGACAAGGACGCAGAGCTAACTTCATCAACGTCAGACAAATTGGCATCCGACTCACCGCGAGCTGGTAGACTCTCGGCGGGCTCCTCATCAGCTTCCGTTACTCCCGGCAGATCTTCAAGCGCAGGATCAGCGCACGATGTTGATGCACGGGCCCCTGCCGCCGACGAACTCCTGCGGCCACTTGATCTACTGTGACTGCATGAAGCAACCTGAGGAGCTGAAGAAGAGGCAGTGTCATCTGTTGCAACCACACCCTGCACCGCGTCCCTAGAGCGACTAACCCTACGCCGCTCTGCACGCGAAGAGGAGCTGCGCCGGCGTGGTGACACCGATCGGGAGCGCTGATGCTGACAGAAACTAGGAGCCTGGTGACTGCAGCAGTGCGAATGGCACGCACCATGATAAGGAGGGGGGCTGGGGTCATAACTGGCGTGAGGAGCCTGCCAATAGGGCCAATCTACCGGGCACCTCCCAGAATGCCAGGGGGGTGCTGGACCATCATGGTGGTGTTGACTACTGTACCCCCACTCTCTTTGTTCCTGAGACCTGTATGTGTCCCCCCACCCACCAAGTGGACCCATGTCATGATGACTGTATTGGGGGGCATAATGGGGGGGGCCCCTATGCCTATGTGAACCCCTACTACTACGGTGAGGGGCACTAGCCCCTCCCCCTTCCTGGCTGAACATGGATCCTGGAGGGCTGCACTGCAGTTCCCAGTCTGACCATGAGGGGGATTGCCCCCTATGTCTGCCCTGCGGGTCTCCCCCGCTCATGGGGGAGCCCCCCCGCAGGGAAGATGCCAGGCTGCTGGTCCTATGGGACACTGCAGCCTGGCTCTGAGGCTCCAGCAGCTGGACCTTGTACGAGTGCCTGCCGTGCGCGCGCATGCCCAGCATGCCCCCGCTGTCCAGAGGCCTGCTGCTGCCTCGTGGGACGTTGGGATGGAGACCGCCGGGCGCCATATTGCGCCTGTGCCCAGCGGCCCGCTGCACCACTGCTGACCGCTGCTCTGCCTCTCCTCCCCCGCCCACGACTGCGATATCCAGCACTGACCCCAGGCTGGGGGGTGTCTGGAATGCAGTCAGTGGACGGCTCCCGCAAGCGCGCCGGCTGTCTGGCTGAGCGCTGAGGCCGCATTCTTTTTTAGCTATGGGAGCAGGAGGATGAATAAAAGGGGGGTTAGGGAGGACTGAGAAGGGTCTAGGAGGTAGACTGAAAAAGGGGGATGGAGGGGGAATGAGAGGAAAGAAATATAAAGAAAGGCAAAGAAAGAAGGGGCTAAAGAGGATTATAGAGAAAGAGCTGGAGAATGAGGATAAGAGAGGAGGAGAAATAAAGGAAATTAATGCCACTTATCTTAAATGCAGGTCACCAAGCAATTCAAAGATAAAAGGCAGCCACCCACAGCCGGAGACCCCTTATGAAAACTCTGAAGACCTTCCCCCATCCCTGGGGACCAATTAAGATTAAGGTAAGTGATAACCCTTAAACCCACCCACACCGGGCGTTTAATCTGCATCATGTTAAATTTTATTAACCCTCTGCTTCCCATCTTACTGTATACAAAGATGAATAAGCTAACATAGTAATACAAATATAAATTGCAAGTAAAATTTTACTGTCACCCAAACCAGCTGCAGATTAGGGTCATTTAAAATCATTAAGACACCCATTGCATTACTGTATTATTATTCTGTGGTTTAGCAACTACATTGCTTACAATATCTATCATAACAACGGGCATGGCAGAAATAGACTGTTGTTTTTGTTTGTTTGTTTTTAATGACTACCTTATTATGAAACAGAATAAAAGTAACAAGAGAAAAAGCAGATTGAAATATTGTATCATATTGCAGTGTCAAACAATACCACAAGTATCTTCATGTATATTGTAAGGCGGTGGGAGTCACCACCAAGAAATGGTGCCACCACAGACTGACGCGTCCACCACAGACCCATTGCACTGACTGGAAAAGTGAGTAACACTCTCCAGGGAGTTTTAGGGCTAGGCAGTGGGGAAGGGAGGGTTAGGGTAATTAAAGGGGAGAGATAGGGTTAGATAAATGGAAGGGGAGGGTTAGAGACAGGCTGCGTCGAGAAGAATCTTAGGATCTGGCTGCAAGGAGTGGAGTCTTAGGGTTAAGCTACGGGGAAGGGAAGGTTAGGGTTAGAGCAATGGAAGGTGGGGGTTACGGTTATGGTAATGAAAGGGTTTGTTAGGGTTAGGGTAAGGATTAGAGTAAGGGTTGGGATTAAAATTTATACTCTGTGAGGCAAAAGCAATCGATTTCCCAGCAAGTAAGGAACTGGCTAGGAGAAAATGGCCCTTTCAAAAAAGGGCTGTTCACAGTAGCGACCCACACCCATTGTAAGGAAACAAAAATCTAATAATAGGATACTAAAATGGGATCCAATGTTCCTTTTTTAATTCACAGATTCATCTTTTCATTTAACTTGATATACCCTAACATTTGTTTATTTACTTTCTTATTCATCTACATAATAAAATTAAAATTATTCTCACAAAGAAAACTTCAACAGAGCACTTCTGAATATTAATTCTTTTAATATTTTGAACCCTGTATACATTTTTTTCTCACTGTATAAAACTGGTCCATTGTGTGATTTATTGCAGTTGCCCTTATAAACAAATGTCCTATAGACTGTAAACTTGTGGCCAGTGCCTTCTCACCTACCTAGTTTGTTTGTGATGACCCAGCTGTGTAATAATGATTGTTAAAATTGCAAAGTGGTATGTAATTGAAGGTGCTAATTGTAACATGTGTAATCCACTTAACTTGGTCATTTGTGGAATTGTAAAAGTGATGATAAATATTATCACACCTCCAATACACACTATATATGTCAACAATGAGAGTCCTAAAAATATAATATTTTTAAAGATATATATATCTGTAAAAGCAGAGTGAAATTAAATTGACACAGCTAGCCAGAATAAAAGGATAAGAACTAAAACTAATTAAAGATGGGGCCTTTATTAAAAATTATTGCTCTATCCAAATAAAAATCATCACAACAAAAACACTGAATAATGCATTCATTTCAAAGATACGTAACATTTTTTAATCTGAAATAGTAAACTTTATTGTGTATGCTACAAAACAAGGATTTGTTTAATTGCACACAGTGTGAAGCGTGCAAAGTAACCAATTTGAGAACTCAAACAGTGACAGCATAATTTTGTTTATACTAATATTCCCTATCTTGATTTTTGCATTTAACCCATATTATGTAGCTCAATATCACATTTTTTTTATACCCAGTACATATATTTTGATATATATAAAGTGACAATGTATTTTCACAGTTAGATTTGGATGAGCTAGGTTACTCTCCTTGCCTTGCTGAATATCCAAAAATGCTGTCCCCGTACTTGAAGCAAGTAGAATATCTTTTAATATGGGACACATTTTTACCATTAATTGTACTTACATCTTTAAGTTATCCTTTTATCTTCAGTCCAAATATTTAACCAAGTTAGATTATAATTAAAACATTCCTATGCCTTTGAGGAATTTGTTTTATGATAATCTGTATCGACCAAATGAATTAAAGGCCAGTTATTAAAAAATATGTATATAAATTAAGTGCAGGCGTATATTTGTTGGATTTTATTATTACATGGACAGTACATCTAAAGCTGAGCAATTAACAACTTTTAGATCAAAGTTTAAAATGTTTTATATTTTAGGAATAACAGTTATTAATTGTATACAGATGCTTTAAAATTCTTCTTTAAAATCGTCTTGTGTCTGTTCCTTCAAAATCGTTGGACTAGACATATTTCTTTCATAATTTAGATTATAATAATAATTTCCAGTTTTTAGGAGTTGCGCTTCTTTCATTAATGCTAGTCATGTTTGGGGTTTTGTAATATTTTTATTTTGGAAAACAAATTACTGCTTAAAACAAACAAACCCTTAACACATAAATTTGAAAATATCATAATTTTGGACTGTCAAGTTGACACAAGAAACTAGTGGCTAGTTGCTTCAATTCTGATTCTCAGTTATGTCAAGTAAGATATTTTTAGAAGGGGCCATTCATGTCTAGTAATAGAAACAAAGATTATTTAATATTTCTCATTAAAGGTGTATTAATCTTATTGGTTTGCTATATCTTATTACAAGTTCATAATGCCTAGAAATAGAGATAATTACTATAAAACAAACGTCACAGAAAAAACTTATAGTGAAACATTAGGAATATTCAATAGTCCAAATCTATTTCAAAGCAGAAATGACTATATAT
>WWET01001416.1:290996-307023 GCA_011038615.1 Limnodynastes dumerilii | reverse complement strand
ATTTGGTGAAAATAACATATAAAAAATATACTTAAAATATATTCTGTAATAAACATTTATAGAAAAAGTGTTTAACTTTATATGTACAAAAGGTAATTTTCTAATATAAAAGAAAGTCCAAAATCTTACAAGATTTAGTCCTTAGCTTATGGTCTTAGATATTAGCAAATTAATCTTAAAACAGATATGCCCTACATTAATTTTTAGAAGGTTAGTATGGCATTATTAACTTGACATTAAGCCACTTCTGATTTTGTAAAGCAGAATATATAACCATACGGTTATTCATGCCTTTTTGATCAAAGAAGTTCTGCACAGCATGGCTGCTAGTAGGACATCGTCAAAGAGTTCATGTATGAAATAATAAAGGTGGTTAGCAATTTACATCAGTTTTTCTTTTTCAAGAGCATTAATCTGGCTTTATTTACCTTATAAAATGGGTTTTTTTTACTTAAAATATCTTTATATTGATTTTTGAGGGTAAAAAGGTTTAAGTTGGCATTAGCTACAATTATTTTCTATGTCATCATTAATTATCACATTGGACCGGATTCAAGCTTAATAGCATAATCCAGACATTAGCCTCCGCAACAGAGGCTAATACAGGCAATTTGCTATCCACTATTCCATAGATGCAAGACGAGTGCACACCCCCTGCACTCCCCTCGCATGTATTGGCCTTCTGCTTGAAGAACCCTATCTTAAACTTTGCACATGCTGCAGGCAACATACAGAATGGAAGATTGTATGTAAGGGCTTTGGATCTACATTCCTATGCTCACTCACCATACATATCTCGTACGCATAGTGAGTGGGCCCGCCCCATATGCAAAGTACTAACGTTGTGCATGTAAGTCGGCTGACTTCATTAATTCAGTAGTAATTTCAAGGCCTCCAACATTCTTGTAATCTACCTGGAAGGTAATGATTTGGTTATATACTTTGTGCGATCTCACGCCCTGGTGGCCATCTACATCTTTGCTTTGGCACAAGTGCTTTCTGTACACCCAAGAATGAACTAAATACCTCCATAGTCAAATTTATATTTGATGAAGTTCTTACCCAATGTGGAAATGCACATACTAGAAAAATGCGATCTCAATTGTGGTCAACGCACAAGAAAATTTCAGTCAGTACTAACACAATCCAAAAGCTCTGTCTTCCTAGCATGGTTTTTTAACAATCAAGATCAAAAGATATCACAGGTATATGGACAGCTGCCATCTGGATAGGTTGATTCTTTAGGTTAGCTCTAATTCATTGTAGTTTATTGGATCCTTGCAGTTCTATTGTCCCTTCTCAAGCGGATAATCAGCATAATGTACAGGTGTTCCAAGCCTAGCCCAAAAGGTCAATTAACTAACTAAGCATGCACTTTCAACATGATAAATTATCAATATCTATTTCTTGCTTACATTATATGCGATTCTTTATTACAGCATTACATTACTAATACAACATGAGAAGCTACACTACAATTCTAAACATGACAATAATGTAATATTATGATGCTGAATGGCAGATTATAGCTGATTAGAACCTCCTCTGAATAAAACATATATTTAGTAACGTGGAACACATTTTATTAATCATACATTACGCCCGAATGGAAATATGGATGAGAGCCTATTCATTATTGAGTATAATCATATGGTGAAAAAGCCAGTGAATACACACTATTGTGTGTGACCATGTGCAAGCATGTGCATGTTTCTGCCCTTGGAAATTCTTTGTTCTTAACCATGCACATTTTTATAGGGATTCTTTTGACCTCAATATCCAAAGCCTAGGGTGATGGCCAGAGGTGTTTGAAAGTTCTTTACTGTTTTGTAGCGATAAGATGTAGTTTGGTGTAAGAAGAAGGAGAATTTACCCATTACCATGGTTACCCCATTTAGCTCTGCAACATAAAAGGATATCATATCCCATGGTTGGGCCACAAATTGCCACCCCCTTTGCTCCTGAGGTGTGCAAAAGGGGTGGCCCTGGTGCCCTGGGGGGGAGTATTTTGTTTAGTTACACATTTGCATATAATCAAGTGACCTCTGACCCCCATCAAAATTCTCCTCCTTTATTTTATTGCATCCTATGTCACAGTGTCAATTTATTTTTTAATCTGGTGTGGTTAGATGACCAAGCAGCCTTTGATACGTTACTAAATTAGCAATTAAACATTTTACATAAATATATATTAAGTCTGTTTTATTTTCATTATCCTTACACTGGCTTTTATTAGGTCCAACTTATCTTGTCTCATTTTTTTCAGAATATTTTTTATGGATTTAGAACGTGACCTGGTACCAATCCTTAGTTTCAATAGTAAATAATTAAAGCTTATACTATATCAATTTTTCATGTCTGAAGAAAAACTTCACCTCATCTACTTGATCATTATAACAATGCTTTATTTAGATTGTATTGCTTTGTCCACATTCAGATGACCTTACTTCTGTCGTCATAGAATCGCAGACATAGAGACAAAGGTTGTGACTCAGAATGAGATATAATAGAGTAACATTTTAACACTATGCATGCCCAGAAAACACCCAGATATAGCCAGTGCTTTTTAGACTAGAATGCACTGCAAAGCTGCAAACTCCTGCAATAAAAGTGGTGTTATGGTGGAGAGAAGGTGTTGACTGATATGTTAAAAACTATTATCTTAGGATGACAGCTTTTTTGGTTACTAACCCTCCATTTAATATAATGAATTTGATGTAATTATTTACTGTTCCTATTTATAAAAATTAATGAAAGGTTGCATCTGCAATTATTAGCAGGTGATGTAAAGCCACAATAATAAATTATAAAAAAAAAAGCTTAAATCAAGTTGTTGATTAATTTATTAAGTAACACAGAAACAATTTGTTTCTTTGTAGTTATATCAGGTGCTTCATAAACAAGACAGAATAGTAGATGAGAAAGGTGAGGGATTGATAGCGCTCAGGCCTAATGTTGATCTGTGTAATTGTAGATGTAGGGCATCTACAATTACACAAATCGACATTAGGCCTGAGCACTATCATTCCCTCACCTTTCTCGTCTACATTTGTTGCCTCTGCCTTTTTGGGGACAGAGTAAGCTCGTCTTATCCATCTCAACATACCACCCTTAATATTGTTTAGCGTTACCATCACTTCCGTTTGTTCTAAGACGGAATAGTAGATTCTGGATACAGCTGAGGTATCAGAAAAACAAACAACAAACAACTTTAGATTCACACAAACAGACTCTCTCACACAGACTCCTCTCACAGAATCTTCTGGTACACTCTCACAGAATAATCTCACTGACTAACAGATTGACTGAGCTCTGGATCTCAGTGCAGCAATTTCTATAGGGAAATAAAGGACAGAAACCCAGTTACTCAGCTTAACTAGCTCTCCTAGTTTCAACATAATGCAGACCATTTACAGTAAGGGCATCTTTCAGCAAATTAGTTTATTTCAAATATACACATTTCCCTCTGGATTGGGCTCATTTTCAAACAATTTCAGCTTAGTCATTTGCACTAGTTATATGACATATCTAAGGCATGAAATATGATGACAACTGAGACTCAACGATTATATGAGACCATTGGACATTTAGTTAACCTTGAAATTATTCAGTAAAGGTACAGAAATGCTTATGTTTTATGCTGACCACCTGGCTAAACAAAGGTTTACAATTATAAGCAGGGCTGAAACCAAATGCCACAGACAGACAGGAACGATTCATAGAAGGCCAATGTGCAGTCCGCTGATGTGCAGCCTAGTACAGCTCTCCAGCAACATGTATCAGTATTAGGAGACTGGTGACAGTGACTGTTACTGTAGAACTGAGGTAAGTATCAGTGGTAGCTCCTCTCTTTAGGTCCGGAACCCCAGTCCTGGAAGTCACCCCCGATAGCGGTTTTGTACATTTTCCTTGACAATTACCAGAGAATTGTTGCACAAAATGTAACCAACATTATCCAAATACATAACAATGGACTAATCTTGTACTTGCTTCTGGTTGACTAGGGAAATTTGACTTCAATGTGTTAGACTTTTATGTGTGCTTCTAGACCCATGCGCAAGCATAGTCTTTTGCATATGAATCCAGAGCTATAATTCAATTTACATCTGTTTGTATTAAGTCCAAAGCCCTTCTGTATGCAGTGATGTTTTTTTAGATGTCCCCAATTGTTTGAAATTAGTAATTTGATCTCCTCTGTAGCAATTTGAGATTTCTTGATAGCTTAACATGTCAAATAAGATTATTGGACACTTCTTACTAATTTATGTCTCTACCTACCTAAGGATTTCAGTTTCCATTGTTATTATAATCCATTTCAAACATCCACTGCAAGTTTGTTCTACTTATAGAGCACCTGTAGTGAATAATCCCATTCTTACTCCTTAAAATGCCTATAGGAAGAAATATTGCACCCTTAAGTCTATGCTGACTGGTGTCGTTCTTTAAATTTGGAGATAAGACATTAGATTACTTTTCTCAATATCGCTCCCTGCTTCACCATATAAGGGTCTTAAACTACTACTTAATATCTCTAAGATACTAAAAATGTATAAAATGTATCTATATTATCTAAGTATAAAAATTGTCTTTGAAGTATTTTAGCAAAATAATATGACAATGTAAATAAATATTGATAATATTAAAACGTCTTCATATTAAACATTTACGTTCCAACTGTTAAACAGTAAAAGTTTACTTATTTTCCATCAACAAAACAGATGAAAATGCAGCTGGAAATTAGGTATTAGAAAAAATAATAATTTTGCCTTTTCCTGTTATGTTTGCTTGTTTATTTATATATTTAATGTTTTATGCAATAGGGATAACTGTCCAGGTCGCAAGTAAGTTAATATTTAAGGTTAAATCAGTTGGAAGTCAGGGTCAGTGGAAACCATTTTTTTACTTTTTGTATCTAGCGCTAAAATTTCTAGCTACAGCTCTGTTTCCAGTCATCTCATTCTTCTTATTTTTGGCTTTGACTTTCACCTACAATTGTTTTTACAAGATTATTCATCTACAGTGTATATTGTGTATGAGGGTAGAGACAGTTCTGTGATTGCAAGCTTAGTTGACCAAAGATCTAATTTGCCCAGTTTTGTGTCTTGGTAGAAAAAATATGTCTTCTGCGCATGTCAAAGGGAGATAAAGGCACAGACACTATAGCTAGCCCTCTGCTTGCTATTACTGGATCTTAGCGTATGGTAGCTGGAGTGACATTTTTTGCATGATTTGTCAGTGCACATGATCAGAACCCTTACGTATATGGTACCTATTTAAATCCAGTGTTTATGGCTGCGGCATATCAGCTTGTGTGCTAAAGGGTGTTCCATGGGCATGTGTGGGTGGAGGCACATAGTTAATGACCTGACTGATCATGCCCCCGCAACTACACCTTATCCACATAAGAGCATGGCCAAATGTGCTCCCCGGATACGTTAAAACACTTGCACTTGTTAGGGTTCATGTCTAAGCTAAACATTCATGACATATGAAATTGAACATTTAAACACTTCCACTGTGTTCTCAAAGTAACAACCCCCAAAGTTTTATCTCATTCAGTTAAAATAATATTTATTTATTTATTTATTTATTTATGTACAGGCAAGGCATTCCTTACCCTAGCATACATAGCAATATTCATTGTTGTATATGCCTGCAATGTAATATCGACTGTCTTAAAAAGATTTGGCAATTCATTTTACCTTCCATTATTACTTGTCATAAGTTCACAGTACACACACTAATGGATGTCTCTGTGCATGTGTGCCAGATGATCCTTACAACTGCATAAGTGTCATTACCATTTAACTTATGCAAAAAACAACCGTCAGGTATGATTTTCTGTAATGCAAACTGCTTTGCCATATTTCCTTCTACTCCATAAATTCTATATGACATTCACTCTGCACATGCTAGTCCTTCTACACTTTACCCTGCACACGTCACTATCATATTTAGGCATATTGACTGCACTCATTTCTAAAATCATTTGACCAATACACAACACACTCTACTAAAAGATTTATTTGCAAGAGTCTGTACACGTCACACAAAAATGCTTATCCAATCTAAGCTTCATAACTGTTATAAATGATGTTGCCATGGCAAAGAGCCAGTTCAAGGAGGTGACGCCTGAGGATACCATTATTGATGAGCATTATTCCTAGCCAAGGTCTGTCGGTGACATACATTACATTACACTATAATTCTGTTTTTAGGAGTTCCAAAATTCTCATATACAGCTCAAAATACCAAGAGACAGACGATTTAGTTAAATTGAAACCAGAATATTAACATGCCTGAAGGATTCCCTGGGTCACAGACACCAGAATAGCCATCACACTAACTTTACAAATTCAAAACGGGATTTGCCGTGTAGTTTGGAGACAAAGGAGTGTAGCCACGCTCCAGCCAGAGCTCCTGCAAAAAGCTTTGACAGTGAATTTGAGGAAGACTAAGAAATAAGTACATGTCTTGAAATTTTTTTAATGTTTGTTTTTTGGGGGGAATTTTAACATTTTCACTTTCAGGTTTAAAAGTTTTTTTTTTACCACCAAAAGGAATAATCTTCTTTTGTTTTGATTGTGTTCTCCTCCACATACCCTGGAACACCAAGAAAGTCTCTCTCTGGTTCCACTCCACCCACTCCTTCTACCCCACTACTATGACCATTTTATCCTAAACCTTCTCCACCTCTCCATCTCCGTAAACTTTCTTCATTCTTCGCAGCTACTTCTTGTCAATCCTTTTCTATTCCTCCTCATTCTTTCCCTCACATCTTTTTCTCCCACCACATCTTCTACTTCATCTCTGCCACGTTCACATTCCTATCTTCCCATTTCTTTGGAGGTGTTGAATTTAGCTTTTTCTTCCTCGGTCTGCTCTTCAACCTCTCCTGAATTTTTATTCTACCCCCAGCTTCATTTGATTCTTTGTATTTAATTTCCTCTCCCTCATTCTCTGTCAGCATGATCGTTGTGTCGGAGGAAGAGGAGACACCTAGACATCTGCAGCTCGGTATGTTTTCTAAATGGTCTAAATTGGATAGGACATCTCTTATTATCTCTTACTTTATTACATAGCAAAGCCAAATTATTAGCACATTTACATCTAGTATATGCTCAAACGTTTAATAAAAAATACAAGATGCACCTTGTTCTCCTAGCTATGTACTTGTGTCTTTTTCTTTTTTCTTTGACAGGAACTCAAGCTTAACTGCTGCACCCTCTGTCATCCTTCTAATTGGCGTGTTTGCACATCATCATGTCTTATACTCTTTATGCAATTCCATATATAATAGTGACGTATTAATAATATATTACACATCTGTTTTTTTTAAGCAAAACATCAAAAGTCATTCGTTTTTTTAAACTTAGTGGTACACAATTACTTTATGAAAACAGATGTCAGTGTAAATGTAAAGTTTCATGTGTGAGGATAGAGTTTAGCCAAAACATTTGTAATGTAAGCGTTTTGAATCACTAAAGTAATCTTGCATGTTGTGGAAGATACAAACTCAAACTCATAATAGCCAAGGGAGTCCTTTTCTAAATCACCTGTCTAACAACCCCCAGTTCTCATGTCTGTAATGTAAACTATTGTCTGGTCATTTATGCCAAAAAAATCACCTCCGATGGTTTGCCTTTGTACCAATAATTTAAGTGAGACATGCTAACCAGACTCAGTAAGTACAATTTCAGAACAGTTGCTTGTGAGTTTTAAGAAAGTGCTGCAAGTGTTTTTTTTCCTGTGATTGTGAATGTATATTTTTAGATTTGTACAGTCTGTTGAAATGTCAGTTGTTTCACTTTGTATTGTACTATTGTAAGGGTAAAATTTGTTCTTCCAGAAAATAATTTTTTTTAGTTAGCTCATATATTTAACAATGTTGTAGTTTGTGTTTCAGATGCAAGGGTACTTTTCCACTTGCTGCAGGCAAGTGAAGAATTGATAGTGAGGACGCGCGAGGGTGTTTGCTTGGCAACCATCAGCTGATGAGGACGCTCGAGCAGTGGAACGTGGGTGATCGGGAAAGTTCTGGGGCTGTCGCGAGAGGTAGATAGAAAAAGAGATTGTCAGTTGGGGTTGGCGGTTAGAGTGTGGCGAGGTGAGAGAGAGAGTGGATAATAGTAATAGGGAGAGAGGCAAACTTTGAACAGATAGGAGAGAGAGATATGCAGCAAAGTAAGAGTAACAGAGCAACAACTGGGAAGACACCGGAGGGTATCAGGATAAGGGCACTCAAAATGCAGGAGAACGATAAAGAACAGCAGGCAAACAAACCAAACAGGACGCTGGATCAGAATGAGAACTAAAAATGAGCACAGACAGGAACACTAGAGAACTAAAAACTATGACTGGCAAGGAGACTATCAGCTGACAGGTATGCAAGGGGAGAACCATATCCCCATTAGCTATGAGCACACACAGCCAAATCCTCAGCTAAGACATCCCAGCTGCCAGGTAATCCGCTAGGATAGAAACATAGAAAGAGATGGCAGATAAGAGCCCATGGCCCATCCAGTCTGCCCAGTTGTTTATATAAAACTATACTGACCCTAGACCCTATTTACTCTCAATTTAGTTTGAAATTTAGGATATTTTTATATTTATCCCAGGCATGTTTAAACTGTTCTACTGTGTTAGCCTCAACCACATCAGATGGGAGGCTATTCCACTTATCTATCACCCTTTCAGTGAAGTAATTTTTTCGCACATTTCCTTTGAATCTACCACCCTCCAGTTTATATTCATGCTCTCGTGTTCTATTACACCTCTTCCTTAGAAAAATGCCACCCTTCTCTAGCCAGTCACAACCCTTGATATATTTGAAAGCTGCTATCATATCCCCCCTCTCCCTTCTCTGCTCCAAGTTATACATGTTTAGTTCCTCTAGTTTTTCTTGGTATGAATTGTGACACAGGCCATGTGCCATTTTATTTGCTAGGATTCCTAACAAAAGGAATGCTACAGGGGAAAAATGTACCAGAGTACCCTGCAACAGTACAATGATAATATTTTATGCTGCTGCTATACATTGGCATCAACATTGGCATCTTAAAATCTCTTTTCCGGTGCCTAGACTGCACTAATGGAGCACTCATGTATGCATCAGCATTTTTAGGCCAAATAGTTTTTCTGTGCGCAATATTTCATAATTTTGCACTGAGGAGTGGGGCATCATGACCAGATTTCTCCCAAGGCAAATGGAATGGCGATGACTAGAGGGACCTGAGGCCAGTTGTGACAAATCATACAGTGGTGATGATTGTAGTAATTGATTGATTGTACCAGAAGAATTAGGATTCTGAACCCGCAGCTGTGGCCTTGTGTTGTTGGACAGTGGTGTGAAGGAACTGTCTTCATTGCTGAAGTCAACCTCTCCAACTGAAACATCATGTGCTTCTGGATAGTGTAGTATGCTGTAATATTGTGTACATGCTGGCGCTGTGCTCATTCTGACGACTGAAGTGGTCTTTGATAGTGTCCCCTATATTTGCAAACAGGGTTTGGCTTGTAATTACCCGCTGTTACCTTTTCCTATTGCATGCAAGAAAGGAGCGCAATATAGGGGAATCGTCAGAATGAGACCCTGAGAGGGTTGACATCAGTCCTCAACATCAACATTCAACGTTCTCTTTTTCGGTTTAGGAATAAAAAATAAAAAATAAAAATTATAATGGAGATAATTTAACAACATTAAATTGTAACAAAATAACATACTTTTCCTGAATATTTAAAGACCTGGCATATAGAGATAGTGTACAAAAAACATTAAAGGTAATTTAGAAAAACAAAACACATAAAAAGTCTCAAGAACACAGATGTAAAATTCAGAACTGTATATAAAAATCACCAATACTCAAGACTGCAAACATACACATCAAGTAACATAAAAGATAAGCGCACAAGTAAATTGGTTAATCTTCCTGACCTTGTGATGGTGTTTTTGATGTGCCTAACAAAGGATGATAAGAAATCACATGGCTGTCTTTAGAAAATGTTAACATGTCTGCAAACAGATTTTTGCATTTACCTATCCTAGAAATATCCATAATACTCTCAGGTTGTCTGGGGATCTCAGTGTCCATGGGCCTGATCCAGACCTACGCCGATGTGCTGTGCTTACTAAAGCACAGCGTATCGGCGTTCACTTTCACCGACACTCCCCCTGTGCGGGCGTATGGCCCCTTCCTTATGCCGGCTGAAGGCTACCCTAACTTCAGCCGGCGTAAGGAAGGGGCCATACGCTAGCACAGAAGCGTATGGCCGCTTACACCGCCCTCACACCCTCATTTAACTAGCTCCCCCCGCCCACCTACACTAACCTGAACGTAGGTATGCTGGGGGACGTCCCCTCCAGTGTCCCTACGGCGCTGCTATGGATGCCCGATCCACGATCGGGCGTTGCCGTAGCGACATCGGGCAACATCTGCCCGGCACATGCGCAGATCGGCTTTTCAGCCGATCTTACGCTTACTCCCGCCATCCTAGCAATGGCGGGCGTAGGTCTGGATCAGGCCCCATGTCCCCAAACCTGGTAACCTCCTGGGAATCTATAGCCAGTAACCCCATCTTTTCCACAGGAGTCAGATGTAGTTCATCCATGAGCCCACTACTGCTTCCTCAGGAATACTGACTGTCGACCAGGAGCTTATCTTTAAGGTGAGATTTGAAGTCCTGCCATCTGCAAAGTAAGAAAAATACAAACAGACAAATATTACAAACCAATTACATAAATCAAACAGTAGTGATATTAATATTTCACATAAATATGAGTACAAAGTATACCATTTCTATATTTCATGCTAGTTCCTTTGGATGGGGGCTATGGTGTTGATCTTATCGTAGATTTCATCTTAGATCCGTGACTTGGCCCCAGATAACACTGGCCTGCTGGAATAATAGAAATTATCCATCACAATTGTACTAGCATCTCAACTTCAGTGTGGCTGAAATTGGGAAGACGCTACTTGGAGAATGAGGGCCAGCTAAATCCTGCTGTCTCCACATCTGATTCAGACATGTTACTGAATGTAACAGGTTTTAAGAGAAAAGAATAGCTATAGTTAACAAAACCACAGGAGAATAGCAGGACATTGTCTGCTGTCTCCACATCTGAATCAGACATGTTACTGAATGTAACCGGTTTTAAGAGAAAAAATAGCTATAGCTAACAAAACCACAGGAGAATAGCAGGACATTGCCTGAAACGTGATGTTTAATTAGTAGACACACGTAAGAGGCACACAAGCATAGCCCCCTGGGCCCGGATCTTCAACTACGGCAGTCTTACACACACGGCCGTAATTTGTGTAAGACGACCGTAGTTTAGGATCCGGCCCCATGTGATTATCACATGAAACTTATACAAATAATTGTGATTGTGAAACCATATGGGTTATAATATTCATAATGTTAAATTTCTGTATGTGTTAATTAACTCATACGGGGGAATAGAGTGCTAAACATTCATTTATATTTAGGAAACATTTCTAGTTCTGTAAACATGGGTCCTATGCAATTGTTAGCAACAATGGGCCGGATCCAGAACAATGTACCTTTGCGGAAATATCTTAGAAAGGATATTGTATCAATTTGTAGGCGAATATAAAAACATAAATAACAAGGACTCATTAGAGAACCACTGAGTACCTTTATGGTGAGAGAGTATACAATTGCGACTTGATCCCGGTCCAAAAAATAAACAACAACACGTGCTGCGTCTGAATATCATAGAACATCATAGAACAACATGTTGTTGTTTATTTTTTGGACCGGGATCTTTTCTAAGATGTGTATTTTGAATAAATTGTAACCTTTCATACTCTACTTATGTGCTCCTGATTAGGTGTCTTTTTTGAAACTATAGAGATCTGTGCACTTGAAATATTTTCTCTGTGGAACCCGTGCCTCACATGGGTTGTGTATTTTAGTTGTTTGAATTGAAAATATATGTAGCACCTCCCAGATATAGGCAGTTAAGATCTCTAGCGATGTGGTTCTGATGCGGTACTTTTGTTTCTACTATTATGTTCCTACTTTAATCTGTTTCTCTTCTTCACCTTTTCTCTTATCCCTTGTCTCTTTTGCTTATTTGGGGAGTGGGGGGTATGTTCATCTCTGCTTTCAGACTATGGCATCACTAGCTTTGTCAGGAATTTATTCACTCCACGTGCTGTAAAGTTAGAGTTATTATTTTCTCTGTGTTCTCCTGTTGGTTTTCAACTATGTTGCTTCATTTGCAGAAAAACAATTATACCAATAATCTAACGTTCTATTCTCCCTAATGTAAACAACCTTCCAAAGTTTCTAAATGGAGCTAGTATAACGATGGCAGGCAGCTCGTGGAGGTGTGTAAGATGAACAGATGTTGATTCTTCGTTGACACATTCCCAATGTAACTCAGAGAAATAGAGAATAAGAAAACAACATCTACTGCAATATGTTTATAAAATTAAAGTAATTGTGCAGGTCATCCTCCCAGGGTTGGGAGGGCGAATTTTACCACACAGAGGGATCCACTTTGATTTTGATCCAGTGGGCTATTTGGGAATATGTGTCATCTATCTCCTGACTTGGGTGCCCGGAGAAATTAGGTGGTAACATGCCCTAACTTTGTTGTCGTTGGTATATTTGATGTTAATTTGACGTAAAAACGCTGTGCTGTTATGTACTGCGCATGCGTGTGGCTAATGTTACGCCACTTTACTCTGAACGTACGTTCCAGCCATGTATCAACAGCGTAACTAGGAACGAAGGGGAACGAAGGGGCATGCCAGCCATACGACACCCATAATTACGCTTCGGAGGTGGGGTGAGGCATTTAAATCGTACAGTATGGGTGTGCTTAGGCACCTACGTACATAAAGCTGTTACATACATCAGTAGTTTTGCTTTGAAAAGTTAAGGTAGGGTTTGGCAAGCGTAAAAGGCCAAAGTACGTACGAGCGAGGGGAGTGTCTAGGGGAGTACATAGTAAATACGCTAGCGTAAATATGCTATGCGATGAAACGTAATGGAAACGTAGGTCTGGATCTGGCCCCTTATGTTTAGCTGGCATTTCGGAACTTCCATTTTGTGTATAAATTGTAATTAACATTTCACAACCTTCCTGTCTGTATTGACTACTGTAACTATGCACTGTTTTTGTCACGTAGTCTCTGTGCTAAATTGCAAATTGTATTTTGTTTCCAATTTCTCTTTCTATTGATTCAAAATTAGCTTGAAATGCAAGCAAATATGCAAACTGTTTTCACGGTCTCAAAATAGATAGAAATGCTGGAGGTATACAAATCATTTGTCTCATCTTTAATTATAAATGAACAGCAGACTTGTGAAAATATAATATGTACATTAACCACAGAGTACATTTTCATTTTACAGCAAACAAATTAAACCGTATGATGAACAGAGTTTACCAGTAATATTTAGACTAGAAGATAAGCATATAGGATCGAATTCACACTCAAGTGTGTGATCTGTAGTTTCAGATAAGAATGTATCCGCACCTACTTCTCTGGTTCCCTCCCTCGCCCCGCCCCCATTTTTAGTTGGCATAGGTAACCTTAACGAACCATCCATATTTTCCCTCATAAGTAGGGAAAATACCTATGGAGAATAAGCAGATTAAACCCTCCCTCCCTGAATAATCTACATTCCTCTCCCCACCCATTTCTCTTAACTTCCCACGGAGGCTGCATTGCAAGCCTCCTATTACCTAAAATACTAGGGACCGGATCCAGACACCCACATACTTTCTGTGTGTGCGGGAGTCTGTCCGTCTGACCGAGAGAAGGGAGTGAACTCACCCCTGTCACTCCCCTCTCTTGTGTGGGCTTAAGTGAAATGTGCTGATCAGTGGTCCGTATGATCGCTAATCCGCTCATACATACTAAATCCCTCCCATACTTTAAGATTTAAATGCTTCCATCCTCCCATCTTGGTGGGCAGAGGAAAGCACAGCTCATTTGTTCTGAATTTGCATCGTACAAAAAGTTCCCTATGTGTTAAGTGTTGCAGCATCTAGTCAAAACACCCCACATACACACTTTGCTACTCCCTGATGAAGTCCTAAGGTTGATCCGTGGACGAAACGCGTTGGTGGAATACTGCTGTGTAAGCTCTTTTTAATATTTTTATTGTACGCATATTTTGTTATATTTACCGGCCCTTAGGCCCTTGTTCACAGTTCTTTTTTTTTTTTAAATTGTGTTTATTTATTAACATTTCCAATAACAAACCATGACAAAAAAAAACATACAAGGAAAAAAATAAATAAAAAAAATTACATACAAATACAAAAACAATGCAATCACGGGGAACACCTCCCCGAACATATAACCCCCCACCCCCCAAAACCACATACCCTATAAGGCATAAGGACCAATAAGGAGAATACCGGTTACTGAGTCTGTCCCTTTGTCAAGATCACTTACAGATATTCGTCCTTCCATACAAAAGAATTGAGGAACATCGACCAAGGTACAGTAAAATGAGCAAATGGTGCACAAACACAACCACGGTTACTGAGTCTGTCCCTTTGTCAAGATCACTTACAGATATTCGTCCTTCCATACAAAAGAATTGAGGAACATCGACCAAGGTACAGTAAAATGAGCAAATGGTGCAACAACACAACCACGTGTACACGTAGATACAGCACACTACAAATTACAGAATGGGCATGCTAAACCGGAACACTACAGCCCGCACAACAGGTCAAAGGTGTTAGACTAACAGTATAAGTCAACAATAAATATTATACTATATGTTCTACTATATGTTAGGAGGGCTCCGGTGGCGCGGGAGGGAAGAGGACAAATGGAGACTCCAACCACGGGTGCCATATCTTATAATAACAATCCAAGGTTTTACGTTTGGTATGCATGAATTTCTCGTGGTTCATGACTTCATTGACCAGCCCGACCCAGTTGTGGTAGGAAGGATGATCAGTAGCCAGCCACTTCCGTGCCACCAAAACCAGAGCAAGCGAGGCCAATATACTAACATAGCGGTAAACAGGCGTTGAGTAATCCTCCCTGAGGTTGAGGCGAAATAGAAATAACTTAGGGTTTAAGGAGGGTAATAATGGGAAAGTAGAGCAAATAGAATTCCAGACCTCAGTATAAAATTTTTGAACCCCAGGACAATCCCAAAGCAAGTGCCAAAAGTCCGCATCAGCAAAGCCACACTTTGGACATCTACAATCCTCCCTCAACCCTGCAGCCACCATCCCACGAGAAGAAAGATAGGCCCGATGTAAGATAAATAGTTGTCCCTGTTGTAATTTCAGAGAAGAGGACGCAGCCGAGCTACAGGCTAGAGCCTCCCGCCAATCCTCATCCGTTACCTGGCCAACGTTAGCTTCCCAGCTGGCCCTCAACCCCGACAAATCGTCCTGAGACACTCGCTCACGAATTTGCGAATACAGGAAAGAAATAGATCTTTTTTTGGCAGCATCCGATAATAACTTAATAATAGGGGAATTCTGCAGTGTGGGCTCCGAATCTCCAAATTGCGCATTTAAGGCATGTCGGAGCTGTAAATACCTATAAAACTGAGCCGCCTGAATCTGAAATTCATCACTTAGTTGGCGGAAGGTCCGTAAAACTCCATCCTCGTACAGGTGTTGCAGAGAGAAGACCCCAGCCCTCCTCCAGAAAAGTCGCCCCTGCAGCTTGTATAACTCGCAAAAGGAAGGATTATCCCATAAAGGAGTATTAGGGTCAAAGGTAGCAACTTCAAGAAGTTTGCCAAGAGACCTCCAAACCATAATAGCTTGTCTAACAAGGGGAGCTGCAGTACTGCGCAAACAGTTGCTTAGCAAATATTGGAGAGGACTGAGGCCCCGCCCCCCAGAACACCGCAGGAGAGAACCCAGTGACCCCCGCCCCTCATCCGTGATCCACCCGGAAAGATGTGAAGCCTGGGCAGCGATATAATATGCCCATAAATCGGGAAAAGCTAGACCACCTATCTGCTTCCCTCTGCTTAAAGTAGACAAGGACAGCTTATGTCTTTTACC
>WWET01001416.1:254752-267996 GCA_011038615.1 Limnodynastes dumerilii | reverse complement strand
ACACACACCGTCTCACTCACCCATAAACACACACACACACACACACAAGTATTGATTTTCATAACAGTCTGTTTAATAACAGTATGTAGCATTTATTTAGAAAGTGTTAACTTGTGTGAGAGATCTGTTGCAAATGCATCACATACTTATTGGAAATGCATAACAGAAAGTACTGTAGCAAAACTAACATTTCAATATATGTTTTTCTTTATCTCATAAATTATTCATTACAAAGATAAAATATAATGCGTTTCTTTGGGTAATTTTCCCTGTTGATATTAAAAACGGAGTGCAATAATTTTAGTACTTGAATCTTATATGTTAAATTATTTTTAGTGCTTATGAAGAAAATTATACAAAAACTGTTAGCTGTAGAAAGGGATCTGTTGATATGTTGATAAAATAACACATGACAGATGATACATTAGGCAGAATGTGGAGACAGACGGTATGATGAGGCATACGGCAAAGTGCAGCAATTTAGGTTAATGCACTATCTGAAGTGTGTTATTGAGCTTATTAAATGTTCCAAAAGCAAATGCACAACAACAGTGGCCTTTTACTTTTCAGCAAGGGAAAACATGGTAAGTACGCGGGGAGGCATGCAAATCACTTTTCTATGCATAGTGATGAATAGGTTTCAATACTTCTTTCTAGATTTTAAACATCTCCTGGCAGGGACCTCATCACCCACTGTGCTTTATCTGTCTGCACATCTTTTATCATTATGTGTAATGTTCAGGTCTTCAGAATTGTTACTGTGTTGCTTTTTGTTAACAAAAAAAAGAAGCTTTTAAACACACACACACCAACAACAAATTAATTTAGTTTGCCTAGTGTGCAGTTACAAAATTCCCATGCATAACAGCAGTATATTTAATGTAATTTCAATAAACTATTACATAAAAATAACATAGTTGTGATTATTAATAAATGTTTGCGCTTCGTAATCTTCATTATCATAGGCATCCAAATAAATATCTATTTGATCAAAGTACAAATGTGAACATGCATTAATCATAGACTGGACAGCGTCATATAGTATTGTCATCATTTTTTCTTTTTTTTATAGAAATCATCAGAACAGTTGGGTATAGGAAATTAGAGAAACAATTGTGATTCAATTCCAGGTACGTTGCACAAGTGGAGGTTGTTCGCCTATAAAAAAAATTAGAAAGTGGACAGTCTAGTTCTTCTACAAGCAGAACCATGTTTTCTTACGCTTTCACCTAAAAGCCTGCACCAGCTCAGGGCTGTGTAAGTGCAAGACAGAAAAGATATTTATTCAATAAAGCACCCTTTTCTTATAATATTAAGCTGTGTAATTTAAGAATAAAACATGTTTTAAAAGACACTCTACATCCACCACACAATACTGTTTTTTTTTTTTACTCTTAATAGCAGTGTAGCGCTGCACATTGGTCTCGGGCATTTAAAGTTAGAGATGAGAGGCAAAATTTTCTTTCTCAACTCTAATTTATAAATGAAATGTAAAGCTATGCAGTTTGGACTGGATTCACAACATCGCATTTTTTTTTACTTACGTACCTAGTTATCCATTTTCAGCTACTACGCATGCAACATAGTAACTACTTTACACTATTTATGTAGCGTTTCATTACGTAGATTGCACACATGCGGTCTTTAAAGAGGGACTACTACTTAGGAGGGCAAATATGCATGGGCACGCCTTCTTTTTTCCTTAAAACCTATGTGCGGTCTTTAAAGTGAAGCTATGTACCTAAAGGCTACATAACTTGCATAGTCAGTATGACTACGCATGCACAGCAGTCATTTATTTAAATTTACACACCTGAGAAGCATCTTTTTTTTTTTTTTTTACATTTTAGAAAATTTAAACCCTTTTCTCTTTATCTTTAATATATACTGATACTTGAATTGTTTTTTGTTTTTTTAGAAAGGGCTTCTAAATTACAGTATTATTATTATTATTATTATTATTATTATTATTATTATTATTAATAAAATGTACGTTCTAATATGTGCATAAACAGACTTGAATTAAGGAACATGAATAAAAACAAACAGAAATACAGATCACATTTATCAATACTTTTTTATTTTAAATGTTTCAAAATTCCAGTCTCTGTGACCTTGGTCAAGCAGACTTTTTTCTTATGCTCTTTTTTATAACATGCTCCTAACCTGGGGCCTTTTTGCATTGGAATGCATTTCATTTCAACCCCATTACATGTTTTTCTAGCAATAAACCATGTGATTTATATTCATTAACTAGTACTGGTAACAACATTGGCAAATGTTTAGTACATGCCATGCATCAGTGACCAGGTAAGCCAAATTTCACATAATTAGGGCAATGTAATATGTATCCTTTACACATGTCCTCAAGGGACTGGCCTCTAAAGTTTCTACCTGAATGATTTGGCTTATGGCATGGAACATAATTGTAAGAAGTGACATTCTTTTCTGAATTTAATTTGGTCCAGTAAGGCATCAAAATGATAAATAAAAGAAAAAAAAACAAACCTAACTTTTTTTTAATATGAATATGGTACTTTAGACCCAGACAATAGATTGTGTTTAATGATAAAGTCATTAATGTTACTTTAACTATTAATATATGATTGACAAACTAATATTAAATAAAACCTTTTTTAGTTTAAATATCTAGAACACATTGATATTTATTTTTCCCAGAAGTACATAATAATAGCACTTTTAGCACCTTTTAACTATTTGTACATAATAATGTAATACCTTATTAATACATAATAGTGTATACCTTATTAATACATAATAATGTATACCTTAATTAGTTAATTTAATAAGTTATTCCTACTTTAAATACTGTTACTATATAGTTCTTCCTCAACTACTTTGAGGCACCATTTACACATAAAATAATATAAACCTTGAAGGTCATCCCCCTAAGATTTAACCCCATTTCCATATCGCATCATCTACAGATTTTTTTAATTACTAATGTACTTTTAAGAAGTATATAACAAATTCTTAATAAGTATATAACAAATTCTATTTATGGTATGGTAGTTATTTCCCTATTGTTATTCCATTTGTTTCAAGTAATTTAAAAAAACCCTTATATAAATATATCCATATGTATTTATAAATATATACACACAAACGCACATTACACTACACACAAACATTATACTTAATCATTTTGAAACAACGTACTGGATCCTGAATGCAAGCCAACTTACACAAGCAATCGATGCAGAAATCTTTTTCATATGGAATGGGCCCACTCACCATGCATACTTGATACGCATGTTGAGTGAGATATGTAATGCTAATTTACACACAGTAAAGGTGTGGCTAATCCTTTACTTATGATACTGTATTCTGTAAGTGCGGAGACTTAGGGTAGGACTTGGCACATGGAATAACCTTACATGCAACTAAAGCACAGGGGTGTGTACTCCACTTACATATACAGAATATAGGATAGCAAATTTCAACAGAGACTAATGTACAGAATCTTAGCTTAATCCAGGAACCAGCCCAGCATAATTAAGAACAGCAAATATAGTACTTTATTAATAGCAAGCGACATACAGAGGGAAATAAGTGATGATATCACATTTGAATTAACATAGTAACATACATAGAAACATAGTTGATGAGGTAGAAAAAAGACACCAGTCTATCAATTTCAACCTATTTTGGATCTTCTGCGATCCCTATCTTTATAATTGAAGTTAATCCATATGAAGCAACCTCCAAACTGTTGCAATCTTACAAAATCCCTGCTGACCCAAGATTGCCGTCCTATTTCTCCTTGGCTCCACTTCTGTCCTTCATTTAAATTTGCGGTCCTAGTAACCCTGGATGTCCTTTTCTGCTAAAAAATTGTCTAACCCTTTCTTAAACATATCAAATGAAAATGCCATCACAACCTTACCTGGCAGTGAATTCCACATCTTGACTGCCCTTACTGTAAAGAACCCTTTCTTTTGATGGATATGACACTTCCTCTCCTCTAAGCTTATCGGGTGACCCCGTGTCCTGTGTACAGTCCTTGGGGTAAAAAGTTCCTATGAAAGTTCTCAACAATTATGTATTTGTATATAGTAATCATATCTCCTCTTAGACGCCTCTTTTCTAAAGTAAACATGCCTAAACTGGCTAGCCGTTCCTCATAGCTCAATTACTTCATATCCTTTATCAATTATGTTGCTCTTCTCTGAACCATTTTTAGTTCCAAAATGTATTTTTTATGGATTGGTGCCCACAACTGAACTCTGTATTCAAAATGAGGCCTTACCATAGATTTATATAGTGGCAAAATTATACAGTCTTCCCTTGCATCTATGCCCCTTTTTATGCATGCTAATACGATTATTACTGGCCCTTGCAGCTGCTACTTGGCATTGAGCAATATTGTTAAGTCTATTGTCCACGAGCACTCCCAAATCCTTCTCCATTAAAGATTCCCCTAAATTTATCCCATTACATTTATAGATTGCATGCTTGTTTTTGATCCCTAAATGCATAATCTTACATTTATCTATGTTACATAATCTTACATTTATCTATGTTAAATCTCATCTTCCATTTGGCTGCCCAATCCTCCAGTTTATTCAAGTCCGTCTGCAGAGAAGCTACATCTTCCTCAGATTCTATTACCTTACATAGTTTAGTGTCATCTACAAAAATGGAAACCTTGCTCTCTAAACCATCATCAAGATCATTAATAAGTATATTAAAAAGGAGTGGTCCCAGCACAGAACCTTGAGGTACACCACTTAAAACTTTTGACCAATTAGAAAAATTAGACCAATTAAGATCATCTGTTCACTATCAAGGTATTACTCAAAAACTCAAATAGCTTAACAATTTTCTTTTCAGCACCAGGGCTGAAATGTGTTGTGTTGAAATGATCCGGTATCCTCAGTGTGACTTCTTCCTTCCTAGTAACTGTCAATTTACCATCCTCAGACTGAATATCCTTAATGTCGCTCGAAAGGTTCATTTGTGGCTTGCATAGGTATTCAGTATATACCCATAGTACCTACCTTTACTGAAATTCTTAATAAACTGCAAACGGCCTAGAGCCCACCCATGATCACACAGCCAAGCACACAAACAATAAATAAAGACACCGACAACATGGCTGGATTTTAAAAGAGGAACATGTTTTATTAATTATTGAAATAGAAATTGGAATTTTGGGCCAGACTATGAAATTTAGATTGTTAGCACTATGACCTAAAATGGTCATTTATAAGAAACTAGGTGGCCCAAAAGCAGGAGGGGGTTCAGCCTTCCATAACAACCAGAGGTCCTCAGATGACCTGGCGCACCCCCAAGATCCGATCCTCCAGCATGACACTCGACCCTGCGCAGCCCACCTCCTAGCGACCGGAAGGTGGCAACCTACGGGCGCCCAGTCGTTAAGACGTAGTGCCCCGCCCCTTTTGGGTTGTGCAGCTATTAGATCAGACCACCCCCATGCCTCAAACATTCTCCCATGCGCCACCCCTTTATTGCTGACCCCCACCTGCTTCCGCCCCACCACGTTCCGCTGTAAAGCAAAAAGGGTTAGTAATCACCTTAACAACTGAAAACAACAAGGGAGGGAGGGAGGGAAAAATTCTTCTCCTGCAATGCCTAACTTCCTGCCTAGATCCTATTATATACCCCCCCCGTCCACCTATTCCCACCCAATCCCAACTGCTTCCATAATACCACTGAACCACCCCCACCCCTTCCTACCCCCCCTTCCCCCTTACCACTTCACTGTATGCTTCCCTGATGAGTCCTGTGTAGGCCCAGGCCTGCAGTTTATGAACCTGCAGCCCTATGGGGTCTTGGGTTATCTTGATATAGGTATGAATAATGCTGGGTAAACACAGGAGGGTTTTCTGAACACAAGAAGTGATCAAACCATCTTACCAGTGTGTAGTGTCTTATGAATTGTTTAAAATTGCTCCTAATTTTTAAGATCAGCGATGCCCTGTGTCAATGAGGGCCGTATTCAGACCGCGTATACGCAATCTATGTTGCAAAAAGTAACGTAAATGTCGTAACAAAATTACTGCGCATGCGCAGTAGTTCATATCGGTAAACTCTGGCCGCATTGCATATGCGGACGGAGTTTACCGATATGAACTACTGCGCATGCATACGGCCCTTAGTCTTCATCAATGTGCCCTTAAATATGGGCTAGTAAAAATTAAGACTTAATTTTTATTGTTTACATAAAAAAGAGAAAATCTTGTCTGGCTTCATATTCCAATCACTGGTCAACCACAAAGTTGCTCACAGAGTGACAGCGAAATATAAAAACATACAGAAAACACAGAAAACATACAGAAAAAATAATAAAGTGAATGACACAACAATATGACATGATTAAAATATTATGGATACAATGTTATTAGGCCTCATGAAATTAATTTTATTACAAGTGATGGTCAGGGCAAACCTACAGAGAATATTAATTTAAATGGCAGGTTGGGTAGTTTGAGATGATGTACTCAACTACTTCAGGATATTATTATTTATGATTTCTCCACAGAGATTAAATTCAAGTAATATCTCCTGCTTATATATTGAATCCTCATATCCCCTGTTTCATAATATACACCATGTATTATTTTTGATTGATTTTAATAGTATGTTCCCCTCTCACAAGGAAACAAGTCAGGACAAACCTACAGAGAATATTAATTTAAATAGCAGATTCCTCAAATTTTCAAATCAGCAATCCATTATCAGCACTGTTTCTGCATCCACACCCATTTTGTTGTTGTCTGTCCTATGTCACAAAGGATGTGCTCCCATCATTCTGTACTACATTATAGGCAGATGGCAATTTAAACAAATGTTGTTTGAAACAGTGCAGCATACAGTCAGGTTTGCAAAATGTCAGTTTGTAAATATGTCTGTGGCAGCAAGCATCAGCAGCCAACTAAATTCCTGCCATCAGCAAGAGAAGCATTGTATGGAGACACCAAGCAAATGGACCCTTATGCCATATGTGTCAGTATTGTATTGTTAATTCTTAATAACATTCCAATAGGTTTGCAGTGTTATGTAATTTAACATTTCAACCTAGTCATCTTTGACTTGATGTGAACTTATTTGTGGAAAAGATATATGTCCAAAACAGGGGCATCAGAACATTTTTTGTTGGTGAGGGCAAACATTTAGCCCTCCCCTTTGTGCTCCCTCTCCCCTTGGTGCCTCCTTTCCCCTTGGTGTGCTCCGCCACCCAATTTTCAACCTTACCCTATGGAAACTTTTTTCCTCTCCTCTGTGACGCGCTCTCTGCTCACTGAATGATGCTGACGCTACCTTCTGGTGACACCAGCGTCACTCAGATGGGAGGGAGCTGCTACAGAGGAGAATTGACACTGACAGAGGATTACGCAGACAGTGCCTGGCACTGTCTCTGTGCAATCCTCTGCTGTCACTCCCTCTGGCCCCCTCGCCCCCCTCGCTTTAATGCTTAGGGACAACAATGTAGATATGTAAGGGGTCACATCATTCTTGAAATCTGCTACACATTGGATGTAGCTTGAGGTTTCCCCCTACAAGATGATAAATATTGTGTATTTGAGGTTGAAAATTAAACTGCATACCAGTAAACTGCATGGGGACCTGATAAAACTTTATATGAAGCATCCATCTACACAGCCTGTGTACATTTTTTGGCATAAATCCTTAAAAAGGATTTACCATTACAGCTAAAATTCAACTGGGTTTAACAAAATATAGTGCATCCTCTTGTGGTACAACTGCCACAAAACGGTATTATTGTTCTTACCTTTCTTTGTGACATTTAGAAAACCATATCAGTGGAGATAACACTGATTTCTTTAGCACCTTGCTCACCTATAATTGTCCCCATTGTTCCATGTTTGGAAAGCGGGGTTGTGACATTCAGCAAGCACTTTTATGCTTGTTTTCTAAAAGGATCTTTATCTGAAGATGGCCTCTGCTCATGAATGTCTGCTAAAAATATCCAGGCACATATATGTCATACTGCCTTAAGTGCTCATCAGACCATGTTACATAGGGTTTTTTTCTATTCCTTATAAATTACTATTTTTCCCATTTCATTGGACCCATTGCAAAATAGACCGGGCATTGGAAAGAACACTGGTTATGTTTATTTAATGATTTGTTTGCTTGTTTTATGCTTTCTGATGGAGTTAGTTACTATTAAATGATGAGTCATCTTGTGATTGATTCAATGCCTTTTTATACATGACAAGACTTGGGACCTGATTTAGAGGTGCGCATGGTCGCAAAAAACAAACAAACAATAATCGCACAAGATTGAAAAACTGCTCTCACGAAAGCGCAGAGTCAAATGATTAAACAATTAAATGCACACGTATGTCGGCATAGCGCTTCCGTATGCGCGCGCATACATTGTAATCATTGTTATTCTCTTCATTTTTGGTTCATGTTTTAAAAAAGGCTAAAGTAGTGTATCATAAAATACAATTATTGTTTAATTTTTTTATGTTAAATTATACGTGTACACATTTTTTGACTATTTGTCATGTTATTTTTTTTATAAAAAACATTTGTTGACCTTTTTTTAAAGGGAACACAAACCACACCCAACAATAGAATATTCCCCAAAAAATACACAAAACAATGGTGTTATGGGTTTTTTTTATAATAAACTGTTTTTAAAACTTATAACAATAAAATACTTTTAGCAAACTATGTGCAAAATGTAAAAAAAAAAAAAAATGTGTTGCCAGGCGATTCAGGACTTGCTGAAGCTGGCCCATTTTCGCTTCAATTTCCCCAAACAAATGTCTAGCTTCCTCAATGACCTGAAGAATACTGGTCCTTGTTAAATCTGAAAATACAAAATGACAGTAAATTATTACCAAGTAAAATGAACACAAAAAAAAATCACATTGTTTACACTGCCATCTATTCCAAAATAATTATCTTTTGCACATGTTTTTGGCCAGGTGGCACATCACAACAGGGCTCCTCAGACCCTGTTCACAATGCAGCTTACACCATTCAAAGTGCAAGGTGACTCCCGTTCTCAATAAACAAGTGTTTGGCTGCAAGGATTTTTTGGAAAACTAAAATTAAAGTGTATACTCGCAATATTTTAAGCAAAATATACATAATTAGAACATTTTATCTTTGTGTTCGAATATATGTGGCTAAATCTGACATGTAACGGTCACACTTGGCATATACCCCACTCAGCTGTGATTAACATAACAATTGTGCCTGACCTAAGTTTCGGGTCACGACACGAGGAGCATCAAACACACCCATTCATAGTGATACACATCCACATGTCATCTGATATTTCCTCTGCAATATCCGTTGTATTAGTGTCTGTGTGAACAGGGTATTACACTTTCCAAACATGTGTAGTTGATCCTTGGTAAATTTTCACCATGCTTGTACGTTAACATCACCAAAAATTAGCTACAATCTTGCTTTGAAAAGGTATAATCACAACCTTTAGCACTAACTTACACATTGAAGTAACGTATGTAATTTTGTTTTTTAAAATTAAAAATTGTACAACAA
The DNA here is from genome assembly GCA_011038615.1 of Limnodynastes dumerilii. NCBI lineage: Eukaryota > Metazoa > Chordata > Amphibia > Anura > Limnodynastidae > Limnodynastes > Limnodynastes dumerilii. The sequence goes on along the minus strand of WWET01001416.1, from coordinate 258,465 downwards.
CAGCAATCACAACACTACACAAGTGTGCTGCCTCACACTACTGCCAGGGCTGACCTTGGACCGAGATTATACATGTTCATAACATACAATTAAAAGAGTATCTGATCATGGGTTCATTTGCGGACTCTTCAATGTGCCATGTTCACCCACACATGCTAATGATTGTGATGGACTGTGGAATTGTGCTTCTTCTAACTTTTCACATGGATTAAATGCAAACGTTCAAACACTAACTTATTTGGGCTTTCATCAATATTCTGGACAACATGTGAAGGGCCAGGTTCTTCTTGAAGGTCCAGACCTGTTTAATGATGTTAAAAGTAAATACACTACAATATACATTTTAAATCAACTTCAAACATAATACACATGATACAAATGTAAACATAAAAGACACCTGTTTATTTTTAACAGTGTGCTATATAATCCATTCAAACATTGTTCTTGTATACTTTTAAAGAAAGTTCTTTTCGGAGAACCTTTGCCCTATATCAAAGTTCATACTGTGTTCCAAACAAATGTTAACTGTCTTTTGCTGTAAACATTTAAACATAAACAATCTACTTAAAACAACAAAAAACAGCCATTATTTCTTACCAATATGCAGCCATATATATGGATATACAGTTTTATATTAATTCTTACACCATAACTGTTACACTTGGTACCATGTGCATGCAATACTTAACACCTCACAATTCTACATCACCAGTGTGATATCTTGAGGCATGATTTTGTTTGACTTTTTTACATTCAATAACCATTAACAATTGAAAGTTTATAACAAACTTACTTGGAGGAGGACTTGAACTTAGATGTAGCCAGGGTTGTTGGCCATCATCGTCCTCAGACTCCCCAGCTTCCTCCTGCGGCACATTTTCTGCAGGAGCATCTTGTCGCTGCTCCGCCACTTGAACTCCTGCATCTATGAAAATATGAGATGAAGTGTAACCATTACAAGCATGAAATTACACAAATAAAGAAACACATGTGAACACACAATTTCCTGGCTTCATAGTTTTGGAGTAAGGGAAAAAATTGTGCAACTGAACATCTTGCCTATCCCATTTTTGTAAATTACGATGTATCTTGAACAGGCATGGAAAATACATTACTTATCCACTCTCAACTCACTTACTATATAGCTTTTTGTTTAATCCATGAAACATGGTTTAAGAAATAAACTTAAACACTAATATAATTTGAGTTTGGATTTTTGAAATAGCCTCCCCTTACAGCTAATCATGTTATTGCTCAGGTATACACTTGCTCCTTTAAAAATGTGTAAGTGCAGCACGTAATAAATTCCCATGGGCCTATAATGGTTTGACACTTTATTTTGTTTAAAAAGGAGCTTTGTGTTTGAATATATTTATTTACATGTCACTTTCAGCCTGGTCCTAACATAAAGCTATACTTAATATGTGTTTTTTTTAAATATAAATAAACTTACTAGATGCTCGCCTCCGCAGAGCGCGCCAAATTTGCGCAAGCAGAACCGGCTGCCGACGCTTGAGGTCGGACCACCTGTGCATTATGTGTGCAATGGTCCACCTACTGCCCGACTTGGCGCGCAAAGTGCGCCTAACGCATCTGTATGCGCGCCTTTTAGTCGCATTGCTGCATAACTCAGCCACACGACCCAAATAACGGTCCATTATAAGGACCATGCAGCGGAGCTCCGCAATGCTGAACGCGCCATTTTGACAGTGAAATATGAATGATTGATAGGTCAATTGGCCACCAACGTGTGCAACGTCAACGTCATTTCCTGCTTGCGGATATGCGCTATTGCGCGCACAAAACTATTTCAGCATCTTCAGGTGCTAATAATCTTTCAGTGTGTTGTTTATTTGTAACGTTGTGGTTTAGGAGAAGTTGACAAATTTTATAAACAAACCAGGAAACCACACGCTTAAAAAACCTGTGAACATTGAACACCTCAACAATGGCTTCAAGACGTTAGCAAGTAGGTATGGAATAATAAATGCACTTACCTAGTTTTTTTTAAAAGTGCACATGTATGCCTTGAATCTGAGTTTAGGATGAAGGTATTGGACGTGTTAAATTGTCAAGCTCAGATAGACCAGTTTGTAAATTGTAGTGCTAAAAAATAATGTTAAATCATAAATGTGTTTTTTTTGTTCTTAAAATTTTAAAAACATTGTAGATTTTGTGTGTAGTGTGAACAACAAATTGCATTACATTTCTTGTTAAAATATGTACAAAACACAGCAGAACTAGTTTAAAATGAAAGAAAAACATTTTTAGTCATGCTCACTTACACTTTTATCACTAACTGTAATTTCAGGAATTAATGACAAGACAGCCAAGTTTTTCAATGGCTGAACTCGACATGCTTGTGAGGAAGATGATGGAGCTGATGTTTGAAGGAAATGTTCGAACTAACCCACAAGCACGGGCCAGAGTTTGGATACAGATAGAACAGGCTGTTGAAATATCCTTATATACTTTTGAAATATCCAATATTAATCTATCTATCTTAAAATATAAGTTGGTTGACTCTTTAAATACAAAACAAAATAATGAGACATTTCTGAAGTTTAAAAATGGCAATATGTTTTTCAAAAAATTACCTAACATATGTCAAATTAAAATAATTTAATTAAAAAATAATTGAGTTGTCTACGTAACATTAGCATAATTTTCAAAATACTGTAACCTCAAATTATATTCATTTATAATAAACAGATGGCCAGACTTCCGAAGGCGTCTTAAAGACAAAATATCCCAAATAAACCGTTTCCAGGAACACCATCCAAATCAGGATTACCCAGCAAATCTCCAGTTTACCAACCTCCAACAACTGGCCTTACTGGCAGTGACAAGAGAAGAAGTTGAGGGTGTGGGTGGGATAGAAACGTGTACCCCCCTACACGGAAACACACAGCACCTCATCTGGTAAGTTCACTGTCTAAATGTAAAATAAGAATTGTGAAACAAATATATTTAATAACATTTACAAATGTATACGAACATTAACTGATTATTTTGACAATTATACAAAACTATGATAAAAGTAGCCCTGACTTTGGCAATGACACTCACACATTCCTATGAGTCAACTAACTATAGCATACTTTTCTCTGCAAATCAAAATTTCATTTTTATTTTTCCAAAAATTATGGTAAATTTTTCAAAAATTATGTCAAGTGATATTTTGTGTACTCTATAAAAACAATACAAATGTCTAAATTTATACATTCTAGAAAACACAACAGAACATGATGTGGAAGACACCGACCCAGGGGAAGGTCCCTCATACCTGCCAAGCCCCCAAATCTTAACAACTAGGCTAAGAGAATCCAGTAGCCAACAGACGCATGAAATTGTTTCAATTATGATGGCCAATAGCACATTTTTAAGTTCCATTAATGTTCATTTAGGGTTAATTTCAACATGCTTCCAAACACTTGTCACAAACATGTTCCCCCACACTTCCCCAACTCCGGATCACATCACACCTCAGGTTACCACATCACCAATGTTCCCTCATCCCCTCTGCAAACTTCCTCACCACTGGAATCATCATCACTACTTGCTCACTCTCCATCTACCACTCTGTCTTCTTCACCACATCACACTTCATTCCTACCACTCATTTTGTCACCTTCACCACCACAGGACACACAATGTACCCTTACACCTGCCCCCGTCCGTGCCCCCGCCCCCACCCCTTCCCCTCGCCCCCC
>WWET01001416.1:231367-246023 GCA_011038615.1 Limnodynastes dumerilii | reverse complement strand
AATTGTGGAAGTCACTCATGAGTCTTAAAACGGTTAAATATGACCTGTCCGGTCATTTATTCAGAGATACAGGCGACGTTTCAATCTATACAGATTTTTATCAAGGCAAATAAAGTACATCACCCAAACACCCACAGGTAAACAATAAATAGATAAAGAAAAGGCAAGCTGCCAGTATCCGTCAGTCATCGGCCGGGGCAGTACCATAGTAGCTAAGTAAACAAAACAACACCACATGCAGTAAGCTAAAGGAGCTGAGCGTTAAAAGCAAGCAGTGATCAAAACAAAAGCACCATACAAAACACTGCACATGTCAACAAGTACATTAGACACAAGAGAGAGAAATATAAATCATTGTAGGAGAAAAATTATAAAAAAACAACTGAGAGAAAGGGTTTCATTCAGTCCCCTAGGGGCTAAGGCACAGAGTCTGTTAATGAGTTTACTCTCATGCTGCAGGAGGAAATTTTCTCTGTCACCACCGCGATCCAGCTTAGGAACATGATCCAACCCCATCCATTTAAAGTCATTCAATGAGTGTCCTGCAGCTTTCCAATGCCGAGCCACCGGCTGGTCACAATCCTTCCCCTCCAGCGCCGCTTTAATCGCTGACCGATGGAGCACAAGCCACTCCTTGATCTTCCTCACAGTCTTACCAATGTATATCAAACAGCAAGGACACTAAATAACATACACCACATATTGGGTGGTGCAGGTAATGGTGTACCGTAGGGGAAATTTATGTCCGGACTGCGGTTGCGTGAAAGCGGATCCTATGATCAGTTGGGAAAAAGCCCAACAGCCAGTACATCTATAGCACCCAGGTTGGCGTGAAAGAAATGTAGTCTTGATAGCAGAAGATGAGCTTCTAATATAACTTTTACAGAGGAGATCATGCAGATTTCTCCCCCGTGTATGGCTGGCCAACAAAGATTTATACTTCAGCATGGGTAATTTCTGGTCCGTAGTAACAATCGGCCAGAGTGCTTTCACAGCCCTTTTCTGTACAAACGACAGATGATTAAAACGAGAGACCCATGGAATTTGGTCCTTCAATGTTTTAGAGGGTTTAGCAACCAAGAGATCTTCTCTATTAACCCTACAAACCTTCTGTTTGACCTGATGTAGAATGGAAGCATTATAGCCCCGGTCAGCGAATCTATTAAGTATCTCATCCATTTGGGCATCTACTGTAGTACTGTCACTGTTTATTCGTTTCGCTCTGATGAGTTGAGCATATGGTAACCCCCTAATCAACGATGGTGGATGGTGACTTTGGGCGTTCAGAAGGCTGTTCCGATTGGTGGGCTTCTGAAACATAGATGTCTCAATAGAGCTGCCACTACGGGAAATGAGGACATCCAGATAGTGTATAGCAGACTCACTCCGATTGGCAGTAAACTTAATAGTGGGGTCAAGGGAGTTGACGCATCTCATCATATCATCAAATTCTTCCACTGTCCCAACCCAGAACAGTAGGATATCATCGATGAAACATTGATAAAAAATGATTTATTGCAAGGGGGTACCCTTATATACAGGACTGTTGCTCAACAGCTGTTGGGGAATATGGGGAATATTCCTGTACATCGATGGTGCAGAAAATACAATTATCAGGCAAGCTAGAAAAAGGTTTCAATAGGTGCAGCAGGTGTGTGGTATCCTTCAGATACGTATCTTGTGTTTGAATCACCGGTTGTAGGAGTTTATCCAAATACTGTGAAACGGGTTGAAATACCGAGCCCATAGCCGAAATTATCGGTCTACCATGGGGGGATACCAAGGACTTGTGGATCTTTGGCAGGGTATACAATATTGGTAGTTTGGGAAATGAGGTAGACAACGCTTGCAAAGATTTCTCAGTAAATATTCCTTGATTCACAGCTTGTTGCAACACCGTCTGCAAATTAGCTTGAAACTCAGCAGTAGGGTCTTTATACATTTTCTTATATACACTCGAGTCTGCAAGCTGCCGGTAGATTTCAGAACAGTACGCCTGCTTATCTTGGATAACAATTGCACCCCCCTTTGTCAGCAGTATGAACTACAATTGTATCATCCTGCTGTAAATCTTTGAGGGCTTGCCTCAATTCAGGGCTCAAATTAGATATAATCCATGGGATTTCCAAGAATGCTTTATGCATGCTTTGCTCAAGGAGCCTTGAAAAGCACTTTAGAGGTGAATTGTTAGATACGGGGTCAAAGGTGGACCTCACCCAGGGGAAAGCAGAGTCAATGTCTTGAGTAAAATTATTCTCCTTATAGGAGAAATGTTCTTTAAGCCGGAACGAGCGGTCCAATTTATACTGTTCAACTTTATTTTGAAAAGGATCAAATGTGACAGTGGGTATAATGGACAGTCCTTGACTGAGAATCGCTGTTTCGTGCACAGAGAGAGTCCTTGATGACAAATTATATACTACACTTGCCTGGACCTCAGTGTTCTTGGCTTGTTTGTTAAAACCGCTGGTGCTCCTCTTCCCGCAGGACCTCCCGTTCTGCCTCTGCGTTGGTGGTCTGCCTCGAAAACCCCGCTGGGCAGAGAATGATGCCTGAAATGCAGAATCTTGGTCACTGTCGGATGTGTTAGGGCCGCTAGACGCCTCAAACGTGCCCTTATTGATGAACGCCCTTTGTCTGTAGGGCCTACGTCTAGCGGGAACTTGTTTAATCTCTGTACCAGAGAACCAAGGATACACAAGGTTATCCTCATAATCATTCTGTATTTTTAAAAGTTTCTCTTTCTTGAACCTAGTCAAATCCAAGTTATACTTAGCTATTTGCTGCTCAATTTTAACCATCCATTCTTGTTCAGTGTCAGCAATAAGGATGGGTTTTTTCTCCAGTTGAAATGTGCTAATTTTTTCTTCGGTGACTTTCACCTCTCTCGCAGACTCTTTTATAACAAGGATCATTAGATCCATAGATGCCTTATTGAGGATGGCGATCCATCGCCTACAAAAGTCCGGTCAACACGACCAATAGTGGGGATATTTTTAATAATAAATCCACGAGGAATCATTTTCTCCCTATAATATTTTGAGAGTGTAACACGTTATATAGTCCAAACTCTTTTTCTTTAATTTAATAAACTGATGGTACAAGTCCAGGGGGTCATTGAAGTTAAGGGACTCCTCCGTGTCCTCTGCGAATAAGATAGCATTAGTCTCCTCATCGGTGAACCTGAATACGTCTCCCCTCTGTAGAACAGCGCTCTCCAGCCCTCTAGTAGCATCTGTAGCGGACATGGTTCAATTTGCCCAAGATGATAAGCAATGCAAATAGCAAAAGTCTAAATAAAGAAAAAACTGCAAATATACTGCTCAAAAAAATAAAGGGAACACTTAAACAACATAATGTAACTACAAGTCAATCACACTTCTGTGTAATCAAACTGTCCACTTAGGAAGCAACACTGATTGACAATCAATTTCACATGCTGTTGTGCAAATGGAATAGACAACAGTTGGAAATTATAGGCAATTAGCAAGATACCCCCAATAAAGGAATGGTTCTGCAGGTGTTGACAACAGACCACTTCTCAGTTCCTATGCTTTCTGGCTGATGTTTTGGTCACTTTTGAATGCTGGCGGTGCTTTCACTCTAGTGGTAGCATGAGACAGAGTCTACAACCCACAAAAGTGGCTCAGGTAGTGCAGCTCATCCAGGATGGCACATCAATGCGAGCTGTGGCAAGAAGGTTTGCTGTGTATGTCAGCGTAGTGTCCAGAACATGGAGGCACTACCAGGAGACAGGCCAGTACATCAGGAGACGTGGAAGAGGCCGTAGGAGGGCAACAACCCAGCAGCAGGACCGCTATCTCCGCCTTTGTGCAAGGAGGAACCAACCAACCATCCTGTATGAAGAGCTGGTACAAATATTTTTTTATTGTGTTTTTTATTGTGTATTTTAATATCTATTTTCTGTGATTTTCTTATTAATGCATGTGTCTCAATAAATTTGTACAATTTATTCTAGATCTGGTAGACTCATCATAACTTTTGATATAGGTTTGTATGAGCGCAGCATTATTTTTGTTTTGCATTGGTGGTGCCGTTATAATATACACACAAAATGGAAGTTGTTTAGATCAATTTATAGATAAATGCATACAGGTGCATGAAAGGAAGAGGTAATCTGCTAGCCACAGAAACAAACAAAAGAAAATTCTCCATCAACACTGCCATTAACCAGTAACAGACTATACCATTCTATCTGTAAATAAAACACAGAAATGTACATTTCAACAAATACAAAAAAGGCACCCAGCACTCTTGCAATTAATCAGTAACAAACCATAATATAACATTCTATCTTTAATATAAAAGTCAGAGAATCAGTTACACACATCCACAGATATATGATAAGCCACCAGCCACTTACAAGGTTTCTCTGTTTTGGTGGTCCTAGCTCAAAAACTCTGACAGTTTAAACACTATTAAAAAATCTGGTGTGCTACTTTCACAATGCTGTCTTCACCAGCATATTGTTATTGAGTTTAATAAGACTGTTACAAAACTTTTATATACTGTCATGTCTGATACTGAATGAAGTTTTTTGGCCATGACCAATCATTCTCCAGTGGTTTGAAAAGTGTGTAAATTGTGTGTTTTTTTTTCAATTCATTTTCAGAGCCGGATCATCTATTTACAGAGGAGGAAGAATCCTAGCAACCCCCTCAGGGTTTTAGCAACCACATGCACACCCTATTGGTCACTCATTGGTGACTTGCAATAAAGATGTCAGTAAAGAGGCTGATGCGCTAAAAAATCTTACACAAGGTGACAATGCTCACTTTGCAGTTAATCGTGTAAGAAAATTTCCAAACAAAATATCTGCCTCACACATTTTTTTTTCGTATTGATGTTGATTTTTAAGAATTATGACCCCTATCTGTTTAATCATTATTCTCTTCTGAGTCCACAAGTTGGTTGTCCTCATCAAATGACACCCCACTCCTGATGACTAACATTCAGAGAATGCTGTTGAGGCACTGAAATTGTGATTTTAAGGCTCAATTATCGCCCTGGTGGAGGTATGCTCAGTTTTGTAGAAAACTTCTTGTAAAGTGGTTAGTTGTAAGATAGGAGTGAGTAGCCAAGGGCAGCAGGGATAGGTGTAATCACCTATATGGTTATCATAAAATTCCATTAAATAATAGCTTACTGAATTTAAAGATATCAATATTTGCCAAATTCCACTTTGCCACAAAAGAATCATGTGCCCTACCAGGAAATTTGGCACAAATGCTTCTATTGGGGAGTGAAGCATCACATATAAACTGAAAATTATTGGAGTGAAAACATTTTTGATTATAATAAATCAATGTTATCAGTGCTACATGTGTCCCATCAACTGCCCCAATTAGTAGTCTAAGGGACTACTTAGGGTCAGATTAAGACCTCATTTTCTGTGCACACAGATGTCTGGCATTTCACTCCCCTGTCACACCCCTTTCTCTTTCTCACTTATGCTACAATAACCCTCTTTTAAGTGTCCCATGTGGATCAGCGGTCAATTCAAATCACTGATTTGAATCCAGCCCTTAATTATTATCCAACTTGGATTAATAATGTTGTACTACTTGATGCATGAGTATCATATGAAAAGTTATTTCAAAATGTGCAATTATTTTTGCAAGTGTTTATAACTTACATTCATGTGTAACATTTTTTATAAAAAAAAAAAAAATGTCAATTCTTTACTGATATTTTTATTTGGTAAATTACAATTAATATATGATAATGCAAAACTTACTGAACACGATTCTTTATGTATTGTACATTAGGTTTTATGAACACTTTGTTATGTATTTTTGTATCCTGCTGGGAACGTGTTTGACATAGACCCTATCTGTGTATCCACCTTTCGAAAACATACATAATAGATGAGGTGCTGTTGTTTGGATATATCCACAAATCTCATTAACTTGCCTTCAGTCTTCTTCACAGATTAAACTCCCTTCATAATGTAAGTTGCCGCAGAGTCATTTATGTATTACTCTGAATAGCGGGGAAATACATGGGTATGGGTTCTGTTTTGTGCATTTCAAAATCACATTGAGATACATAAGTTAACTGGCGTACACTGCACACCTACATGCGGATGGTGGAACTGTGCCCTGGACCCTACCTAAAGAATTTTGCACATAATTCTGCATTGTACATAAGGGCTAAACCCAGCCCTTACTGTACGATTTACATGCCTAATCATACACAAAACATGCATGGTCGGGGGCCCAGCCAACCCTTTGCGGTGACTGAATTCCATATGGAATGCAGCATCAGACAGCTGCATTCTGTTTCTCTGTTTCACAAATACTGCAGTATTATTTTAGGCAGTATTTTTTGCAGTATTATCTTAGACAACTATGTTTATTGTTATTCAAATGTTTGGCTATTTTCAATACCTGCTGGGCCACACCTGGATTGCTGACTGAAGTTTGCCTTTTCTCCGGTTACAAGGTTTAAATATTGTTTACTTGTTTCCATATCTAAGGGTTACCCACTATTTTCTCTATATAGCTGTTTAAAATATGCACCCACATCATACATTCCGCCCATCATCCCTTTCCACAAGGCACATTGCCCCATAGCCTAAATTCATTATACTAATTATTTCATACAGCATAAGTGTCACTCCCAGATGTTATTCGTCTCCCGCTGCCTTATCCCCATGAAAACAGCAGGCGACATAAACCCCACTCTCATGGACTGATCATGCCACCGTCTCTTTTTTTGAGATATGTTTAAAGCTAATAAAATAATTACTAGAGGCTATTTAAGTAGTAATTCAGTTGCTCCTAAAAAGTCTACTATTTCTGCACCAAGCGATTTTAAATCGATCGGCCTCGCCGCGATTTTCGCGCAATTTTTTAGTTAAAATTGTGGTATTCACTAACCGATGATTTTTACCTGCGATTTTCAAGCGCTGTCGATTTGCATAGATTTTTCAAGGGGTAGATCGCTGTGCTTTTCTATAGAAAACCACAGTGATTTTCCCTTGAAAAATCGCTGTCGCTTTATGTTAAAAAAAATTTTTTAAAATCACAAGCGCTTGTGCTTAGCATGCCTGCGCTGATAGAACTACAAGGCTCAGCATTGCTGTGCCTTGTAGTAATATCAGCATCAGCATGTTAAGCCTTCTAAGCATACTGCGCTGTAACCGATGAAAATAAAAAATGTTAAAAAAAACATACACGATATACATTTACACATGTCATAGGAAAACACACATGTACAAACCATAATATTGCCCCCTACAATCTAAAATTAATACAGGTGGCCACACTGTGTTTTAATAATCTTCTGTTAAACTAAAGTTTGTTGCATAAAGTAAAAGAAATATTTCTGTCTCACCATTTCGCTGTCATCTTTTTTGGGAAGAGTTGTTTGTAGTTTCTTCTTTCTTTGCAGTTAATCTTCTACAGTTACTTGAAGAATCTTGTCCGCTTGCTGGAAGATGATGTTCCGGTCCTTCCTTCTTTTCTTAGGCCTCTTCTGGCACTTGCCCCGACGACAGCTCCATCCTCTTCATGGGCGCCGCTACTAGTGACCACTAGTGACTACTAGTGGTCAGTAGAGGGCACCCTTTTATAGAAAATATGATGTAATTTACATTAGTGGGTCCTAGTAAGCGCTCTAGCGTTTATAACGTCATCATTTGTATAAAAGGCTGCCATCTAGTATCCAAATAGTCATTAGTAGCGGTGCCCATGAAGAGGAAGGAGCCTGTCATCGGGGAAAGTGCCAGTAGAGGCTGACATTCTATCAGCGCAGCCATGCTAAGCATTCAAAACACGTCATGTCAAATATATTGACGTGTTTTTCTGGTACAGTGTGGTGTGTAAGATATCTTTTGAAACAGTCCTTTGATTGTGTGATTAAAAAGATTATTTTTTGAAAAGCCAAGTATGTACCCTTCTTAACCCTGCCTATACTGTACAATTTAAATAGCCCCCCCACCTACAATGCAAATACTCAAGTGTGATGCTTTAACGTACAGAATTGTGAACGTACGGAATTGCGCTTCATATGTTCTGATGCATAACATCTGCTGCATGCATGCTCCGTGCGCTCACAATGACTAACTTATACTGTATATGTTGTTGTTAGTTTTGGATACGGTTCATGTTGTTGAAACATTACATAATCTTTTTCTTTTGTCTCTTTTTTGTTTAATGTATTGTGTGTGTGAATCCTCACTGCTTTTACTATCTAGTCACACTTATTGCACTGTTTTGAGGTGCTCACACACACACACATACATACACACACACATACACACAGCACTTCATGTCCTATGCTGAGAGAAAATAAAAGGGAAAAAAGGGGAATGAAAGTAGTCAAGAAAGCACAAACATGAAAAACACACGGGAGAAAACTTTACATTATGGTCAAGAGTGCCTTCATTCGCTCTTCCATAGATAGATAGATAGATAGATAGATAGATAGATAGATAGATAGATAGATAGATAGATAAATTTAATATTCTGTATTAATACCTGCCCATGCCTATACAGGATATTGTTGATAAGATTAATATTTCTGACCTGGGTAAATCATAAATAAACAAGCTCCTCCCTCATAGGTAGGGAAATGATCAAGGTTTCAATATTTAATTATTTTAAATATAACTTTAAACTATCAGCACATTCTGTATTTTTAAATTTCTGAATAGACTTGTTTCATTTCATCACTGACAAGCTAAGTTTTGCTGTGTCCTTCTGGTTTCTGTGTCATTTAAAATCTGTTAGCACATCTGAGAAAAACAACATCAAAGAATGTAATCAGATGGATTGTTCTTCTGTATTGTGTTCTTCTCTTTCTGATTTAAGAGCCCTTCAGATAATATAATAAAATGAAGTGGTTTATTTGACAACTACATTAAAGTATGCTGCTGAAATAGCAGCTCTAGAATTATCTAGGTGAAACAAATATTGTTGTTGAGGTTGAAAATACTTTTCACTACATTCATTATTAGTTGTTTTTATAGTTAGGGAAACTAGCTAAAAGTTGTATGGTACTTGTCAACTATTATATTTTTTTACATGGTAATTCACTTTGCAAAACTCTTGGTCTAATAGAATGAGGTAGCAACAGAATATCTGAAAAAATATAAATATTTTAAACTACTACTACTACTAATAATAATAATAATAATAATTACAATAATAATATTAATAATAATATTGACACGGATTTAAAAACGGATGCATTGCGCATGCGTAGTAACTTTAATACGCTGTTTGCGTTGGACTTAAGTTTGCAAATTCTGTGCTTATACACTAGGCAGTTTAAATCTCTAGATTCGTAGCCACATACGCAAAAATGGGCGTTCCATGAATAATAAACTTGGCATATACGAAGACTTGGGTGTTAAGAGGCATTTAAATGACCAAATTAAGGCGCGGTTATGCAGTTAAGTTCCTAAGTAGACGCCCTACACATTCAAATGTGAACCTACAGTTAAGGGAGCCTTATGGCACTCGTAAGTCACATAATAATCTGAAAACCAGGGGCGTGCCGAGGGAGTTTCATTGCTATTAGTTGCGTATATTTAGAAACATATCGTGTTCTTAAGTGTGAATCAAGTCCCTTGTTATTATTTGCAGTGAAGTAACTGAATGGGATGCATACAGAATAAAAATGAACCACATAGCAGAGGTTCGGTCACATAAGGTTTAACTGTATGAGCGGGAGAAAGGTGTACCAGACCCGGCGCCCCAGAGTCCTTAACACAGATTGTCTCGTTACTCCAAACCACATGCAGCTACAAGTGGTGAGGGTGAACCAGGCTCCACTCCTAACTCCTATGCATTTCGTTACGGGCACAGGGGCTGGTCTTCACATTAAATAGTCAAAGCCAATTAATTCACAATGACTTTTAAAAACATTTTCTTTTACAACAAAGTTGTTATTTCAATTCAACTTCCACAATGTTATAAAGAAACTTCTGTTAAAACAGAAAATAGACATCAAAGGCAGGTGTAGTTTACCATATATTACTACTTCAAACTATTCCGATATTTAAAATTGTTCTACTGAAAGATATTAGTTTCATATTTAAAAACAGAATTACTGACATGTAGTACATATAAAAATAAAACTCTCCATAAGAGACAGAAAAAAATCTATAATCAGGGATATCTGTAGACATCGAAGTTTCCAATTTAAAAAAACTTATTGTCATAAGAAATATTACTGCAGCAAACATTTACAATAAATAGGCCTGATCCAGACTTAATAACAACAGCCAGTTTATGTGTATGTCTGGCTGTGGGAACGCACTGTGCATGCGCGCAGCACGTTACTTATTGTAACTCTATACAATAGGGTGTAACATCCCTACGCAAGCCAAAAAGACATATTGTGGACTGCGGATACTGAGGGGCTGCAGAGACATGATGGGGATACTGAGGGGGCTGGAAGCACATGATGGAGAATACTGAAGGGAACTGGAGGCACATAATGGGGAATACTGAGGGGGGGCTGGAAGCACATGATGGGGAATACTGAAGGGGGCTGGAGGCACATGATGGAAGATACTGAGGGGGGCTGGAGGCACATGATGGGGATACTGGGGGGCTGCAGAGATATGATGGGGAATACTGGGGGTTGCAGAGACATGATGGGGATACTGGGAGACTTGAGACACATAAGGGGGAGAGACTGGATTAAAATATACACTGTACACACCCACAAACTGGATAACTAAGTGCTTACAAGACTGTGCTTTTATTAAATTATGGTTACAAATGTTTTCTGTTTTTGTGACACTAGGAGGTCTTTTTTAACTGCACTGTGGTTACAAGAATGTTTAATTAATTGTACAGTGGTCGGAAGGATGCAGTATGGTGGGCTGTATGGTATAGCGGTCACTAGGATAATGGGGCAGATCCAGAACAACGTTTCCATTTACACCTGGTGGAGACGTAAAAAGGAAATTTGGTATGTACTGAGCATGCACACGACAGATGATACGCTATGTAACATAACGTAACTCTGAGCATAAGGGCCTGTCACATGTCAGTAGCGTAAAATCGTTCTCTGGGGGGGCGTGCCAATTTTACGTTAGCCGAAAGTACGCTTAAATTACGCAATGTAGACGGGGGGTTGCATTTAAATCGTACAGTATGGGCGTGCTTAGCGGCGTAGCTACGCGCTGCCTATATGTACATGTGTGGATATGAGTGGTTACGCTGCCAAATGTTAAGGTATGGTTTAGAAAGCATAAAGCGGCCAAAGTATATACAGGCAGGGGGAGTGCCTAGGGGAGTGTATAAAAGGTACGCTTGCATAAATACGCTACGCTAGTAAACGGATTGCAAGCAGAGTTCTGGATCTACCCCAATATTTGTAAGGTATGTGTCCCTAAGATAATGATAATGATAAATTGTTAAACAGGTAGGCACAAATTTAAAGTTTGCAGGGGGTCGCCGAACACCCTAGCACCGGCCTTGGGAATACTGTGGGTGGTGACTTTATTAATAATGTTATGATAGTGCTGCAAAGCCAAATAATTGACAAAGTTGTTTATCACAGTTTGATTCTTTTATCCATAACTAAGAAAATACTTTATTGTTTTGAAATATATTTACACATCTTGCAGGATCCACATGGTTAAGACCCTAATGGTTTGGGGCCAATTCAATGTAGGTAGCATACTTGGCGCTAGTAGGAACTTTAAGTTCCTCGCTCTCCTAAATTTGACTGCTGGATTAGTTGGTAAAACTGGGGCCAATATCGGGTACATTGCCAAGATGGACCAGTGCTTTCTAATAATTTCTTAAAATTTTGCCTCCATGGTGATTATAATTGGTAATGAACAGGCATTCCATCTTCCCCTTATAACACTGATTATTTTATCTTTATACACAAGAGGGGAGTATCTATCCTTAACTCTAGCCCTCTGATAGCTCCTTTGTACTAAGGCTTGGTGAGATTTTCGTTCCCTAAAACGATATCTGTACTCCTTTGCTTCCTCATTAAATTTCACAAGATCACTACAGTTCTTTCTCAAGCGTTTGAATTAAGATAGGGGATTTTCTCCTTACACCTAGACAAATGACAACAGCATAGTTATAAATAACTATTTGCATCAACATCTTTAACATCTTTAAAGTAGGTGTAGGTAGCTATATCCCAATCATTCCCCATATTTGTTGTCTCTAACATCAGATCCAAAAGCTCCATCCTATTCCCTCAAATTTATGAGTGAATTCTAACCCATAGGTATCACAATGCAGTTGTTCCATAAATTAATTAAATTAACTTGCAAACCCCCCCCCCTCCCCCCCATAGTAGGATTCTCTCGCTCCTATACATAGGTTTGCAAAGCTGGGAGCAAAAATTGTGTCATCATGGTCCCATTGATACAAAATAATTCTGCTTCAGCACAAATTGGGCACAGACTTATTGTATCACATCCAAACCCTGTTGATGGGGGATGGACGTGTACAGGGCATGTACATCTACAGTACACCATGCATAGTAAGACTCCTATGTTAATTCAGATACTGACTGTAACACCTGGGTCGACATCCTAGTGGTAACAGACTCAATCAACTAGACTATAGGTAGATAGATTGAGTTTATTGTACAAGTATTCAAATTCTTTCTGTGGGATACATCTATATCTTAAACCTTCCCTTAGAAGAGTTTCCAGCTCTAGCACAAAGTTCTCGGTATGGTCTCTCTCTAACCTAACATAGGAATTTGAATCTCCCAATAATCTAAGGTTCTTAGCCACATATTTACTCTTATCCAGTAGGGTGATCCCTCCCCCTTTGTCCACCTGTTTTATGACAATTTCTGTGATAAATTTTTCAATCAGAGGAGGGAATCATACAAGCCATCCTGTAAGGACAGACTGGGTTCTCTGTCTGCCAACCTGGAAAGCCACCTTCACTGAAACCAGAGCATCAGCGGGTTCCAAACACCAAACCTTCTCCAGTTCAACCAGACAGGAAGCATCAACTTTAACCAACACAGCCCAGGAAAAGCACCAGACTCCACAGCTTCCTCTGCCACAAACCTTTGTTTTTATGAATTGTAATATAGAGATCATTGTATCTTTTATTATTTTATTTTTTGTTAGATTGTCAACCTGTTAAATTGGATCTGTAAAAGGTTTTCTCTTTTTTACACAATTTTTTTTATCTGTATGTAAATTATAATGAGTAAGATAAATCAGCTTTGATGACGGTAGTAAAGTGTATATAAGAGCAAGCTTTACATTCACTTTCCATGCCCCCTGACAAAGTCTCTATGACAAAACGCGTAAGTGGGGCCTGAACTACTCTTACCCTGAGTCAGTGGGATTGAAAGGATACTCACGTGGAACTGTCTGCAATAATACCATTCAATCCAGGATGCTGTTTTGAGTCTGAAGAGATATGAAAACCACTGAGTATTGTTTTATGTGATGATTTCAAGATATTTATCCGGTACTTAACTATATGTGCTGGTGATTTTATGTTCTTAATAAATTATTTATGCACTGTGGAACACTCCCTCTATTTATGATTATTTGTAGATCAGATTGCAGAGTAACAAGCCTGTAGAAGTGAACAAGGGGAAGACGTGGTACATATTGTGCATCTAGTGCTACTTGTTGGGATTCTGTTTTTGGACTACTCCACTATCGGGTCGGTGAGCGCACTTGGACTTTGCTGAGACTATACATACAAATATATATATATTGTGATAAAGGAGCACATCACATGGAGAAATAAAGTCAACTTCTTTTATTTTCTTAGCAGGCAGACAGCATAACAGGTCAGCAACATCACCAACAGCAAGTTGTTCTTACAGTGCAGCATAGGTGTCACAGCATAATTCTCACAACTCTTTAGTTGTTCCAGTGGTCCCTATTATACCCCAACTGTTGGGCAGATATTCCACCGTCAAGAGTCCTGACCCTATGTCTTTGATACACTTATATGAGCAGAGCACAGGTTCTGTTGATTAGCCCAAGCTTCCCCAGAGCGGGAGCGCACCTGACATTACTGGAGATGGGGAAGCGTGGAGCGCACGCGCCTGATTGGAGACGCGGTGGCGCTCCACTTGTGTTTTGTTTACATGCTGTCTGCAGCATGTGCGGCGGGACAGAGAGGCTGGCGGCTCTTGGCGGTGCGTGTTCTGCAGGTGAGTGGAGGTGCCAACCGACAGCTCCCGGAGGAACATAACAGTACCCCCCCCCCCTTTGACGAGGGGTTAAGGAACCCATAGGGCCTGGTTTCTCTGGAAAATTGGTGTGAAATTCTTGAAGAAGTTTATTGTCATGGATGTTGCATGCTGGTACCCACTGCCATTCCTCTGGGCCATACACCCTCCAGTGAACCAAATAATGAACCTGGCCTTAGACCTTCTTGGCATCCAGAATAGCTTCCACTTCAAATTCTTCCTGGCTGTCACAAAGGAGTGGAGGTGGTTTGGATAGACACCCTGTTTGAAAACTTCAGGGATACATGAAAAGTGTTCGGAATTCTCATATTGTGGGGAAGTTTTAATTTGACAGCCACCGGATTGATCCTTTTAATGATAACAAATGGGCCAATAAATCGGGGACCCAACTTCTTGGAAGGCTGGCAAATTTGAATGTTCTTGGTGGATAACCAGACTTTGTCCCCTACTCTGAAAGAAACATTCCTGC
>WWET01001416.1:201238-212556 GCA_011038615.1 Limnodynastes dumerilii | reverse complement strand
TGTACAAAAAACAAGACATGGCCTGGCACTCTAGCCATTACTCAGTTACTAATCATGAACTTCTATCTTTACAATAAAAATCAGAGAATTAGTTACAAATATCTGCAGATATGTGATAAGCTGTTCGCCACTTACAAGGCTTCTCTGCTGAACAGTCCTAACTCTAATCTTAACTCTAAATAGAGCCCCAACTTTGGGTCACATATCCAATATCTTTCTAAACCAAGAGCATACCTCACATGGAGATTCCCAGGTCTCCCAAACTGCCACTCTGAGACCGCACCCCCTCTCAGCTGCAATCTCAGAGAGACTTTAAACCACATATCCAAAATGGAGGCAGCTACAAAATCAGTTTATAAAGTAATATATATGACCAGTACACAAGGTATACTCGCCCTTCCTGTTTTATACCCCAGGTCCTTAGAAGTTTGTCAGAAATTCAGATCAATAGGAATCATAGATAGGACTCCATAGCACTCTGGAGTACTCCCAATCAAGCTTACACGCATTTCGCATGTGCTTTCTCAGAGCTTGCTTACAAAGAGGAGAGAAGTCTTCGTCATTTAACAGCATTTTCAGCCAATCGGTTTCTCCATAGGAAACACACCTGTGATTTTAAACAGATTATATATTTTTTTTAAATACAACAGTATTTGTGATATGTCATACTTGTCAACAAGGAATATGTTATGCACCGCCAATTACTACCGGTCATACAGTTTTATTTTGCCGCATTTATAAAATTACAAGTTTTGAGTTGCGGACCTCAAAGCCACTACTTACTCACATGTAGTAACCCTTACTGAACTTAATCAAGGGCTCTGCTTATATAACTTTGCCATAGTTAAACACACATATATGCACCACAATAACTTGGCTTTTGTTTGCTACAACTATATTAATTGTCCAGATGTCATCTTAAATATAAAAGTGATTGCTCTAATGAAAATATAGGCAGTCGATTTGTGTATATCTATTATAGATTGCATACCTTTATTCCCAATATTTCCTTGGTTTACTAGTTGACAGCCGGAAAGTTACGGTAAGTAGTCTACATAAGTTTACTCTTTTTTATTTGTTATTAAACCCAAGTTTTGTGTTTCTATGGGGATCGTACCAGATATCAATGTATTAATGTGACCGGAGCACTAAACGGGGTACTCCAATGTCATTCCTATGATAAACACCGATAGTTATCTGTTCCACATACATATGAGTATAATAGCATAGACTGATATATTTTTTCCAACCATAAAGCTAATCATTCCTCATACATAGTGTCTCTCTATAGGTGTTGCGAGTCCCAGCTGCGAAGGCTACTTAGGGTTAGGCTGCAGGGGGGACTTTGGGAAATGCTGCGGGGGGGGGAGGGACTTAGGGTTTGGGTTAGGGAGTGGGTTGGTGCAAACTCACCTTTTGGAGCATAAGCAATCGATATCCTAGCCATTTCAGAACTGGCTTGGAGCGAATGGCCCTTTAGAAGTAGGGCCGTTCGCTACAGGGACCCACTCTCCACTATAGGTTATTCCATCCTTCTATAGAGGCCATTTTCAAGGGAAAATAGTCATTATTTATACGTTAATCTAACATCATCTACTACTATTTCAGTGAGTATAAAGAGTTCATTATAAGATATAGCAAATGACGAATCATCCAATAAAAAGCAGCATCATCTCTTGATTTTTTGTAATACTCCCTAATTGATCCTCCAAGAATAAATACACATTGTTCACCTCACGGTCGAAGACTTAAGAGATACTAGTAATTACATTAGACTAATAGTACTTATAGCATCTCTGGGTCTGCTTCAACATATGGAATGTCATATCTAACTAAAACACTGGTCCTGTTCTATGCTGATCACAATGTCAAGACTTATATCAGAAACTGGCATCTATTATATCCTTGGAGTAGTTTACATCAGATCAGGAGAATTGCAATGCATTCAGTTTAGAATATCCTATTGCCCATAAACAGTATATAGAAGAAACACTTCATTTCAAAAATGGCACATGACTTGTGTGTTCATTTAAGCCATAAAGTGAAATTGTATTTAAATAAATGATCCAATGGGATTCTCTTTGTAATGCTCTTTGAGCATTTTTAATCAACAACACATGTTCTAATATTCTTTGTTTAAACTTGAGGATTGTTTTGCCTACATAGCCTAACTTGCATGGACAGTGTAAACAGTAAACTACATGTGTAAACCACACTTCAGGGTGGTTTACATATACACCAGCAGTCCACTTCCTTCCCCCTCCTTATGTCTTCTGTAAGTTCTTCCCTCCAACTTAGTGTGTTAGCTCACATGAGCAGGGCCATTCATCCTAGTGTTGTTATTTCCTCCACCACTCCCCCTTCACTTCATACCCTCTTGTACCTCTCTGCCACCCTTTTACCCCATCCCCACAGTGTCGGCTCCCTCTCAACCTCTCACTGCGCTCTATCCCCTGCTCCTTGATTTTCCAAGCTTTACACCTCACATTTTGCCTTGCGCTCTGTGCTTGCTTCACTTATTGTATTTTTGTGATATTTTTATTTTCATATTGTATTTAATATGTACTATGCTGTCCTTCTCAACCCTGTATGTCTGTACTGTATTTTGTTGTATTTTGTACGATGCTGCAGACACCTTGTGGCACAGGGACCTCTAGTGACCGAAGGCTCATTAGCTAGAGAACCCCAAAGTAGCTGGACCGGTCAGCAGCTTCCCTCCACACAAGAAGGTGTAAACTTCAAGCAAGATGCCCATTTCAGATAAATGACTTCTAAAAGTGAGTCTTTACATTTATTGAATCATTTTAAATATGTAGAAGACATTTATATTGGATATGTTAAATCAATATAACTGCAATTTTATTACGGAACGGCTGCTATTGAGACATAAATATAATAATTAGTTTGCTTTTGTGGAAAAATATTAATGTTACAATGTAAATGGGCAACTGCCATTTTTTACAATCTAACGGCACAAATACATTTTCATTCAATCTTATGTGGCTAATACATTTTAAAGCATTCTTACGAGGCCAAATGACTTATAATACATTAGAACGGGGCACATTCCTTAACAGCCATTCTAACGGGACTTTCATATTAAAGGGTAAACTATGTAGGTAAATGTAGCATTAGATTGGGTACATATGTGGTTTTTTTTCAAATTACATATTCTTTGTACATATTGTTTAATGCGCAGCATGACATTAACCCTTGCCATACTGACGCTTATAGTACTATAAGGCACAGCATGCCCTGAAACACATGGCCATGCTGTAATAAGTATAACAAGAATAAAATAAGCGCTAAATATAAAACAATACTGCAGCTAAACTTCCCCAAGAAAGTGCTACCAACCCTTGAAATAAATCACATGGAACACAAAAATACAAATACACTGGGTACAAGATAAGCGCACTATTGACCCCTGAGGGTGTTGGTAATGGATCACTTAATGTATTTCCACAAATATACCACTTAATTAGAATAAGTCCAATATCTGATCTGAGGTGTTGCAGATAAAACTATTTATCTTCTCTTATGATTGATCCCTTCCAGGGGAGTAAACATGTAGATATTAAAATAGAATAGAAAAAAGTAAATAAGTAAATATAATATTTAATCAAAAAGGTATACAAAAATTCAATAATATATTTTTTCAAAAATCAAAAGCCCGGCGAATTTACCTTTGGTAAATTAGCCGATCACTAAATCTCTTCTACAAATTGCCAAAAATGATGGTTTGTAGCAAAAACAACCTTAGTATATGAGGCCCTGAGAGTAGTTTAAGTATAGAAAGAAAAGTTTCCAAGTTTCTGGTAATCATGTAACAGAAAAGAAAACTGGATAGCAAAGTAGTTGTAAATAGGGCAGGCAAATGTAAAGCAGTAGGTTGTGCAAGTTGGTAAGCTTGTCTGCAGAGGTGAGTTTCATGGGAGTGTTTGAAAGTTTGTAGAGTAGAGGATAGTCTTAATGGATGAGGAAGGTTATTCCAGAGATTGGATGCAGTTCAGAAAAAGTCCTGTAATTGAGAATCAGAGCATTTGTTTAGTGTAGAGAAGAGCTGTATGTCCTGTGAAGATCTGAGATCGCAAATTGGAATATATCTTGAGAGGATAGGTGTGTAGCTTCAGTCTTGTTGATGGCTTTGTAGGTTATGCATTTGATATTTTAATATATAGGCAAAAAATGTAGAGACTGAAAAATGTTATCTTCTCTAGAAGGAAAATCAGTCTCACTGCTGCATGCAATATAGACTGTAGGGTGGTAATTTTATAATGTGGGGAGATTTTTTTTTATTTGTTCAATATTAAACGTGTTGATTGTTTTAGTTTAACATTAAAATAAATCACATAGGACCTGACCAGACTGATCCAGGCTTCTGAGTGGGCAAGAAGATGCTACTCCAATAGCTTGGATAAGGATTTCCGTGCCATCCTTACTTAAAATGGGGACAGAGCGGAGGTCTGGAAAAACAGAAAGTGCTTAGCATGCACTTACTCTAATATTACCATACTTTTTCCCCTTTCATGTAGAGGACCCACCCATTCCCACCCTTGCTGAGGCTAGCCCTTTTTTCAGACATCTGGATCTGCTCCATACTTATGCATTACTAAGAAGATATATAAAATATAACAATGGCCTTCACTTTGGACATGTTTAAACTAACATAAAAGCTCATGCTATAATGAGATATTAGTTAAAAGTGTTGCATTATATATTTACCTGTACATCATATTACATTCTTAGAATGGGCGAGTATAAGTCACCATTCTTTCACATGCAACATTCACTAAGCTATACAGATGCCTCTGAAGAAATATTTTGTGAGAAGAAACGTGTCAGTGTCTTTGTGGGTCCCATTTGACGTTTGGACTTGATCATTTACACCCCACCATTGCACAGTCCTTCATTACTTTTAAACGGCAGGTGCACACGCTGAATCTAATCAGGATCATCAAGATCACAAGCAGCGAGCAGCAGCCTCTTGTTTATTTCAGTTGTCCCAATTAAGATCAGCCGAGGGAGCCGAGATTAAGCTGACAACACCAAAGCATCACACCATACTCGCGGCACGCAAGATGGTCTAGTGACAGGCAGCTCCACGCTACCTATTTGGAGTACTATCAACAGGAAGCCACCAACAGACCATCCCTCGAGTCTCTACCATCTATCTCTTGGGCTTCCACTATCCATCACAAGCGCTACCTCGTTATACAGATTTACTGGGTGAGATTAAACTGTTTTTTTTAACAGCTTTTGAAGGAATTAGTATATTTGCATTGTGGTGTGCTAATTGACCTACTATACCAACGGAGTATACTATTACAATCACTGCTACACTGTTTTGCTTTATGACTATTTGAAGCCATTGATATTCTGCTTCATAAAATCTGCTGGGCTAAATATAAGTCACTGATCATCTGGCTTCTAAAATCTGTGTTAACTGTCCATCTACTTTGGAATTGATCCTTCATATCCATCAATTACTGGACTGATACCTTTGAACTTTTCAGCACTTTATTGCAACAGTGGTAGGATTGTTTTCTAGTTTATTTGCTCAACTATACAATATTATTGTTGTCATATGGGCCCATAACAAATATTAATGTTGTACAGGTGAAACTTGAAAAATTAGAATATGGTTCAAAAGTTGTTTTATTTCAATAATTCAACTTAAAAGGTAAAACTAATATATTATATAGACTCATTACATTCAAAGTGAGATATTTCAAGCATTTATTTGTATTAATTTTGTTGATTATGGCTTACAGCTTATGAAAACCCCAAAATCAAAATCTTACAAAATTAGAATAATGTGACAAGGTTCAATATTTTTGGCTCAAAGTGTCACACTCTAATCAGCAAATTATTCCAAACACCTGCAAAGGGTTCCTGAGCCTTGAAATGGTCTCTCAGTCTGGATCAGTAGAGTTCACAATCATGGGGAAGACTGCTGACCTGACAGTTGTGCAGAAAACCATCACTGACACCCTCCACAAGGAAGGAAAGCCTCCAAAGGAAATTGCAAAAGAAGTTGGATGTTCTCAAAGTGCTGTATTAAAGCACATTCATAGAAAGTTAAGTGGAAGGGCAAAGTGTCAAAGAAAAAGGCGCACAAGCAGCAGGGATGACCGCAGCCTGGAAAAGGCCATTTAAAATTGTGGGGGAGCTGCACAAGGAGTGGACTGAAGCCGGAGTCAGTGCATCAAGAGCCACCACACCCAGACGGATCCTGGACATGGGCTTCAAATGTCGTATTCCTCTTGTCAAGCTGCTCCTCTGTGTTTAGTTGGGGAGCCATGTCATCTGCTGATGTTAGTCCACTGTGCTTTATTAAGTCCAGAGTCAACACAGCCATCTACCAGGACATTTTAGAAAACTTCATGCTTCCTTCAGCTGACAAGCTTTATGGAGATGGTGACTTCATTTTCCAGCAGGACTTGGCACCTGCACAGCAAACTCACCGGACCTGAACCCCACAGAGAATCTATGGGGCATTGCCAAGAGAAAGATGAGAGACATGAGACCGAACAATGCAGAAGATCTGAAGGCCGCTATTGAAGCAACCTGGTCTTCAATAACACCTCAGCACACAGGCTGATAGCATCCATGCCACGCCGCATTGAGGCAGTAATTTGTGCAAAAGGGGCCCAAACCAAGTACTGAGTACATATGCATGATTATACTTTTCAGAGGGCTGACATTTCTGTATTTAAAAACCTTTTTTTATTTTTTTATTTCATGTAATATCCTAATTTTGTGAAATTTTGCTTTTGGGGTTCTCATAAACTGTAAGCCATAATCATCAAAATTTATACAAATAAAGGCTTGCAATATCTCACTTTGCATGTTATGAGTCTATATAATATATTAGTTTCAACCTTTAAGTTGAATTACTGAAATAAATGAACTTTTGAACGATATTCAAATTTTTCGAGTTTCACCTGTATTTATTTGCTTCATTTATTTGTTTTTAATTTATTTTCAATAAATTGTATTTATAAAATTTTCCTAATCCAGTGTTTTAGGGGGGTTATCGTCTTCAATTAGACCTTTTGTTAACACATTCGCACCGGATCATTTTTGTTTTTGTAAGCCATACAGGTATACAGCCATAAATGCACACAACCACATAGACATTCTTACAAGTTTAATATATTGATTGGATATTTAATAAAAATGTCTAATATTGATGGCGAAAGACCAGGCCCTAGTTGAGTATCCTCCAAGCAGTGCCATCTCAAGTTCAGTCATATTAATGTTTAGAAGTGAGTGATGGAGAAGTTGTATTATATGACCAGGCAAATATTCATGCCACGTGAGAGTAACTGGTGGTAGGACAGTAGACATATGAGCCCTGTAGAGAAATTGACTTCACTGGAGTGCGCACATACCATTTAAATGTTACGCTAGGGTTACAATAGTAACAAAGTTCCGTCCAAGCCCATTTCAGAGGAAATGGGCTGTGCTTCCCCTCCGCCCACTAAAGCAGATAGGGGGAAGCATGCAAAATGTATAGTGTGGGATTGCTGCGGCTCAGCGGTCGTATGGACCGCTGATCCACACAACAGAGTTAATGCAGGCTTCTGGAAGCGCAAGCTAGCATAAAGACCACACGTGAGAGGGGAGTGAAGGGGCCGTGCAGTCCCCTCTCTCTCTCAGACATACAGACCCCCACACGTGCAGGAAAACGTGCGGAGGTCTGGATCGGTCCATTGTAATAATATTGTATTGGAAATACAAGCACACATAGTTATCATTTGATAATGTTTCATTTTTACTAGGCAATTTTGAGACACAAAGCAAAGCAATGGATGGTGAGATAATTATATTATTTGTTAACATGTCTCATCTGCATTTTGTATTTGAGGTTAGGTGTGTAATTTATGTTGGCGATAACAATTATATGGATGTGTGATAATATATACTTTTGTAGACAATAATATTCTATACAAATTTATTTTTGAAAAACAAACAAACAAACCAATGTTTGTGTGGATCATTTTAGGAATGTAATTCTACCAAAATAGATAAAATCATTGGGCTGGATCCAGTTTTAGTAACTTTAGGGTACTTACGCAAGTTATTCTCAAGGTGAAAGTCCTCATGTTTAAAGGTGGACTGGGATAGTGCATGAGGGAGACTGCCCTAACATGGCAATTTTGACATGTATATATCTCAGAAAGCTTAATTCCTGTAATGTCCAATTCAATATTAAAGAGTTGTGGGGATAGGGGACAACCCTGTCGAGTCACTGTGGTCATTGTGATGGGCAAAAGAGGTAGCTGTTAATATATAGATTTATTTAAAAAATTGTGAGAAAGTTGTGCCAAAGGCTCTGAACTCAAAGATCCTCTGCAATTGCTTCCATGATACTTTATTGAATGTTTTTTCTGTGAATAAACTTAACAGCATACCTGGTTACCTCTACTTCTACTGTGCTGCCACTATGGCTGCCATTGCTGTATGAACACCCTTTACAGAAAATCTGTTGTGAATGATGGTGTGGATGAAGGTGTGTTATTAGATGATATTAGGCAAATTAGATTAGGAAGAGAATCCTTGTGTATTATTGGAATAGAAAAGACAGAAAGGGAGTTATCTTTTCGAAGTTTGTAGTATTCCCCACAGAAGCCATTGGGCCCCAGTGATTTGTAATTTGGGAGGGACGAGTTCACTGCTTTCATCTTCTCCTCCTGCAATATGTCTTCATTAAGTAGGTCCCTTTAATCTGAGGTCAGATTAGGCAACATGGCTTCCTCTAGAATGTGTTGGTGCAGTGCTGGCTTGTTTGGTGCTGCTGTATAGATTTTTTTATAGTACTCATGGAATTGACTAATTATATCCACTGCAGCAGATACTCTTTTAGCTGAGACGGCATCTTTGATCACCACAATATGCTGACACCTCCTTTGAAGTCTAGTCATAGATGTTTATAGTTTTCCTGCCTTATTTCCATTTTTTCAAACAACATGATGTTCAAATAGACCGCAAGAAGTAACATAGATGACGTTACAAAATGACTGCGCATGCGCTGTAGCACTTTTCTGAAAACTCTGGCTTCAAATGCAATTCAGCCGGAGCTCTGCATACAGCCCAGCATCCTTATCACGGTAATTGAGATATTTGGCAATTAATGAGCAAACGAAGTTCTGGTCCTAGCCTATGCGCCTGTTCTATTATCACCAGGACACTGGAAATGCCCGGAGATTTGGTTAAATCAGTTTATATCAGTTTTCAACAGGTCCTGACCCTTGATACTTTCCGGTATACTGATTAACCTTAAATTATTTCAACTATGAAGATGCACCTTATCAAGTAAAGTTTATAATAGTCTACTGGATCCACACCTAAAAACTACTGCCCACTTACGCATACAAGGTGGGCATGCGTCCTCCAGATGTTATGTTAGTTTTAACTAACATAATAACCATCATATGGATCTTAGTTCCGTGCAATGGCATCTAAGATCAAAAGGGCTATGCTTCTCCTCCGTGCACTAAGTTGGACAGGGGGAAGCATGTAAATTGTACAGTGTGGGTGTCACCACCCACACATGAGCGAATCAGCAGTTGGACGGTCCGCTGATCCGCAAGTGAGACTCATGGCTGCCTCATGGCAGTGTAAGTCACACATGTTACAAATGAGTGTGGGAAGTGACATTGGGAGTTCACTCCCCTCTCTCATGCGGTTGGACAGACTCCCGACCTGGATCCAGCATCCTTTGCCGTGACAGCAGCCAGCAGGACCAAAATGGCATCTTCTGCATCGCTAATCCAAGATGCCAGTGAGGTAATTCGTTTGTCATGTGCCTTCAATTGGGAAACAACAGAGGTTATGGTAGTTTGGGTGTTGCTCAATGGAAGGCATAATGACTGCCAGTATGTCTTTTGCCAGATCAGATGGGGATTGGGTTAATAAAGGCACTGTGGCTGAGGGCTAGGAATGTTGCTGTAATAGCAGAAACTTAGGTGAAACTTCAGTTGAGGGGTAGTGGGCTCCTTAAAGAAGAGGGTGAGGATTTAGCAGTCTGATTCTTAACCTTTACCATCCTAGTGGGGGAAGTTTTTTACCACAAATTTATCCATTTATCCATTTGAAGCATTGCTCAAAGTGGGCCGGTATACGGTGGTATGGTATACCGCCACTTCTGTGAGTCTGCTCTGAATAAGAATACAGCTGCTCACAGAATTTTAAGATTCTGTGAGCAGCTGTATTTTTACTCAGTGTGGACTCACAAAAGTGCAGATATGCCCAGGGCCATAACTAGGGTGGTGCAGGAAGCGGTGCCACCGCACAGAGCGCGAGGAGAGGGTAAGCGCAGTGACACTATCAGCTAATGAATCTCCTGCTGCTCTGCAGAGAGATTTTTCAAGCTTTCCCCAGTGCCTGACAGGTTGACCAATCAGGGAGTAGCTGAGATCATTGTGTTACTCCCTCATTGGCTGCTGCAGCTATGCACCGCCCCCACTCCCTCCATTTCCTCCTTCAAGTACACCTCAGCATCTGCACAGCTCTATTAAAAAGTGTGTGTGTGTGTGTGCATTCTGTGATATTATGCATGCATGGTGTGTGTGTGTGTGTGTGTGTGTGTGTGTCATATTATGCATGCATGCATGCATGGTGTTTGTGATATTATGCATGCATGCATGGCATGTGTTATATTATGCATTTTGTGATATCATGCATGTATGGTGTGTGTGTGTGTGTGTGTGTGTGTGTGTGTGTGTGTGTGTGTGTGTGATATTATGCATGCATGCATGGTGTGTGTGATATTATGCATGCATGCATGGTGTGTGTGATATTATGCATTTTGTGATATTATGCATGTATGGTGTGTGTGATATTATGCATGGTGTGTGTGTGTGCTTTTATGCATGTATGTAGTGTGTGCTATTATGTATGTTATGTATGTTTGTGTGATATTATGCGTGTGTGTGTGTGTGTGTGTGTGTGTGTGTGTGTGAATCTAATGCATGTATGCAACTATATCTATGTGTGTAGATATATATCTAAATATCTGATATACCTATATCTATGTGTGCATATGTAGATATATACCTGTATGCACTTATATATCTACACATAAAATAGAAAATTGTGTGTGTGTGTGTGTGTGTGTGTATGGGGGCATATGAGTTACAATTTTGTAGCCTCTCCAGATGCCTGAATGAAGGAAGAAAGAAGGAAAAGTGAGAATCAGCAAAGTGACCTTATATTTAGGTGCAAAGGTTCTCAACTCATATCATCAGGGTTCTAAGGAAGAGCAGAAAGACAAGAAACATATGCGTGTGTGGGGGAGGATACACTGTATA
>WWET01001416.1:178363-201000 GCA_011038615.1 Limnodynastes dumerilii | reverse complement strand
TGGTCATGCCCAAAGGGGGGGGGGGTGCCATTGTCCTCTTTCGCCCCATGTGCTAAAATTCTAGTTACGATCAGAAGCAAGCGTGACCTAAGGTCTAAGGTCACACGAACATCATTAGTCTGCAGAGTGCGTCCGTGGAGGAGAGAGCCAGAAGAGACACAGGAAAGGTAAGTTTATTTTACAGTTGTTATAGAAAATAGATGGGGATTTGAAATGGGGGAGTGGGAAGCTGGACATGATAGGGACAATAAGGCAGAAAGGACACATATAGAGGGGCAATAATTCTGACTGGAGACAGAAGGAGGGGCAAGAAGGCTGGGTGGACACAAATAAAGTGGGGAGCAATGAGGCTGGCTGGACACAGGAGGGGCAATAAGACTGGTTAAACTGAAAGAGGGAGCAATTAGGCTGACTGCACACAAAGTTGGGGCAATAAAACTTGCTGAACACAAGAGGGACAATAAGGCTGGGTGGACACTCATAAAGAGGGGGGCTATAAGTGGCTAGGCACAAAGAGGGGGCAATAAGACTGCACATAAATAAAGTGGGGGTAATAAGGCTGTCTGAACACAGAAAGGGTCAAGGATAGGCAAACTGAAGAAGGGGGTCAATAAGGCTGATTGCACACAAATAAAGTTGGGGCTATAAGACTGGCTGAACATAGAGAGGGGGCAAGAAAACTGTTTGGACAAACAAGGAGGGGGCATTAACGCTGACTTGACATAAATAAGGAGGGGGCAATAAGGCTGTCTGGGCACACAAAAGGAGGGGCAATAAGGCTGACTGGACACAGAAGGAAGGGGAAATAAACTTGGTTGGAAACACAGAAGGAAGGTGCAATAAGGCTGGCTAGGCACACAAAAGGAGGAGTAATAAGGTTGGATGGACAAAAAGAAGGAGGGGACAATAAGGCTGACTGGACACAAATAAAGAGCGGACAATGTGGCTGAATTGACACAGGAGTAGGGGTAAGGCTGGGTGGACACATAAAGAAGGCGCTATAAGACTGGTTGGAAACAATGAGGGGCAATAAGACTGTTTAAACAAACAGAAGGTGGGGACAACAAGCTTGACTGTACACAAATAAAAAGGGAGCAATAAGGCTGGCTGGACAAAGAAGGAGGGGGCAATAAGGCTGACTAGACATACAAAAGGAGTGGAAGGAGTAAATAAGGGGGCTATAAGACTAGCTGGCTACAAAGTAGGAAGGGACAATAAGGCTGATGGACACACAAAAGGAAGGTGCAATAAAACAAACTGGACACACAAAGGAAGGGGCAATAATGTTGGTTGGACAAACAGAAGGTGGGGACAATAAGGCTTGTCCGCCCTTAAAAACGGCCCCATGGGGGAGCTATCATTGTTTTTCCATAGCGGTAACCAGATCATTTAATTAAACAATTTTATGTTCTCCAATATTCCCCAGTTATTTCCAATAGAATGTGTTATGGACACCCCAACACAGTAGAGCTAACAGTTGTGTACATCAGTGTTTTCTATAATATTAGGATTTTTTCCCCCCTCTTTTATATTTTTAGTTATTTTATATATTGTTGTTTCCTTTAACTAGATTTTTCATGTTGGGAGTACCTGAGCAAGCTTATTACTGTAAGGTAATTGCTGCAGTTTCAGTAGAAAATATATATTAACAACCCAATCTAAGCGACCAAAGCAGAAATTAGACAATACTGCACTCCTATCAGGTCTGGACATTAGCTATAAAATATGTCAGGTCTTATCAAGTCATTCTAGCACAGTGATGGATATTACTAAGTAAAGTCTAGCTGATACTGTATCACAGATACTTAAATTGTAAATTACTAACCACTCCATGGCACAATTTTAAGAGATACTATCCAGATAGGTGCTATATCTATGTGTCTTACAAGTAATAGGAAAAACATAGAAAACTACTCATCAGAATCTGGTTATTGACAGTCTCAAATATAGTAGTAGTAAAGAAAATCGACAATTGTAATCCAGTTGGCTCTGAACAAAGGTAGTGCGATCCAAAACAAAATGTATGTTATCTACACAGTTATGGTATATTCATTGCATCATTCTGCTCCAATAATCACTGTCAACAACCAGTGCCAGATCTTTATTCTATGGTGTTTCCCTCACTGAACTCCAAAATCAAAGTGTCGCAAATCCAAATGTACCACTATATCAATGATGTTATTTAACAAGAACCATAGGAAAACTATAATTTCAATAATGAACCCGGTCTTGTATATATTGTGACGTCTCCCACCTTGCATCCTAGGGCCTGATTCAGACTTAAGTATTAAATAAGTATCCACGATTTTGTAAAACTACGCACCTAAGTTGCAAGTGCACTTCCGTGACAGTCCCCTCGTTTTTACTGACTTCCGCCACCATAACTTTCTGTGTGTATGTTTATGCAGAGTTTGTTAAAGTAAGAACAGAAGTGTCTAACCCAATCCATACTGTCCAATTGAAATGCCTCATCCCACCCACAACAGTACCCCCACCCCCCTTAATGAGGGGTTAAAAAAAAACAAGCTTTGGTTTTTTAGGAACTCTCTTATGAAAGTCTTTACATAATTTGTCTGCATGGATTTCTTTCACCTATGTCTTCAATTTCAAACTCCTCTTGACCGTTAATGATGACTGTTAGTGGTTTGGAATATAGAGAAGAAGGGTACTTCTTGGAGGAATAGATTGCTTTGAGAAAAGATGAATGAAACGTGTTAGGAATCTGAAGATTAGAAGAAAGTATTAATCTTAAAGCCACAGGATTAATTCTTTTGATAATATGAAATGGCCCAATGAACCTTGGTCCTAATTTCTTAGAATGCTGGCGAATACAAATATTGTGGGTGGACAGCCAAAGGTAGTCTCCAACTTTGAATTTACACTGGGTTCTGTGTTGGTCCACTATAGTTTTGGTACGTTGTGTAGTCCATTTAAGAGAGTAAAATACTTCTTTCCAGATCCTCTTTAAATGTTTGATAGTGTCTCCCACCTCAGGACAATCACCATTACCCATTTCTTGAAAATAACTTTTTAAGGATGAAATCCTGACACACAGAAAAAAAGGAGATGTCCTGATAGCTGAATGTGAAGCATTGTTGTAAGTGAATTCCACCCATGGCAAATTGGAAGACCAGTCATTCTGCAATCTAGAAACATAGCAATGGAGTTATTGTTCAATAATCTGATTAGTCCGCTTGGTGTGTCCATTAGACTGGGGATGGTACGCAGAGGAAAGGCTGATGTTAATTTGAAGAGAACCGGGCAACGAATTGTGAGCCTCTATTGGAAACAATGGGGCAGATCCTGAACTACGCATTTCCGCGAATTTACGTGTGGCGGACACGTAAATTCGCAGATTTGTACGCACTGCGCATGTGCACCGCAGAAAATACGCACATTCACGTAGCGTATTTTCAAACGTATGGAGAATTCACGTATTGCCAACATAAATACTTACGTGTGGGTGTGCCAAATTTACGTTAGTGACCAATACGTGCGTTTTACGTGAAGTAGGCGGGGGGTGGTATTTAAAGTGTACAGTATGGGCGTGCTAAGCTGCGTACGTTCGCGTAGTCTGTACGCCCGTTAGCGGACGTATTCTGTTACGTTAGGAAAAGTTAAGGTAGGGTTTAGGTCGCGTAATTTGAGAAAATACGTCCGTGCAAGGGGTGTGCCGTGGGGAGTGTATTGACCTTACGTGTACGAAAATACGCACCGCTAAAATACGTACGCACACACGTAGTTCAGGATCTACCCCAATGTCCTCTGGCAAGCCTTATAACTTAAAATTTTTATGAATGAGTAGGTTAGCAAGAGTCTTCACACAAGGCAGCCCTTTTAACAGACCAAAATGAGCCATCTTACTAAATCAGTCTACAATAACCCAAATGGTATTAAGAACTTCAAATGCAGGTAAATCTGTGATGAAATCCAAGGACAGGTGAGTCCATGAACATTTAGGAACTGGTAAGGGCTGAAGTGGACCGATAGGGGCTTTTCGTGAAGACTTGTACTGTGCGCACACTGTACAGGTCTTGGCAAAGTCTTCCACCTCCAAAGCCATGCCAGGCCACCAGACCAATCGGGAAAATAAATTCAAAGTCTTCTAAATGCCAGGATGTCCACCAGTTTTTGCAGAGTGTGCTACCAGCAGGACTACTTTCCTAAGTCCACCAGGAACAAATACTCATCGAGGAGGCTTCTGTGAAAGCACCTGGTCTTGAACCAAAAGCAATAGGGAGTAAAGATCCTGAGTGGGAGCAGCAACAATGAAGGAACTAGGGATGATGGGCAAGGGGGATTAGAGAGAATTATGTTCCGGCAAAAAAGAGTGAGACAAAGCATCCGCCTTCTTGTTCTGTGAATCTGTCCTGTAAGTGATCAACTGAGAGCCATTTTAATGGCTAAGAGCTCCCGGGTTACCAACATCATAATTTCTTTCTACACTGCAGAATTTTCTAAAAAAGAAAGCACAAGGATGAAGTCATTGGTCCTCAGGGTCACGTTGAAAAAGAACTGCTCTTGCTTCTACATCAGAGGCATCCACTTCTACGAAGAAAATCCGGACAGGGATGCCGTAATACTAAATTTGGCGGGATGTAACCATTCGGGGCCCAGAAAACACTTATTGTTAAAATGGATGTATTATTATTAATAGAACCATAAACTAATATTTAATGTTATTGATTTGTTATAACTATGTTCTTAAATGTTGCAAGGTAGTTCTTGAAAAGTTAAGACAACTCCTGTACATGTATGTATATGTGTGTGTATGTACACTGTGGGCCTGATCCAGACCTACGCTCATGTGCGTAGCGTATTTATGCCGGCGTACCACTTGGCACTCCCCTTTACTTTTGGCTTCTTACGCTCAGCAAAATCTACCCTAACTTTTCTGAGAGTAACCGCGTGCGTCCATAAGCTCATCGCGTAGTTACGACGCTTAGCATGCCCATACTGTATGATTTAAATGCTTCACCCTGCACTCGGTTTGTAATTACGGATTTCGTATGGCAGGCACGCCCCCGAAGGTAAATATGATGCTGTTACAATCAAGGCCCATACGCTCAGTTTCTCAGACCATAACATGAGCATAACATCTGCCCCGCGCATGCGCAGTAAATACAAAAGGCTGTTTTTACGCTTACGATCAGCGTAAAAATGCACACCAGCGTAGGTCTGGATCAGGCCCTGTATGTATATGAATGTATGAATGTATGTATGAACACACTGTATATTTATATTGGCATTTTGTCTCAGACCACCAAGTGTTAGACACAGGGAGGTATCTGTGCTAAGCTCCACCCCTTCCTGTCTAGTGATTGGAGGGGTGGTTAATGCAGGTGTGCAGGGGTGTTGCTAGGTGATAAGGGGCGGGAGTTGTGTTGCTGGTTGTTAGTGAGATGGTTGATAAATAGTGATAGTATAAAGTGAGCAGGGAGAGAGGGAAACCCTCCATTCAGCAGTATAAGGTTTCTGACAGGTTGCCAGACTGTTTGGGATAGATTGACAGGCAACCCAGAGTCTCCAAGGAAGGTGAGATAGACCTATGGCTGTTGCTCTATGTTACAGATACTGACAGCTTATAACATAGATAGAAAAACTGACAGAAAGTGTTAAATTCAGTTTACAATCGACAATCATTTGTCAATCATATCATCTGTGTCAATCTATTCAATAAAAAAGATTGCATTGATCGATTTTGTCACAGTCTCTCTGTGTGTATACCTTTGTGAGACTGAACCAATAAAAATCCAGATCCTGAAGAAAAGGAAATCTAACACTGGATATGACACAAAGGCTTTTTTTTTTTATTTGTCTGTAGTAATCTGAGAAACCAATGAATCGCTGAACCACCTTCACATTCATGGGTTGAATCCATTCCATGATGGCCTTCACCTTCTCAGGGTCCATCAAACATCCTTCAGGAGATTAGGTATCCTAAAAAAGGTTACTTGAAAGACCTCGAACTCCCATTTTTCTCTCTTTGGAAAAAGTTGATTTTCACATAGATGAGTACCTGTTGGATGTGCTTAAAATGAAGTTCAAGTGAAGAAGAATAAATTAGGATATCATCCAGATAAATTTCTATGTATTTTCCCAACACGTCCTGAAACACTTCATTGATAAAGTCTTGGTAGACAGCAGGTGTGTTGCATAGGCCAAAGGGCATCACCAATTATTCATAATGGCCCGAATGTGTATTAAAAGCTGTCTTCCATTCAGCTCCTTTAATTCAGATAAGGTCATAGGCACCACGAAGACCAATCTTGATATATATATTACCGCTTCTTTTAACTGGTCGAAAATATTAGAGATGAGATGGAGTGGATATGTATATCGTACTGTAATCTTGTTGAAATTCATTTAGTCAATACAAGGCCTTAATGTTCTGTCCTTCTTTGTGACAAAGAAGAACCCCGCTCCCATGGGTGATTTAGAAGGATGGATGCCTTTTTTCAGATTTTCTTTTATGTAAATATTCATTGCCTCAGTTTCCGGACAGGAATAGGAGAACAGTCTTCATTTGAGAAGTTTAGAATTTTGAACAAGATCGATGGCACAATCCCACACCCTATGGAATGGTAGCTTATCCGTGAATTTCTTGTAAAAGCCATCAGCGAAATCCTGGTATGAAGCAGGTAAGTCTGTCTCTAGTCGAGTACCACGGATGGGCAGAGATAAGCATGAAGAGAGGCAGGAGTTGCTCCATCGAATGATTGACTCTCCTTGAGTCCAATCAATTCTGGGATTATGACGTTGATGCCAAGGAAGCCCAAGTATGAGCTGAGCAGACGAGCATTGAATCAGATAGAGGGCAATTAGTTTCAAGTGACATGCCCCAACCAAGAGCTGGATCGAAATAGTGAACTGACATGCCTCCAGAGAGGTTGCCCATCAAAGCCACAGGCCAAGATAGGGTTCTTCATATTTACCACTAGAACCCCTAATCACTGAGCCAAACCAACATGTAGAAATTGCCTGCAGAAAGATCTATATGTTGGTCACCATGTTCAAGTCAGAAGGGGACAAGGAGCAAGTGTTTGAAAGAGATTAAATGAACCCCCAGATGGACCTCTTCCTTATCCATCTGGTCTAGGGGTTTTCTGCTGGCTGGAACATATTAGGACACTTTTTGGCCTTGTGCTCTCGGTTGCCGCATTAAAGGCACAACCCGATGTAAGACCGGCACAAGGTCGGTGTAAGACAAAACACAGCTGCATAGACATGAGATCCTCCAGGGATTCCGATGTCTTGTATTGTACAAGGGCGTCCTTAAGCAGAGAGCTGCCCTGAACTAGCTGCAGAGAGCAGGGTCATTCCACTGACTTTCAGTGGCCCAGCAGTGGAATTTAGTGGTGAATTCTTCAGCACTTCTGATTCGCTGTCGAATGGAATGAATTAGATTCGGCTACCGCCGTACGGTCTGGATCATCGTAGATCAATCTAAGTGCTTTAAAGAATGCCTCAACTAATTTACTGAAAGGATGCTCAGATGGGAGACTAAAGGCCCAAGCCTAAGCATCTCCTTGCAAAAGAGACATGATGAAACCTACTCGCTGGGCCTCACTGCCTGAAGAGTTTGGACGAAGTTGAAAGTAAAGCAAACAACTGTTCATGAATTGGCAAAACTTATTGAAATCTCCAGAGAAGTGATCTGGTAATGGTACCTTGACGTCTGAGGTGGGGACCAGAGCAGATGGATTAGGAACTTGGTTCCCTCGTAAGTTAATAATCGAGTCCTCCTGAGACTTAACTTGTGAGGTAAGAGTTTGCACTACCTGACTTAAGTGGGACATCTTGGCAATCAAAGCATTAATAGAATCCATAGTTGCAGATTCCAAAATTAAGCAATCACTCTCAGTAATGTTTTTTTGGGCCAGTTATAATGTTAGGACAGGCCCACCAGGGTGTGGAGTCTAACTAGACCATGGTGTTCACTAGAGCCCCTGATGGTAGGGACAGACTTGGCTGCAGAACTCTGGCAGGTTGCGATCCCTAGCGAACAAGTCCTATGAGTTCATGTAAGCGGGATGACACAAAAGAGACAGGAAATACCCAGTGATACGTTTTGATACGTAGATTGCGTATATGCGGTCTTTTAGACCGCATATACACAATCTACATATCGAAACGATACGCAGAATAGGTACAATAGCTACTACGCATGCGCAGTAGCTATTGTTCATTGAATTACGTCCGTCTATGGAAGACGAACGTAGTTCTGGATCTACTCCATTATAATAAGTTTATTTGATGGGGCGTGATTGCAAAATGAAATAAATCTTCTTTTTTTTTTTTTGGAACTCTGATTATTATAGGAGTGATGGATAGCACCGATAATTAAAGTTAAGATTACCTTACCCCTTTCAACATGTGGCTATTAGGGGTTGAGGAACCTTTATTCCAATTTTCGCAACAGTTTTTCTTGTTTTCTACAAGTTCCATTGTGGTAATATGACTGAGGGAGAAGAGTATACTCCTAAAAACCTTGTTTTGAGTTACAGCCTTTTGTAATTTAAGAACTTGAACAGATGTTCAAAACATTTCCACTAGGTCATCTATTTAATGTTATCATCATATTTATGGGCAGGATCCAGACCTCTGTATGTCACCCGACTTCAGCAAGCTGCTTCGCTGTTACATGTAGTCATTTAACCATTATATAGAAAATATGGTTCAAATATCAAAAAGAGGTTTGAATACATTTTAAAGGGCACCCTCACACTTATGGTGGGCTGAGCATCACGCATGGTTGCATGTTGGCTGAAGAGCATCATTTCAACAAAATCAATCTGACTGTATTTCAGTGGGTTAACTAATCTTTTCTGTCTCAGAACAAATAGGGAATGCTATTTCCTTAATGGGGGAGAATTTGATATCCAGGAAGTTAGGCCTGATGTTTAGGCTAACTGCCAAATAGATGGTTAGACGCATGGCTGTATTCAAAGCAACACAAAAATTTCCATTCCTCTGGCAAGGCACACATAGGCAAGTCTTAGTTGCTGATCCCAACGAAGCATTGGTAATAGACATCTTGCTGGCCTGTGAAAATATTATAAATGGACTTGGGCTGAGAGCCATAAGGGTATGACATCACAGGGTTTAGACAGCTGTAGTAGACAACATGCACCATTTAGCGTATACCATAAAGCTCACAGTCATGAACATTGGAGTGCTATTACCTTAAGAAACTTAACAAGAATTTACTACACCGCTGCCTCCACAAAGGCCATTAACTGAACAACATTAGTACAGCCACTCTGTGATTCCATCTTTGGTTCCTAGAGACTCCTGAGAGGACAGACAGGCTAATCTTACATTCTCTCATCATATGTATATTGTCCTAAAAGTAAGGTTGATTAATCAGTGATATCATTAAAGCAGGTGTTAATGGTGTCAACTTGTGCTCCTTTCATCCAGCGCACAGAATGGCAACCCCTCTGCATTTGTGCTGAGTATGTAGCTGTTCTGATCATGTTACCTGAGCATGCACAGTGGCAACCCTGAACTTGAATGGAAATGCAGCAGTTCATTGCACGCACAGGATAGCCACTCCAGCTATTCCAACCTGGAACAAACTAATTACTGCAGCGGGTCTGTTCCAGGGGATTGTTCTCTCCTGAAGTATATGACAAGGTGAAATTATGCTTATTTAGCAGCAACTAATTGGTCTATGTAATTCAGCATGCATTTACAAACTGTAACAAAAAAAACAAAAAATCACAGGCCGCGCTTCTAATTCAATATATGAAATTTGTGCAAGTGTATATATAAATGTAGAGGTACAGCCGAGGACCAAAATGACCACTGTGCAACTACAAGGAACAAAAGAGAGGTTCGGTGCTCCAAACAAACATTAGATAACACTATGTGTCAGCACACACATAAAAAGGAGGTTTAGTTCACAATATAGCTATATTGGGTTAAGCTCATCTGCCCATCGACAAGGCACCTCCTATAGGTGAGTCCCTATCCATCTGCTATATGTGTACTTAGGAGGTCTGTATTAAGACACCCTTACTATTTGAACAGTGTGCAAGCAGCCATTTTGTGGGAGTGGTCAAACTCCCAAAGTGAAACTAGCAAAAGTAACACAAAAACACAGGCTGTGCTTCTAATTCAATATATGAAATATGTGCAAGTGTATATATAAATGTAGAGGTGCAGCCAAGGCTCAAAATGACCACTGTGCAACTATAAGGAACACAAGAAACAGCGCTCCAAACAAGCATTATATAACACTATGTGTCAGCACATACATAAAAAGGAGGTTTAGTTCACAATATAGGAACGGATTCAGACCCCCGCATGCTTTCCGTGCATGCGGGGGTCTGTAATTACGCGAGACAGAGGAGAGTGCATGCCTCCTGTCACTCCCCTCTGTCGTACAGACTTTATGGCAGCTTATGCAGGGAAGCACAGCCCATTTCCACGGAAATGGACTCGGACGGAACATCTGCTATATGTGTACTCAGGAGGTCTGTATTAAGACACCCCTACTATTTCAACAGTGTGCAAGCAGCCATTTTTGTGGGAGGGGTCAAACTCCCAAAGTGAAACTAGTTTCACTTTTCTTGTATACTGTTCAAATAGTAAGGGTGTCTTAATACAGACCTACTGAGCACACACCAAAGTGAAACTAGCAAAAGTAACACAAAAACACAGGCTGTGCTTCTAATTCAATATATGAAATATGTGCAAGTGTATATATAAATGTAGAGGTGCAGCCAAGGCTCAAAATGACCACTGTGCAACTATAAGGAACACAAGAAACAGCGCTCCAAACAAGCATTATATAACACTATGTGTCAGCACATACATAAAAAGGAGGTTTAGTTCACAATATAGGAACGGATTCAGACCCCCGCATGCTTTCCGTGCATGCGGGGGTCTGTAATTACGCGAGACAGAGGAGAGTGCATGCCTCCTGTCACTCCCCTCTGTCGTACAGACTTTATGGCAGCTTATGCAGGGAAGCACAGCCCATTTCCACGGAAATGGACTCGGACGGAACATCTGCTATATGTGTACTCAGGAGGTCTGTATTAAGACACCCCTACTATTTCAACAGTGTGCAAGCAGCCATTTTTGTGGGAGGGGTCAAACTCCCAAAGTGAAACTAGTTTCACTTTTCTTGTATACTGTTCAAATAGTAAGGGTGTCTTAATACAGACCTACTGAGCACACATATAGCAGATGGATAAGGAGGTGCCTTGACGATGGGCAGGTGAGCTTAACCCAATATAGCTATATTGTGAACTAAACCTCCTTTTTATGTATGTGCTGACACATAGGGCCCAATTCATTAAAAACGATTTTGGCTAAATCACCTCAAATAGCGTGATTTAGGGCTAAAAAATCACCAAACAGTATTCATTATGCTTCAAATCACACGATTTGCGTGTGATTTGGAATCGCCTGTGTTGTAATCGCAGTCCCGATTTTTTGTAATGCTAGAGATAGAAATTTTGGTATTCATTAAGGGCGATTTCACCGAATCGCGGTGAAATCTCCTAGAAATCACAAAAAATAAAATTGCAGCCAGAGAGGTGCGATTCTATTGTGATTTGCTATCGGGACTGACAAAAACACATGTCCGTATAACAGACATGTGTTTTTGTCTGTGTAAAAGCTAAGTGCTGCATGGCTGAAAGCCTTAGCCATGCTGTACTGATCGAACTACAAGTGTTTTTATAGTAGAGATGATGTCAGAAACAGTAGAGGACCAATGCAACTGATGTCATCTCTACTATAAAAACACTGCCCCCTAGCGACCTCATCGTCATAAGGGGCAGCCCAGATGGCGATTAGAAGTGTTCCTGCGTCATGGCAACAGGAGAAGATGATCCAATGAAGAAGAAAACTGCAGAAGACATCATGCTAAGAAGAATTGAAGGCTTCCCAAGATGCTCACATCAAACGGTGAGTGCACAAATATTTTTTTTATTTTAATACACATGATACACTGCACATATTACACTTAGATTAGAAGAGATGACCAACCAAGGTAAGTCCACACATTTAGGGAACATTGTTAGTTAGGAAATATTTTTTTTTTACATGCATACTTTATTTTATGATTTTAGGGGTTAATGTATGTTTTGTGGGTGTTTCTTTTTTTTTTTTATATACTACATGCAGCGCTGCATGGATACAAGTCTAACCATGTTGTGCTGATAGAATTACAAGGGTCAGCTTTGCTGATCCTTGTAGTTCGATCAGTACAGCATGGCTAAGGCTTTCAGCTATGCAGCACTTAGGTTTTTTTTCTCTCACACGATTTGCCGCGATTTGTTAAAGGGTTAATCGCTGTATTTTATATTTATATGTTTTATATTTGATATGTGAAATCGAAGCCCAAAATCGTTTTTAATGAATCTGGCCCATAGTGTTATATAATGCTTGTTTGGAGCACCGGACCTCTCTTTTGTTCTTTAACATTCAATTTATGCCAGAATTCCTTTTAAACTGCCCAGCTGTTTTGGGCTTAATAATAAATACATTTTTAACTGTTTACTCAATACAGCTGTTAAAATTATGTATGTAAAGTATGTAATGCAACATTAAATTTACTGTAGATGAATATAATAAACTGGTGCTCTACTGGAAGGGTGAGAAATTAATACATATTGAAAAAAAGACTAACTGCTCTGGGCTGCTGTTAATCCAGATGCATTTAAGCAGTTAAATAAAAAAATAAAGTCAACCTCTATGGGCTCCATTTACTAAAGTCGCTTTGGACATATACGCCCAGGATCTCGTGACTTGTGCAGCGATTATGCAGTCGCCGCATTTACTAAAGACAAAGTTGCGGGACTTTTGTCTTTGAAAAAATCGGCATGGCAAACATCGCTATGGCATTTTTCTCTGTGTCAGACAAAAACCGCCATTAAAAAGCGCCTGCTGTGAGTGTCACTTTTCAGAAAAGCTGTCTCGCAAGTTTCACGCCAGAGACTATAAATGGACCCCAGCAATGCCATGAGTCATTCGTCATTCGTTCGTCTGCCCCAGTGAGGAGAAGAGGAGGAGCCGGAGACCAGATCATCACCTGGCAACACTGATGACTACAGAACTGTGAGTATTGTCTTTATGTACATTTTGTGATGATACTTTAATTTAGGATTGGGGTATCTAATGTGGCAAACTATTATCTGTGGACATCTACTGAGGCAATCTATTATACGGGGGCAACTAGTGTGTCATTTTAATGAACGTGGGCAATTACTAGTGTGGATATTGAATGGGGGCAACTACTTAATACCAGAATATCATGTATTCTTTAATTATATGTACGTGGGCGTATAGTCTTCACTTTTTTGTAGGGGGCATGTAATGTTTTAGTAACTAAAGTGGGCCATTATGTAAGTGGCAGCATGCACTTAACCCTTGTCATGCTGACACTTATGGTACTATAAGACGCAGCATGCCCTAATAAACATGGGCATACTGTGCCGTATAATACTATATGCGTCTATTTATAATCGCAAGCAAAAAATGAACCTTAGTAAATGAAGCCCTGGGCCAGATTTACTAAGCTGTGGGTTTGGAAATATAGAGATGTT
This sequence comes from Limnodynastes dumerilii, assembly GCA_011038615.1. Classification (NCBI taxonomy): domain Eukaryota; kingdom Metazoa; phylum Chordata; class Amphibia; order Anura; family Limnodynastidae; genus Limnodynastes; species Limnodynastes dumerilii. Next base: position 187,435 of record WWET01001416.1, on the reverse strand, counting down.
GCCCATAGCAACCAATCGGATTTTAGCTGACAGTCTCCAGTATTTAAAAACAGAATGGAAGTTGCTCAATCAATTTATAAGTATATGTTAAACAGGTGCGTGAAAGGCAGGGGGTTAATCTGCTTGCGACAGAAACAAAAGGAAAGAAAAGCTCCAGCATACTGCCATAAACCAGTAAGAAAATCTACTGTTCTATCTGTAAAATAAAACACAGACATGTTTGTTACACATATTTGATCAAATATGGGATAAGCCACCAGCCACCGTCAAGGCCTTTCTGTATATGGTGGTCCTAACTCTAAAATTGAGAGTCCCAAATGTTGGGTCCCATATATATGTTTATAAATTGAGAGCCAACTTACCTAGGAGACACCCCTTAAAGTCTCCAAAATGGCTGCTGTGAAACAGCTCTCCCTCTCAGCAACTGCTCCCAGACATGCCCACAAACAGAATAAAAACAGAATGGAAGTTGCTCAATGGAAGTCTCCAGTATTTAAAAAGCAAGTGAGAGCTAGAATCTGATTGGTTGCTTTAGGCAACATCTCCACTTTTACAAACCACAGCTTAGTAAATCTTGCCCACTATGTCTTTCTCCAGAAGATAATCAGGAAACTGTCTTATTTAGAAGATAATCAGAAGATAATATAAAGTCCTTTAAAAAAAGTCAACTTTCTATCCACAACACTTTAAGTGCAACTGGATCAACATGTTTAATGAACTAGATACTAGAAAAAAAAAAAGATATTGGAAGAATTAAGATAAATAATTAAAGAAGTTATAAAAAAGAAGCCTTGTGTTGAGAGGAAAGGTGAAAATTACGGGAACGGTTACCAGGGCGCGGAGTCTTTGTTATCGAGTGGTGTTCACCAGGGCCCCTAATGGTGGGGATAGAATTGGCTATGCTCCAAAAACAGGTCCAAAACCGAAACCATAGAAGAGAGAAAATACGAAAGGATAACAGAGGAACAGGTAGAGCAGAAAACGTTAATAGACTAGTCAGAAGGGACTGACTAATGACGAACCACACGGAACACAGAACCAAAACTAAGGACTCAAGGGAACCACAAGGACAGACAGGACAGACCGGACTGGGTGACAAGTACAAGCATTCAGGAAAGAGCAAGGGGAAAACACTAGGAGATAACACCTGGGAGAAAGAAATAGGGGAAATGGTAAACAAGAAGTTTAAGGGCAAAGGACTGGGCAGGACTGGAAAGGCACTCAAGAAAGCAATGAACATGGAAGAAATACAAGAGATCAAGGAGCTAGAAGAAACTGGAGAAAGGGAGCAAAGAGACTGGAGCAAGGGGCAAAAAGCACTGGGGCACGGAAAGGATGATATAACTAGCACTAAGGGAAGGAAGTGCTGGCTATTTACAGGGGAGCTGGCCAATCAGGACTAGTGGATTGGACTAGCCCCCTGTCATGATAGGCGGCTGTTCCTGGCAGGGTAATCAGCCGGGACAATGATCAGCTGAGCGCCTGCAATGGTCATGAATAGAAGAAAGCATCCTGGTTGCCTAGCAACCAGGACACATGCCGCTGCAACTAATGAAAGTGTGTATCCCGGTCGCTAGGAGAGCGCCGGGTTCACACAGTGCGAGCCGCCATGCAGCAGCTCGTAACATCTTGAAATCTCTAAAGGATAAAAGAGGCAGTATTGCTATTCAGAACAAATAAAATTATAATAAGGAAAAATAATAAGGAATGATACAGGTTATTGTAAGAGAATAAAACATATGAGAATTTAAGAAATTATCTTACTAATAAAATAAAAAAGGAAAAACTGATAACTCATTAAATGAATACTAAACAATCAAGAATCAAAAAAGGGATTTCCTTTCCTGCAAAATATAAATTTGTGCCCTCCCCTAATATAAATAATATAATCAAACTGCTGTGCCTGGGACAGGAAAATGGAAGACACACTGACTCCTCCCTCTGATCAGGTGATTGGTCACATGAGCTAGACATCAGTAGAGGTCCTTTAGCCCTCTTGGATCTAGCATCCACCTACAGCACAGACTGGCTTATCTGTATTGAGGACTGGCGCTGGTTCTCATAGTTGTCACAGATCTAGCTAAATGTCAGCTCTGAGAAGCAGGTGGATGAGTGGCGGCGACTATCCAGCCTGGAAGCGCTGCTTCCCTCTGCGGAGTGCATTGTGCCAGCCCTGCTTTTTTGTCCAGTCTTATTGCCCTCTCCTTCTGTGTCCATTCAGCCTTATTGCCACCTCCTTCTGTTTTCATTCATCCTTATTTCCCCCTCCTTTTATGTCCATTCAGCCTTATTGCCCCTCCTTTTGTGTCCACCACGCCTTATTGTGCCCTCCTTCTGTGTCAATTTAGCCTTATTGCCTCCTCCTTCAACGTCCATTCATCCTTATTGCCCCCTCTTTCTGTGTCCATTCAGCCTTACTGCCCCCTCCTTCTGTGTCCATCCAGCCTTATTGCCCCCTCCTTCTGTGTCCACCCAGCCTTATTGCCTACTCCCTCTGTGTCCATTCAACCTAATTGCCTCCTCTTTGAGTCCAGACAGTTTTATAGCCCCTTCTTTATGGGCTGTATCCAGAATTAAGAAGGAGCTTGAAATTAAAAGAGGAACGTTACAGTGGGGCAAAACCATGTTGATTTCAGCAGGGGAAGTCAAGTTAATTGTATTCTTTGCATACAGGGATATATCTTTGAAATATTTACTGCACACAGATACTGACCAGTTTTACTAATACACTGTTATTTAGACTTAGGCTGGGAAACATCACCTCTCAACTCTAATACTGTTTGCATTATTATCCCTCTATAAGTTTCCATTCAGTCTTAATTGCCCCCTTCATGTTCACTTATCAAATCCCCCATTCCCCAACTATTTTCTATTAGAACTCTATAATAAACTTACCTCTGCTGCCTCCTTGCGTCTTCTGATCAGAGCCATGGCTGTGCACAGCATAGCCAGCTCTTTCAATGCTGCAGGGGATTTAAGTGAAAGCTCCTCCCCCTTGCAATAAGCAAGGCCTGCCTAAAGTGAAGCCTGCAGGCACTGGGGCCCACTGTGGATTCCCCCGGTTTCCTGGCAGGCCGGTCCGACTCTGTCCCCAAGGTTGATTCCAGTTTATCAGAAATGAAGTATTTCTTAAAAAAATGTTTACAACCATTAATGGCCAACGTTAAGTACTAAGTGAAATACATATTGGGATGTATTCAGAGTTTAATTTTTATTATGTACGCAATTATACGCATGGCTGGAGCAAGGTAACACCCACCAACAACCCTGACACTCCCCTCTCCCGGACGTGCTGTCGGGTACTTACGAGTCCCTAGACCTCTCTGTTCTTTACGTGTGTACTTACGTGCCTATATGTGCTCCGTCCGTGCGATTCTTTATAACTGCTCCTCCATGCACTCATTTAAATGCCCCCCCCCACCCCCTTTCATGTAAATTTTCCTGTGTGTTCCGTGCATATGTACACAAGTGCAATTCACATGTATGTCTGTTAGGCACTTACGTGCGTATACTCTGCGTAAAGTACATAAATAAAGTTACTATGCATGCACAGTTGATACGATCCTAAAAATATGCATTCAACTCCCCTCGAAAACAGATCTCTAAATACGACCCATTATTAGAATAGTAAAAGGACATTAATAGGATGAAGAGTCCTTTCTGGTCACAGCTTATGTCAGGGTATACACTCACCCCCTAGTGAAAAAAACATCTGAAGGCCTATCATTGCCATAGAGATATTGGGGCAGATCCAGAACAACGCTTTTGTGCGAAATTACGTTTGGCGGACACGTAAAAACGCAATTTTGTATGTACTGCGCATGCGCACGACAGAGGTTATGCTACGGTATTTAACGTATATGGGTCATTCACGTATTTGCTGCATAAAATCGTACGTGTGGGTGTGCCAATTTTACGTGAGACAAAAGTACGTCTAAAATACGCAATGTAGGCGGGGGTTTTCATTTAAAGTGTAGAGTATGAGCGTGCTTAGCTGCGTAAGTCTGTGTTACCCATCGATATGTGTGTGGACGACAGCGGTTACGTGGCCAAAAGTTAAGGTAGGGTTTGGAAAATGGAAATCGGTCAAAATACATACATGCAGGGGAAGTGCCTAGGAAGTGTATAGAAGGTACGCACGCGTAAACACGCTACGCTAGTAAACGGATTGCAAGCGGAGTTCTGGATCTACCCCATTATTTGGAAGACTAGAAAGAATCATTAGAATTTTAAAATTTGTGAACATCTAAACTTCAGCAGTTGAAATATCAAGTTAAATTAGAAGATTTCTAAAAAAAAAGAAGTGGAGATTTTGGATAATATCACTTCATTAGGAAAAGAAAAATTTGGAGACGAAAACTTTTTACAAACATATATTTGCCAATTTATTAATTCCTAGTTAAAGTAATCATCACCCTAGATGGTTAGATACAGTTCCCTTCAGTCTGTTTATAAGAATGAGGAGGAGTTGTTCTGATTTTCTTCAACAAGAAAATCTTATGAAACACTTTTAAAAGTGATATGATCAACAAAAAATTGAACCAGCCCTTCAGAGGGCTGGAATAAAAGACGGGAAGAAATTACACATTGTGTAGTATAATTAGAATTATGAAGAAACAGAAAAAGTGATAAAAAAAACTGCAGAATGATAAAGACCTGGGACCAGATTTAATAAGGGGTCACTAAAAATCGATGGACATCGCAGTAGTTTGACGGCAATTTTTTTTTTTTAAATTGCCGTATTTACTATGGGGCAATTTTCCCTAGCAATTTTAAAACTACAATGATGTCTGTCGATTAATCTACAGCAAGTTTAAACTACGGCGAGTTTGTATTAAACTTGCCGCAGATTGTGACCAATATGAAAAAAAAAAAAAACAGGCTCTTAAAATGCCTGCTATTAACCCTTAACTTGCTGCGGCATATAGTACTATATATAGTATATACTATACTATATATAGTACAAAGGCATACTGTGCCTTATAGTACTAGATGCCACTGCATGGTAAGGGTTAACAGCGTGCAGCGGCAGTCATTTTAAGTATTTAAAAGGTTTTTTTAACATTTTTTTTTTTTTAAATGGTGGGGATTTTTTAATCCACAGTGAGTACCGATTTCTATGAAATTGACACTCACACCCACCTCTTTTTTCTTGCCGGTGTTTAAGGTGAGTTGACAGAGATTTTACAAATCATTGTATAGTAAATACAGCGTTGTGTATGCTCTGCCTTTTTAAAGTCCCCATAGCGATTTATTCTACGGCGAGGTTAAAATACACTAAACTCTGTTGATTTTTGCCTGATGTAAAGGGCTGTTTAAAATTTGTAAAGAGCTACTTATGTGATGGCTTTGTTAAAAAAAAAAATAACATGTAAAATGACAATACTGATAATATAGTCATACTATCTGACTGCCAATATATCTAAAACATTCAATAACGTTCTCTTAGAATGTAGGAAGTTTATAATATAGATTAGAAAATAATAAAAATTCTTCCTTAAGGAATTGCATTATTTATTGGCTGTAACAAGTCCTGTTTTTGATATTTTTTTGTAGGTGAATTATAAGTGACTTCTTTCACACATTAAAATAATAGTTTTATATTGAAGGTACACATCTTATAGCAATAGTGGAGCAAATTACACAATTGACCAGAGCTTGTGTCAGTGCATAAGTACTGTTGAATTTGTTGTGACCCATTTACCATCCCAATCTGCTTTCCTATAGCTACACAGGCCAGTACCATCTTCCTCTATGTCAGCCTGCCCTACATGGCCGTGAAGCCATGACCTTTTTTGAATATTCCAATTTTTTTCATTCTTTATTTTTTTTTTTTTACATTTTCAATGTGGGGGGTTTCTGGCCAACCAAACCCCAACTCCCATTTCTGGGTGCGCCACTGACTATAGTCACATGTATAATTCACACTTTTTCTAAAGTGATTTTATTTATAGCTCTTTCAATTTGTTTAGGTACAGACATGCAGAACACCAGGTTAATTTTTTCAATTGACACGCCCAGTACCATGTTTTACTAATAAAGCATTATTTTGGCACATATATGCATTAGTTTAGAAATAAGGATTTATTGCCTTACACACCTTCCACTTCCTAAAATATTTAAGTTTATTAATAGCATCAAAATTTTCTCTAGTCGGTGTTAAACTATTTTAAGATCTGGGGACCGTATTGACAGATCCGGTATGCAATTATACGCATGCATGTTGCAATGCAACACCCATGACACTCAAAGACGTATCTGTGAATCCGGTCCTGAATTACTACTGTATTTCTAATTGTGGACACATTTCATTATGGGCCTATGAAGGATTGATATTCAGGCACTTGCATTTATGCTTAATATTGGTTTAATAACATTCTTTAAACCCGTCACGCCAATCAACTGTTTTGTACTCATGACCAAGTAGTTTTATAACAGATTTAGCATCATTACCAAATATCCATCTTCAAGAAATTCTAAAAGTCAACATGTGTCTGTATAAAAACACATATTTTATTGGCATTGTGAAGGAGTCCAAAAACTTTGCTTACCTTCTAGATTCAAAACTCGGACAAGGCCATTAAGTTTTTCTAGGGTAACTAAATATGTTTACAGGCCCTACGGTGCTTACAATCACTGTAAATCACTTTTAAAAATACATTTGAAAATACACGTTCGGGTTTCACTATACGTCTTCTGATCAGCCCCAATAGTATATAAAGGTAACATCCACTTCACAATGTTCTTTCAACATTCAGAAGTTTTCACTCTCCAAGAATTACTTTAATCCTTTTTCAATAGTTCATGTATAAAAAACAAGAGAAGAAAACAGGTGTCTTCGTGTAGAATGTTAAAACATTTCTCAGCCCACACGCAAATATAATATGCATTCACAATTTATGTGTCTTTTTCCATCGCATATAGATATATATCTTTTAAGTCTCTTCTGTTCCTCCTCCACAATTCAATTCCTCCAGTTTTCCAGTAGTGGATGTTCAACTAAATTATCCACAATAATTAAATTAACACACTCACATTTATTGTGTCTTGTGTGTTTACTTATCATACCACATATCTTGAAATCTCCATCAACTTTATCCACCACAGGGGTGCAGGATTAAAGAATGTATCTTTTATTCATCACATTTCAATGTTAAATTTAAAAGCAAGAAGATCCTCTTATTTTTCGTTCATAAAACGATGAAAATAATCCCAATAGGGGGGACCCTCACAACCTTATATAAATCTCTTTACCAATACAAATAGTTATATTACAGGTGCCTTACAAGTAGAGAGGTGGAAAAAGTGTGCCCTTCTATGTTAAGTCCAATTGCGGTACCTGTCATGTATGGTGTGCCGTTGTGCATCCTCCTCCCCTAGCTCCTACTACCAACGTGTTTAAACTCTGTATGAGTCTTTATCAAGGTGAGCCAGTGTCTCTATGTTAATTAATTTAAAACTTCTTATGATGTCATTTGTGATTGTCTCTTCACCACTCAGTCCCATGATGCATAAAGGAATATTATAGTATTATCACTCGGTACCTTATATTTCAGATAAATGTTCAATAACCCTTCTCCTGAGGGAGATGTTAGGGATACATCAAATTTCCATGGACTATATAAACAAACTGCAAACTTAATTATATAAAAAAAAATGTGGACATAAGAATATATTTAATATTGTGGACATAAAAATACCTTGCATTTAATATCATATAAAAGACCCAGGAATTACTCTCAGAGTACCCCATCTTATCTCTGTTAAACATTTTATTACTGTGATTCCCACATTACGATGTCCTTACTCCTGGGTTCTCACTCCCGGGTCCTAAAGAGTACAGTATCCATCCTTAAAATAAAAAGAGCATCAAGTGAATAATAATATACAGTGTAAACATTATATGATTCTTTTGAACTTTTCTTACTATCTATGCTAATAGTGCACTGGGTATATGAAATAATTTTTTACCAATCAACCCTCCTGGGTCCTATCACCCAACTCAGTTATGTGAACTATAATTTATTAAACTCTAATTTGTTTTTTTTTGTTTTTAACTCACATTTCTTTAAAATCTATTTTCAAAGTGCTAGTGTCCATCTCAAAAAAGGTTTTGGATAGTCCCTCAGAATTCATTAAAGTTTTTCCCTAGGATATACTGTACTCCAGAAACCACTTCAGCTTGAAAGCACTATTTAGTTCATTTGGTTGGAGAGTATCATTCTGATATATAAGCTCCATTTCCTTTTTTGCCAGACATGTTTCTCTATTGTTCCTTCTAAAGTTATTTATCACCTACCTCATATACTATTGGGACTGATGAGGAGACGTATAGTTAAACCGTGTAAAGTATTTTTAAAACTTATATCTAGTGATTGTAAGCACATAAGGACCTGTATTTTATGTATTTGAATTGATCCCTTTCCCCTAATTTTTGGGAAAAACGGATTTCTGTGACTTTAAAATCTTTTGGAAGGGTAGGAGGACCCAGTCAATTAGCATCTCTGAGCAGCATACGATATTGTAATAGGAAGTGTAAATGGCATTTGCGATGGTTCAGGATACATATAGGGGTCTCAAAGCTTGGGTTAAGTCTTACTTGTTATCATGGTCTGTCGGCTACCTTTCTCATTTATCTTTTCAACGGTTGAACTTTTCTGGAGGTTTAGATACAGGCGGACAGTAAATTTGGGTATGTCATGATGTGCCTTGACTTTGAACTGATGCAAAAAAATGTTCGTTGGACAAAAGTAGCAGTCTATGTAGTGGTCTTTCAGTATCCTCCAAATCATTGGAACAGTATTATTAGTGACTAATCAGCTAGTGCGTGATACACACCATTCAAATTTTTATCTGCATTCTTATATGAAATTTAGTAGGTGTATGTGGTACAATAGGATTATTTATTTTAATTACTTTGGATCAATTATTGATTCTACAGATGCTCTCTGTGTAATTTGGTGGTTCACCTAATCTTGATCCACGTAACAACATGGAACAAAAGAGAGGTCCGGCGCTCCAAACAAACATTATATAACACTATGTGTCAGCACATACATAAAAAGGAGGTTT
>WWET01001416.1:159080-172328 GCA_011038615.1 Limnodynastes dumerilii | reverse complement strand
GGTTAGAAGCCTTACCATGCTGACGCTGATATTACTACAAGGCTAAGCAATGCTTAGCCTTGTAGTTCTATCAGCACAGCATGGCCAAGGCTTTTAGCCATGCAGTACTTGCCTTTTTTCACACACAAAAACACATGTCAAGTATATTGACATGTGTTTTTGATGGTCAGGGACAGGAGATCACGGTAAAATCGCACCTCTCTGGCTGCAATTTATTTTTTTGTGATTTCATGTCTCACTAAAGGCGATTTCTTCAAATCGCCTTTAGTGAATACAATTTTTTTTTCTTTTATGTTTTGAATGGCAAACATCTGGACGATTTCTGTCCAGCGATGTTTGCCATGGCGATTTTTTTAAACACATAAATCACGCGATTTGACCCTTTGTGAATACCGCAATGTGAGTTAGAGGGTCAAATCATGTGATTTATGGCGATTTTTAACAAATCGTTTTTTGTAAATGAGGTCCTAAATGCTGGAACTATTACAACACTGGACTATTGAAACAGAGGCTGCTGAAAGACCAGAGATCTGCAACAGAGGCTGTTGAGACATTTTGAGAGACACGAGGAGATGCTAGCTGACCACTATATTGTTATACTTTGTCAGACTCACCAAATAAAATCTTCCATACTAAGAGGATATGTAAGTACCGATCATTGCTGCTATGCTAAATTGCTGATATTGTATTACATAGACTTTTTAACAAGGACTTAGTTACAGATACTAGTGCTGGCTATTTGGCAATAAAATAAGACTTTTTGGAAGGACTAAGTTATAGACACTGTTGTTGGCTATAAGGCAACAAAATAAGACTTGCATTACTGTTGGAACTGTCCTCTTCATGTACTGCTGGTACATGGTGGGGATTCAGTGTCCTGGAGTGTTTTGTGCTTGTTCTATGGTGGTATGACATATTAGGAGCTATTTGTTGAAGTGAACCTAGAAATTACACCTATTCACAAAAGCTTCAGTGTACAGGGATTTTTATGTCTGCTACTTAAGGGTTTGGTGTGCGACTGGGTCACTGCAGGTCTGACCCCAATATGCTCATTCTGGACCTCTTCCTGACTGTAATGGTAATCAAAATGTGGGGGCAGATCCAGACCCATGCATGCATTAAATGCGTGCGAGGATCTGTAAGTACAATCACGTAACGGGGAGTGCACTCCCCCTACACTTACGTGTCTAGATTCCTACCTTAACTATTAAGTATTACGACTAGGTCTGCGGCCTTATGGCTGCAGATGTAGTCGTAGCGGGGCTTCCCCTGCCCCGTAGACTTCATTTAAATGGCTATCCGCGCCCGTAAGGGGAAAGTCTGCTCCTTCCCCGTAAGTACTGTCATACGTAACTTCATTATGTACAATAGTATTTACACTAAGGGAACATCTGCCGCGCGCATGGGCAGTTGTTCCCTGGCAGTGAATTTACACAAATGGCTTGTTGTGTTGTGTTGTGTTGTGTTGCTTAGAGTCCAACATTCAGTTTAGAGCACAACACATCCCAGGTTTAGATAGCAACAATGCTGATGCCCTTTTACATTTTACAGGCCAGCACAATTGGGTTATCATGCACATCTTATCTATGGTGTGGCTGGCTTAGAAGCTTTTCCAAATAGATCCCTGGCACCTGACAAGTTACAAAACTACAAAAGAGCCTGTAATGAGTGGGTAGTGTTCAACTTGTAGCAGTTGCTCGAATTTCAGGGGGCATGGACAGAACATTTTTGTAATTAAGTTTTTTTGGGTATAGAGTCAGGGTACTAATGATGTAAGAGTAGACTAGCATTTGAAGAACACACCCATATCTGGGTTTTATCTTCCATTCCCACCACAGGTAATATGTCCAAGGACAGGGGCAGATCGGTTTGGATTGTCAACAACTCCTACATATACAGAGTTGTTTTTTTTTTTTTTGAGCCCATAGTATTCACTTACATAATTCCACGGGTGACATTGATTGTCTAGGGACTGGAATTTGAGGTAAGAAATCTTAAATTACAATAGAATCCTCTGACATACTGATAATATACTTGGGGGCAATGATTTAATCAAACTTACCTCTTGTAACCTCACCTGGAATATTGAACATGATGTGATAATAGTTAGGGCCCAGTGGTCATCCATATGTTTAATTTAGTCCTACAGCATATGAAATTGATTGGAAAAATGTAATTTCTCCATAGCCAAATTTATGCCTGATCCTGAAGGAGCTAGTGTGACACACCCACAACTAACATTTAACAAACCTGATTTTTATTGGGAGGACTAAGTTTATGTGTTAAATTCAAGTAGGTGTAGTTTTATAGTTGATAAGTGATTGAGGTCACCTAACAGTGATTTCAGACTGAGTTTTTGGCATGGGGGAAGGAGTCTGTCACCCCCATTGCTCCTGTGTTGTTCAAGTGCAAGGGGTGTATGCTTACTAATAGTTCATTTAAGTATAGTTTCATAGTATAGCAACCTCTGACCCCCATTTGCTCATAGCATGAATTCCTTGCTGTCAGAAAGACTTCCAGCATGGAATTTTGGATCCTGAGGATTCAGATCTGTGGTAGAATTCTGTTCTGCGAGCATCCATAATTGTGTAATGTAATAATTTTTGCTTGCAAAGAGTGGAAATATATATGTATATATAAATATAATCAAAATCTAGGTGAAAATGTAAAGGTCCTGTTTCCTGTTACTGTTTTTTATATAGCCTCACTGTTACCTTCTTAGAGCTGTCTTCACCATAATCCGCTTATAATAACCACCACTATAACCATTTTCCAACCTAAACTTCCTTTAGGCCTATTGTCTTCACTCTCACTAACTTTTAAATAGGTTTTATAAAGACATTAAGATCTGCAAGGCAAACATAAATTAAAACACAATGTTGTACATTCAAATTAAACATTGATTTTGAGTAGCAACTCTTTATTTATATTCTTTTTTGATAATTTTTACTTTAATGCATTGAAAGCTATGTTACAAGAAAACTCCCAGGGTGTGGAATCAAACTGAGGCCTAGTCTTCACTAGAGTCCTTGAGCTGGGCAACCAGCAGGTCATGATCCCTGAAGAACAGTCCCAAGTGTAGCTAAAGCACTAATAACACATGAGAGAAGAGACCAAGGGCCAGATTTACTAATGGGCGAGTTAGACAGCAATTATAAATCAACACACATCACCACGATTTTCTGGTCATTTGGGTTCCCAAATTGCTTTGTGCTGGTGATTTATAATCTTCAGTGATGTGTGTCGATTTTCACCCTTAGTGAATTTAGTCCCAAAAGTGTACATTAGTGCACACAAAAGATAAATACAGTGATAGGAGAATAGAGAACTGGTAGCAAAACCAAAGAGACAACAGGCTTTAAGCCCTACAGAGTACAAATACAAATAGAAATCAGAGTACAGAAAACACTATGCTATGCACAACACAATGCTAAAGCACAAAAGAAACCCAAATGAAAAGATATAAAGGTACATAAATACATACAGTACAGTTTCCGACATAGAGGACAAAGCAGGAGATCAGTGAGCACACATGCTATACATATTCAGGATAATAATTAATGAACAGCAGCCTGATCAGAGAGAGGGGGCTCTACAAATACAGGTCGACCAGGTGCTGGATAACTAACTAATACTGAGAAAGTTCTAGGGACTGGTCAGGAAAATGTATGTTCACAACTCCAGACCAGAAAGTCCAGGATTGCTCCTATGGACAAAAAACAGGATATTACAAGTCCACATAGTGTAACAGGCCAAAATCTTAACTGCTAAATTTTCTGTGTCAGCCTGCAAGAAGTTTGTTGCTTTTTGTTAAGCTTGTTACTTTTTGGAAATGTTCCCGTTTATTTTTAAAGAACATTCTCTGAGAAAAATTCATTCACTAGAAAAGCAGGAACATTTTATTATTTAATGTCAACAAACACATTTTAAGTGTTAAATAAATCAATAGCATTGTGGCTGCTACAATCACATGTTAACATTAAACAAGGTTAATTATTTTTAAATGTAAATAATATTTGTTTTCATAGATTGTAAATTATGTTTTGTAGCCAACATATTGTATTGTATTTTTTACTGAGGGAAGAACTAAAGAACATATATTTGAATGGAATGCACACACATTGCCTGCCATGATTTCTTAGGTGCATTGATTTTTTGCAAATAATTGTAAAAGCAGTTCTGTAGACAATGCATAGCATTTCATGGCATGTCTGAACTCTATTCCAAACACATAGAAGATCATCTGTCATGCATAGTCCTGAAATTATGTATTGACATGGTGACATTTTTATTGCATTCATTTTAACCACAGAAAATGAATACTAGTTCCTTGTTGAATTGCCTTGTGCTGATCTTCAAAATGTTAAGCCATGCAATATAGTGTGAGAAATGACTTAATGAAGCTTGTGTCATTTTTAAGAGAACTAAAGCTAGCAATCACTCATGTTGCTTTATTTTGTTCCACATTGGCATATACATTGAAAACATTTAAAATACTTAAAATACTTAATCACTTTTTACTATGGGAATCAACATTATAGGTCCTATATGGTATTGTAAAGTCTTACCACTTAAATAAATAAAATGTATGAGGAAGACATCATAGCACACTGATTATGACTGTGTACTGGATACAGTGATTATGACTGTGTACTGGTTTAGTAAAAGTGAGCTCAGGACCAGTAGATGTCTAAAAATTGTTTAATTGTGGCCTGGTTGCAATTTCTAATGTGGAAAGAATACAAATGTCTTTTATTGTTTCATTGTTTTATCATATTGGGCACTGCATTTTACCATCCGTATTTTTTTTATAAAAAAATTATGAAAACACTTTATTTGCTACTATATCTTATTTTTGTGTTTTGAGGATGTTCATGGTGGATAAATATTGTTGATATAGTGTATGGTTATATGCAGTCTTAATTTAGTGTAGGTCTCTACCCTTGCATCTGGGACTTCATTTAAATCAATATTCTTGCAATTTAACTGCAGTCTCTTCCCCCCTCTTTCTTTTGTAAATTATAATTAAAAATTATTGTTGATTGTCTTCCATAGCCCTGTCACCCTTAACCAGCTCCCACTCTCCATTTTTAGTCATACTATAACTTCATTTGTTTTTCACATTTAATTTATATACCTAGAAAAGCTTAAGCACCATTTTCATACTGTGACCCTTTTTGTTCCCTCAGCTTTGGCCTTTTCAGCTCTGACAACCTTCTTAGCCTCCTTCTGCTTCTTCTGTATCAGACAGACTGTACCTCACTGTCATCATTTTTCAGTTTGCTTATATTTCCTAATGATCACCCATTTTACTTTCATAATTCTTGTAACCTTTTTTGCAAAAAAGAAACCATTGACTTTCTTTTTCACAGTGTTTTCCTTTCCATTTTGATACAATGGGCCAGATCCAGACCTACGTTTCCGTTACGTTTCATTGCGTAGCGTGTTTACACTTGCCTATTTTCTATGTACTACCCTAGACACTCCCCCCACTCGTATGTACTTTGGCCATTTTACACCTGCCAAACCCTACCTTAACTTTTCAAAGCGTAACTACTGACGCACATAAAGGCTTCACGTACAAAAGTGCCTAAGCACGCCCATACTGTACGATTTAAACTCTTCACCCCGCCTCCGAAGTGTAATTTACGGGTGTCGTATGGCAGTCACACGCCTTCATTCGTAATTACGCTGTTGATACGAGGCTGGAACGTACGTTCAGAGGTACATTGCGTAACATCTGCCATGCGCATGCACAGTAAATACAAAAGTGTAAATACGCTGGCGTGCGTAGTTCTGGATCTACCCCAATGTCTGTTGCCTGTTGTTAATTTTTTTAATTAATACATTTTCCCATTAATCCTGCACTTCTTTCACGTGAAGAATTAGATGATGCTCTTTGTTATGTTCTATCTGCTTTAGCAGTGGAATTCTCTTCAACTTGTAATATATATATATGTATCCGGTTGCATTCCCCGCATAGAATGAGGGATTTCCGAAATAGGGGCATCTGAAAGGGACAGGCTGCAGGGAAGGTAAGGGTTAGGGTAATGGAAGGGGAGGGTTAGGGTTAGAATTAGGGGAAGGGTTGGGGTAGTTTTCAGGCTTACATTTTGGGGAGGGGAAGGTTAAGTTTAGAGTTAGGGAGGGATATCAGGGCCACCATCAGGGGGATACTGCTGGGACTTTTGTCCCAGGCATAGAGAGAGAGGGGGGTTCACCAATACTCACCATAGCTCTCCAGAACCAGGTATCAGTGATATCCTTCTGCTGATACCTGCTGCTGGAGAGCTGTACCATTCTGCACCTCAAAGATCAATGATCAAGTAAAGACTTCTCTAAATCATGCTCTGAATCATAACTACAGGTCTGCAGCGCTCCACCTATATGTGATTGTACAAGTGACAGTGCATAGGAGGTGTAGCACAGCAGCCTGTGTCCCAGGGTCCCACACAGTGGCGGGCTGGGCCGGGGGCAGGGTGGCATGTGCCCCCCGGGCCGCACCGCCAGCTGGTATTTAGGGCCGGCTTCCCACCCACCAAGTATACGCTGGGGTGTTAAAAGAAAGTGTTTACAAAAATAACATTAGAAGGATCAAAACCTGTTTTTAGCTGCTTACCCTGCAACCAAACTCCCCAGCCCATGCAGAGGCTCCCACATCCTATCCGTGTGCTGGGGAGTTTAGTTGCTGGGGTGGCAGTCTGTGCTCCTCCCACTGGGTTCCTTCTATGAGAAGCTGGCACTAGCAATGCCTGCATGTGTGTGAGCACTGATTGGTCACACATGCAGGATATCTGTGTCATCTGCCGTTTTCTCCTTCATCTCCTACATATAAACGGCAGATGAAACAGATTTCCTGCATGTGTGACCAATCAGTGCTCACACACATGCAGGCATTGCTAGTGCACCAGGCAATGTCCCGGTGTTTAATATAGCTTTCCAATCACAGGGTCTGCGCCTATTGAACACACAGCACAATAATTTCGGCTATCTTTTCACTACCCTTCATCCATTCTGAGAGGATTGCCCCCGCATTGGTCAGAGTGTTCCAAATAATATCATCCCTCGTGTTACACTTCATATATAATTGGACCGTTCAGCTGCTAATAATTTGATCCCCTTGATTATAATATAGTGTGTACCCAGCTTTGAAGTAATAGTGTGTTAACACTGAACGTTCTATAATGAGTTGTTTATCATAATATAATTTATAGAGGGATTCTGTCCTATTACCGTATTTGGTGTTGTCAGTTAATTGTCAATTGTTAATTGTTGTAGGTAACAGCCCACTATTGCCCTTTGCCCAATGTTATTAAGTAAGCCCCGTTGTAAGCCCATACTTAAACATTAATCTGAATTCTCTTACACAAATACCTGACAATAGTTTAAAGGACGCCCCCTATGCAGCCATTTTGTGGCTATTCGTGAACAGGCAGCGTATCTGTTCATTTGGGATTAAGTGACATCACAGAAATAGTTCTGGTTTTCTAGTGAATTGATTGGCTGCTTGCTAATGATTACTGGCTTGACCCACAAAATGGCTGCTAAAGCAACATACAAACGTTGTCTCTGTGTTAAATGGGGTGACTTCATCCAGGCTCTGCTTATTCGCAGATCCAAGAAGACCCGGACCTGTGCAGGCTGAAACCAGCTGTGTCCACACTGACCATGGAACTTGGCAAAGAGACCTTGGACACGATGCTGGACGGACTGGGCCGGATTAGAGACCAGCTCTCTGTGGTCGCCAACAAGTAATTGCTACCTCAGTGACGCGAAACGCGAGGGGTGAGGCTAACGCACGGATGTAATCCTGAAATAACCACAAGAGTGAACTTGCGCATTACCAATCCGCGCCCTGTAACAATATATTGTTATAACGATGAAGAGGGTCTGACATTCGTTATCACAGTGGTGGCGGCCATTTTGTGGGCCAAATTATTATTCCTGAGAACATAAAATGCCTCATGTCACGAATTCCAGGTAAATGTGCTGTCTGGACTTGGCAGCTTCCTTTGTTTATTACTTTGTTTTACTAGGTTAAAAAAAATATATCGTATATAAACTTGTGTTTTATTGCTTTTTTTTTTTTGTTATTTTCTTTGACAAAGCAATTGGTGTGTAATTGCTAGAATTCTAGAAGACAAAAATTGCACCAAATTAAAAAAACTAATGAAAAAAATACTATTTGATGGGGCCTCTTTTAATTTTTTCACCTAGTGCCCCACAAAACCTAGTACCGCCTCTGTTACTAAGTGTGCTGCCTATACCCTGAATCCCCAATTAAATATGTGTTAACCCTGAGGATGGGCCGTTACTTATGGGCCACTACTTTGGGCTTGCCCCCCAGGCTAAAATTTGCCAGCCAGCCCCTGGTCCCACAATTTCAAGTGGTGACCCTGTGTGTTAGAGTTATGTTGTGGGAAGGGGACAGTCAGGGTTAAGGGTAAGAAAGCTAACCTATAATCAGTGCAGTTTGCCATGTCATGACAGGCAGGGCCGCCATCAGAGGGGGACATCCGGGGCTAGTGTCCCAGGCCCGGACAGAGAGGGGGCCCGAGATACACAGGACACAGGACACCAGGGCCATAACTAAGGTAGTACAAGCAGTGTCACTGCCCAGAGCGCAAGGAGAGGGTGAGCGCAGTGACACTATCAGCTGATGAATCTCCTGCTGCTCCGCAGAGAGATTTTCAAGGCTGTCCACAGTACCTGAAAGGTTGACCAATCCAGTCCACCTCAGTGTATGCACAGCTCTGCTAAAAAGTAAGTGTGTGTGTGTGTGTGTGTGTGTGTTTGTTAGTTATTAAACATTGTGTGATATTATGCATGGTGGGTTTCTGGTGTATGCATGCATGCATTTTACACTAAACAGAGTACTCAGACACAATCACATTCTCGACCAAAAGTCCAGAACCCACAGCATTCTTCCCCACAGCCACCAACTCAGACACACGAAAAGTACCCAAAAAAAGCAAAAGAAAACGCCACCCTAAATAAGCGTATCTCAAACTCATCAAAAGCAACATACTGAACAATTTTAACAATCCTTCCCAGCACACCAATATTAATAGGCCTCCTAGAATCACACTCAATAAATTTTTTCCTGGCCCAACCTTTAAGAATCCTGGTCACCAAAAATCTCTTTGTAAAATCCACACCCCCTTTTAATTTAACAAAATAAGATACACCTGCGAGAAGGGAGGACATGGACGCTTTGGACCTGCCGGCCCTGTAATGCAGCCACAGCCATTGCAAAAGCACAACCCGATCAGGCTTACCTTGCCTAGCATGCTTAGACTTGTACGATACCCATTGCTCCCACGCACGCCGGTACGCTCGCAAGGTAGCCGGAGCAAGGGAGTACAGCCCCAAGGCATGAAAAGATGAGATGACAAGGGCATGAAAGTCAAAGTCATCAAATCACACAGCTCTAGCTCCCTAAATCTAATCCAATTGAAACATGCAAAGCGTCTGCAATGCAATTGGAAACCCCCGGAACATGTTTAGTCTTAAAAACAATATTAAACTGCACACATTTTAGAACTAAATAGCTAAGCAGCCATATTGCTGGAGGCAACAATGCCCATTGGCCATTGATCACCTGAACCACTCCCAAATTATTGCACCAAAAAAATACTCAACCGCCACAATAATTGGGAATAGCTCAAGGACCAATAAATTGGACGTAATTCCTGAATCACACCAAGACTAAGGCCAAGGAGCCGCACACCAAGCTCCCCCAAAATACACCCAAAAACCTGTCGAACCCGCTGCATCAGTGAAAAGCTCCAAATCAGCATTCGATGACGCCATGGAATTCCATATCCTAACCCCATTAAATGATTCCAAAAATGTGATCCAAACATCCATATCCTGGCGGAGCTCCCCAGACAAATGAACAGAATGATAGGGTTTCTTAAACCCCGCTGTAGCTCTTTCAAGCCTCCTGCAAAATAATTTACCCATAGGGATCACCCTGCAAACAAAATTCAAAAGTCCAAGGGGGGTTTGAACATTCTTCAAAGCAATTTGCTGTAACCCCCGCGTAACTGGACCAACAACAAAACCTTGTCAGATGGCAACCGCCAAGATCCAGCCATGGTGTCAATCTCTATACCAAATATGAAAGACATGTAGCCGGACCCTCTGTTTTGTAATCCACCCCGGGAACTCCAAAATGCCAAAAAAGTGCTTTTGCTGAAAAAAGCACCTCCTTGCAAGCATTCGTATCGCCAGGCCCAACAAAAAGAAAATCATCCAGATAATGCGCTATACTATCGTACCACACACCAATCTGGTTTACACCAATGCAAAAAAGAACTAAACTTTTCGAACAAAGCGCAAGAAATGGAACAGCCCATTGGTAAACATCTATCCACAAAATAACATTCTGGAAGATGAAAACCCATGAACGCAAAAGAATCAGGGTGAAGGGGCAAAAGTCTAAAAGCCGACTCAATATCAAGTTTGGTCATAAGCGTCCCAGGACCACAAGACCGCATCAATTCCAACGCCTGCTCGAAAAGCTGGCACTTCACCAAACACGCCTTCGCCGCAATTGCGTCATTTACTAAGGAGCCCACAGGATACGATAAATGCTGGATCAGTCTGAATTTCCCTGGAACCTTCTTTGGAACCACCCCCACCAGAGAAATAACAAGGTCCGGTATAGGCGGAACTGAAAAAGGCCCCGACATCCTATCCAAGGCAACCTCTTTTAAAACTTTTTCAAGAAAAATATGTGGAAGCTAGTAAGCAGAATTAAGATTCTGCTCACAACCAGTTTCCACATTACCAACAATCGGCAATTTAAAACCAAACTAAAAACTGTTATACAACAATTTAGCATCTGCAGTATTAACATAAACTTTTAACCATTTAACCATACACCTTAGATTAACTGGGGAGGAAGCTTTCATTAAGTTATTGGGCAGCAGGGTTGGACTTATCAACATATTGCCCCTGTTTAATTCGCTCCTTAGTGGACGTTCTAACATCCCACGTAATAGCTGAATTGTCACAAAGAATGGGAGGGTGCCCCGCCCTTTTCTTGGGACTTTTATCCACTACTCTGACACCTTTTTTAGCTTTGGACTTACCCTCTTTACCTTGCAAGGTCTTTTACAAGGTCATTGCTTTAGCAGGGCGTATCTGAGATGCAGAGGAGTCTACACTAGAGCTAACACTAGCAACGGACACCTCCTCCCCGTCAGACACATTACCCTCAGTTTGCTCACCTGGGTCTAATGAAGTAACAGATCTGACCGCAGAAGCAGGCCCAAGCGCCTCTGTTCCCCGAGAGGTTCCTTCCAGCGGATCTTGTTCCAGTCTGAACCCTGTACATTAGCTGAAACCAAAGCTGGAATAACTGAAACAACAGGATCATTAGTAGATTGCTCCAAACCAACTACAGTCTCACTCACACACTGACCCTGCAACTGCTAACCAACAGACGTCCAACATTGATACGGCCACGGCAAAAAATGAAAGCCCGTCTGAGCTGGAGAGGACACAAAAGACCCCGGCAATATAGGACACATACCAAAATGGAACTGCGGAGACTGCCCTGATGAAGGTAGAGAAAAATACGGCCAGGGACTACCTTGGAAAATGGGTGGTGAAAAAGGCCATTGACTACTGGAGACTGAGTGATCTGACGGGGGGTTGATAGAAGAACCTAATCCAGATTGTAAATTTTACCCTGAAGGAGTCCCTGCCTGTGTACACCCCAAACTACTAACAACAGGCAGAATAGTGGACCCCCTAAGAAGTGGCGTATCAGAGATTACTTCCTCGCTATCAGTGGATGCCTCCCCACCATATGTGTCCCCAAAATCTTCTTTAAACCAGTCCCCTTCCCCTTGCTCAAAGTATACAAACAGCTTAGACTCCTGAACTGACCCTTGCATACTCATGGAGACTCATAAGAGAAACATAAGCTGATTCACACCTTGCACTCCCAGAATAGACCCCTTTCTGGCTCACATGCACACTACCACCAGCATTGCTCCCTCTCCTTCTCATACACCTTTTAGCACCTGAGCGTTGCGTGCCTCTCCCTCTGCGCACCACTCCGCCGGCTGTCAGCATCTCCCTCACAAAAGTGGCCGGCTGGCCCTGCTCTCCGGACCCTCCGACCGCCGCTTGTCCCCCTTCCGATGGAGGTCCGACAGCCCCAGCCATCAAACGCTGTCGGCCCCTCCGATGCATGGGGGCCGCCATGACAGGCGCCCTAGTGACTGGCGCATGCTGACTCACGTCAGCTGCGCCGGGGTCGCAGCACCAGGGTGCGTGGTTCATATTTACTATAAAAGGATGCCCTCTACTGACCGAATGGTCATAAGTAGTGGCGCCGAAGAAGAGGAGGGAGCCTGTCATTGGGGCAAGTGCCAGAAGAGGCCGAAGATCTGAAGGAAGGATTGGAACATCATCTTTAAGCAAGTGAACAAGATTCTTCAAGCAACTGGAGAAGATTAACTGCAAAGAAAGAAGAAACTACAAGCAACTATTCCCAAGAATGATGACAGCTAAACGGTGAGTCTGAAATATTTTTATGTACTTTATGTAACACACATTAGTTTACAAAACATTTATTATAAAACAGTGTAGCCACCTGTGGTAACTGTACAGAGTAGGGGGCAATATAATGCATTTTGTTTTTGCACTGGATACAGCGCAGCATGCTTAGAAGGCTTAACATTCTGACGCTGATATTACTACAAGGCTCAGCAAAGGCTCAGTTTTATCAGCGCGGCCATGCTAAGCATTCCAAACATGCTGCGCTTGGCTTTAGGACATAGAAAAACACATGTCAAATATAATGACATGTGTTTTTCTGGTACAGTGGGGCGCTTTCAATGAAAGCACCCCACACAAAAGGCGCTTTGATTTTCAGCACTTTGCCGATTTAGTCAAATCGCTTTTAGTAAATACCGCAAATTGTATTTTTTATATGGCAAATATATGGACGATTTCTGTCCAACGATGATTGCCTGATCGATTTTGTTAAAGGCTAAAGTCCCAGGACTTTGCCTTTATTGAATACAGCAATGGCATAATCGCCAGCAAAGTCCCAGGATTTTGGTCTTTTTTGGCAAAATCAACTTTAGTAAATATACCCCTTAGACTCTGCCAAAAACATTTTTGCACATTTGTGAAATTCTACAAAATCAACCTTCTTAAAATCTAGCACCTTTGTTTTTGTTTTGGTACAAGAATAAGGGACAAATGTATAGAACATTAAGAGGG
>WWET01001416.1:137174-147713 GCA_011038615.1 Limnodynastes dumerilii | reverse complement strand
GGTGACAGTGCGTGTACATGTGTTAAGGAACAACTAATACCGCTTTCACATCACCACCATTGAAAAACGCAGGATTTTCAACCCGGGTTTTTTCTGGGCGAATTGCCATGTCAAACAAACAAAAGCCACCTACAACCCGGGTAATACTCAGGTCTGACTGTTTCACATGTGCCATAAATTTCTCATGTCTGTCCTTGCAATTAACTATCATTCAGCCTAAAGAGGATCTTTTATTGGCTGCAACAACAACAGGAGCAAGCAGCATTTTGTAGTAGTTACCTGTCTCTTTTCTGTTCCACCTGCAGTTCCGCTGTTCACCACTAGCCACAGCAACAGTAAACAAATCTCTCCAATCAGGTATCTTTGTGAAGGACCCATGTTGAAAAACAACTGAAACCATTCCTGTGTGAGACCCAGAAAAAACCCTTCTTTTTCCTGGGTCTGAATGTCAGGTTATTAGAACTGGGTCAACACAAATGGGACCTTTCACATCAACACCAAATACCTGGGGGGTTTTTATGAGACTTGGGTTTTGGCCAAAAATCCTGGTATTTGGTTGTGATGTGAAAGGGGTATAAATGACTCACGTCAGGAAAGAGTTCTGCCACAGTGTTAAAGAAAGATATACCTGGAAAAGGGAATCAACCCATCACAATCAGAACCCAGGAAAAGGCAGGTATATATATTTTGGGAGGAAGCAATTTAAAGCTATATTAATAATCTAAGTATATGTTTATGTTTCTGCATCTCTGTATTATAGAAATTATATATACTTGTAGGAGTTGTATGACAACAATTATGTGTATTTTTAGAAATGTTATACTATGTGTGTTATACTATGTATATCTGTGGATGTGTTAAAGCAATTATGTGTGTAACACCCCTTTTCCTGGTTTGGGTGTATGTATATATTTATGTGTGTAATCTGAACAAATCTGTAACGCAGTGCCTCCACCCAAGTGTTCTCGCTGTACTCTTGCGGGATGTGATTAAAATCACCCTGAGCAAACTGGGAAACTCAGCACAAGATCTTATCACAAGCTTTATCCACACATCCACACTTCAATGTGTTGTAAAATATCATGCAAGAAAATGTAAGTAATTAAGTACAATATAAATATAATATTATTGTTTAACAACTGATATTGAAACCCTAGTAATGAATATTTTTTTTTAAATGAGTAGTATCTATACTATATTTATGTATATGTATACAACCTTTATATCAGATTAGCCTTATATCAGTTCTTGCCTCTATACACTGATCTGCCTTCAGACTGTCAGCTGCTGTCTCTGTATCAGCTGTATCTCGCTGGCTCTGTCTGTGTTTCTCCCATATTAAGGGCCAGATTTACTAAGCTGCCAGAAAGGAAAAGTGGAGATGTTGCCCATAGCAACCAATCAGATTCTAGCTTTCACTTTCCTATTACATGCTAATAAATGTCAGCTAGAATCAGATTGGTTGCTATGGGCAACATCTCCACTTTCCCGCAGCTTAGTAAATCTGGCCCTAAATCTCTGTCTCACAACTTCCATCCTTCGCTTTCTCTCCTCTACTGACTGTCTCGCTTGTCAGTTACTTCCTCCTAACCCCTGTAACTGCCAGCTCCCTCTAGAACATTCTCTGCTGTCCTCCTGCGCCTGTTGTGCAGGCAGACTCTCCAGCTCTATGGCACACTGTATGCTGCAAACCTGCATACTATCAGTAACACCCAGTCCCTGTATACATGTGTATTTGCAGGAAGGTGTGTGGGACCTGTTCCAAGCTAGAGGTCTCACTAGAGCCCACTAATGTAAATGACTTCATAATTTCTATAAAAGAGTGCCCTCTACTGACCAAATGATCATTAGTAGCGGCACCCAAGAAGAGGAGGGGAGCATGTCCCCGGGGCAAGTGCCAGAGGAGGCCGAAGAGCAGATGGAAGGACCGAATCAGCTTCTCCAAGCAAGCGGACAAGATTCTACAATCAACAGGAGAAGAATAACTTCAAAGAAAGAATAAACTACTAGCAACTCTTCCCAAGAATGAGGACAGCTAAACGGTGAGTCATAATTTTTTTTTTTTTCTGCAACACACTTTACTTAAGAAATAAGTTTTGTACAAAACAGTGTGGCCACCTGTGTTAATTATACATGGTATGGGGAAATATTATGGATAGTTAATGTTTATTTTATTCTGACATGTATGTAAATGTAAATTATGTATGTTTTTTTGCAACTGTATTTTTTTTTTACCGGCTTCAGCGCTGCATGCTTATAAGGCTTAACATGCTGACGCTGAGCCTTGTAGTTCTATCAGTGCAGCCATGCTAAGCATTACAACCACGCTGCGCTTGGCTTTTGAAGAGTGAAAAACACGTCAAATATATTGACGTGTTTTTCTATTCAAGTGTGTGTCGCTTTCAATGAAAGCACCCCACACACAAGGCGCTTTTTTTTGCGGCGCTTTCTGGGCGAATTTAAGGCGATTTAGTAAAATCGCCTTTAGTGAATTTGTCGATTAGTATGTTTTATATGGCAAACAGCTGGATGATTTTTGTCCAGCGATGTTTGCCTGGTCGATTTTACTAAAGGTTCAAGTCCCGGGAACCGGGAATACGGCGATTGCATAATCGCTGGCAAAGTCCCGGTAGTTTGGCCGCTTTTAGCACAATCGAGCTTAGTAAATGAGGCCCTTACTGAGGGACAATAATTATTTGTATTCGGGGGTGAGTGTATACATGTGGGTGAATGTTTGACATCAACATTTTGTGCATTTCTAGGATTGTGTAGAATTTTATATTTTGGATGGTGTGAAGGTGCAACAGTAATTATATATAATTGTTGGGGTATGTATGACAATTATATTTATTTATGGGGTACTGTTTGACAACAATTATGTATATTTGTGGGTGTGTGAAGGTGGGGCAGCAATTATGTGTATTAGAGGGGTGTGGGTCCCCGCAAAGAAGGGCCCTATTTCGATAGGGCCGTTCTCTCCCAGCCAGTTTCAAACTGCCTGGGATATCGATTGCTTATGCCTCGAACACGGTGCTCCAAAAGGTGAGTGGCTAAAGTAACCCCAACACTTCCCCTAATTTTAACCCTAACCCTCTCCTTCCAATACCTTAACCCTAACCCTCCCTTCTCCGCAGCCTGACCCTAACCCTCCCTTCTCCCTAGCCTGACCCTAATACTCCCTTCTCTATAGCCGAACCCTAAGACACCCCTTCCTGCAGCCTGACCCTAATCCTCCCCTTCTATTGTTCTAACCCTCCCTTTCTAAGTACCTAACCCTAACCCCCCCTAATACTAAAATGCCCAGGAGGTTACTCTCCTCTCCGTAGCTGTTACCCGGCAGGTCTGCAAAAATGAATGGGCGAGTATGCCGATCGGCCCTCTTACCCACTCATAAAATGTTTTTCTAAAATGGCCCCCTATTCGAAATAGAGACAGCTGAAAAGTAACTTTCGTCTGTCTCTATTTCGTAAAGCGGGTCATCAAACCGGAGACTGCAACTGGTATTAGAGGGTGTGAATGACAGCCAATTTTAAAAAGAAATTAATATATTTATATTTATTTATTGCTATTTTTTTCCGCCTCTTTGACTTTAACTGTTTGGCCACTCCTGTACTAAAAGTGCAGTACTAGCAGTATCATATTTGAATCTACATGTTATACAGTACTGTGCAATTGGAAAATATCAATTTATACTAATTCCTCCTACACTGTGGTGTACGGTTTCCATAACTTTAAATGATATTTTATGAAACAAGAGCGAAAATTATGATGTTCAAAAGTGCCCCATCGGTGAAAATATAAAGCAAAATGAACTTGAGACCCACATTTAAAAACAAAAAACATAGTGTGAAATTGAGAATATTTTGGAGGTTTTTATATAGTTTTCTTATGTTTAAAAAAATTTCACTGCGGCCAATCCTTTTGCTAGTGAGTTCTCCAGCCAAAATGAAGTTTTCTTTGAAAAGGGTGATGGATGGTATTCCAGGTTGTCTATTACCTCTAAAGTATGTTTGACCTTGTGGAAGTATCCCCAAATTCCCTAATCCAGAGTAAACAGGACCGGGTTTACTAGGTTATCAGAAGTATATCTTTTCACTTTAAGCCAGAACCACCTACCAAAGGATAACTCCAGAAGCAGTGGTCTATAGCAGCTAAAATCCCCACATGGTAGCAAAGGTGAGATGCAAGTAAATCCATAGAGTTATATCTGTGGGGAGTTAACTACGCGCAATGGTAATCATTTAAAAACAATTCTAATTAGAATTAGAGTTTATAAATTTTTTTAGAAATTTTTAGAAGGATTTCTACATTTTAATGGTAAACTGTGGTAGCCACTGTATCATACCTGTAGTAAGAGCCTTATATTCCAGGATGCTAGATGACATTGTATGAAAATGGCAGTATATTATGGTGGTTTATTAAGTAAGAATGTATTTATTGTAATGTGAATCTCCATTAGAGTACTTAGGATGAGATAGCAGCATTTTGTGAACACTTATTTTTTACATTTTCTCACGTCACTGAATCCTTGAGGGCTGAGTTGCACATCTGTATTTTTTAGACAGAAGCGTAGCAGAATTTCGCACTGCGCATGCTCAGAACAGGCTGAAAACAGGAGCAAGCACAGAATGTCAGCAACAGTGCTCTCCTTGCGCCTATCTGTGCATCCGTGTGTTGTGCGCTCTTTAAAATATGTTCCATGATATTAAAATGAGTAAAGGGGCGTTTAACTCATTTAAATAGGTGCAGTAGCTGTCTAAGGTACCTGCGCTTCCATGAAAATCTTTCACCATGAAGGGGATGGTGTAAGTCATAGAAGCAGGTCATTTTCAATGTGGAACTGGCCAGATATGCAATGAATACACTGATCTACACATGGTGAAAATATAACACTGAAAAGGTATGATTAATTAACTGTTTAAAGGACATTTCTTCTGTTATAATAATATATATATATTTTTATTTATTTATGCCACTATAGCAGCATAATGCCGCTTCTGTGCTCAGGCATCACTGTAAATAACGTATGACGTGAAGACTTTAAAGGGGTGTTTTAAAACTGAAAATAGTTAAACTAAAAAACAAACAAACATTCAAAAAATAGCAAAGTGGCAGAGGCTGCGGCAGTGTGACCCGCAGCCTCTGCGCATATGGCTCCTTCTGTGCTTCCACTTTTTACAGCGTCCTATCCAGAGCTGGAAACACGCATTCCTGGATCTGACGTACAACTCTTGCGCATTTTGCTTGCTCAAAAATTCTGCATCAGCTCCTTGGTTTGGAAGGGCTGCTCATAACAGAGGGTGGGGTTGGATAAGAAAAAAAACAAACAAATAAACAAAAAAAAAAACTCTTCTGTAGTCAAAACTGCACAGTCCCACAAATGAAAGTATGGTTGTTTTGGAAGTTTTTCCACTGCAACATACTTGTGGCAATGACTAGACATCAAATGGGATCCTAGAGGTGACCGGCATTCATAATTTTCTGGTATATAGCAGCAATTACTAAGCTAATCAAAAAACTACTCCACACACCTTTTTTGCTGCACCTATTTTTCCACACATAATAGATCATAGTTGCTCCCTCTGAATTATAGATTCCATATTAATATTGATATTTAAACACTGATTAACAGCAAATATGGAGATTGCAATACCTATGTATTATAGGCTGTTCAAACTTTAAAAATGAAGACAGAGATCCATTTTGAGCATTTTGATCTTATTTACTAAAATTCCATTTGTTATAAAATAGACTTACATTTTGTTAATACCATGAATGATCTCATTTACCTGAACACATGGGTTACTAAAATTACATTTTGCATAAAATGTACCTAAATCTTGGTAATGCCATAAAGCAATTTACATGACAAACATGTATATATTACTGGACATGTAGATTATTAAAAACAAATGACTGAAACAATGAATGCAGGCGAACATAGATATAAAAGGAATATGCACTGTAACAGAAAGCAGTGTAGATTGGTGCCATTCATAGATACAATCTTTGGCTTATAAAGAAATCATTATTACAAGCCACAAGTGTAATACCTAACCTTGAATAAGTGTTTTCTAGTTGTCATCTAAAAATCTAAAGAAAATCCAGTAGAGAATACATGCAGGGGACATACATTATATCCACAGCTTTTTATCTCACATGTGTGACTTTCCCTATCAAGAATTGCAGGCTCTTATTCTCACTGGTGGGACTTTGCTATCTCCCACTGCTGCATATATCATGACAGAGTACTATGTACCTTTTTTGCATTAATATAAATAGCTGTTTAGGATTGATTTTTGCACCCGATAGTCTCTTCTGACCTGTTCTTCATCTACCTTATTTTGTATGTATTTCCGATCTGACTTATTTAGAGCCAAGATATAGTAGCTTTACATATTAAGGTGCATTTAGAAGGACATTTTCTATTTTAATGTAGGAGTAAAAAGCTCTTTGGTGCATTCTGAAAAATGATGTCTGTCTGATTTACATTTTTTGTAGTGGTGAGAACATCCATACAAAAATGTAAATAATAATGATTGATATTTTCACTATAAAAGATATTTTTTTTTTTATTTTTAACCAACAACTTCACAAGAACATGATAATATCAAATGAACAGGCTGCTGTTTTATGTTATATAAATAATATTTCGCTCATGGTCCTAGTAACTTAATTTGGTTAAAAGCAGATTACTGTATCTACTTATTTTCAAGAAGTTTTTTTATGAATTAAAATACAATAAAAAGATAGATTTTTTCTTTTTGATAATTAATTATTTTGAGATTTTTACAGATTTGCTATTTTACTTAATTTTTCCTTTTATTAATTAATTTTATATTTTGTAAGGTCTATTTGTGAGTTTGTCAACAAGCTGGTCATATGAAAATATACTTTACTGGAGTACACTCTTAGTTGTCACCTCATTATTATTATTATTATTATTATTATTTTATACATATAATAAAACCAGATACGTAATTTTATTGTGCCTGTATATGAGATTGGTGCTTTGGCACAGGGAGATGGTTAGAGAAACATTGATCCGAGCAACCACCATTTTATATATTTCCTTAATACACTGCAACATTAAAGTAAAATCCCACCATTACACTTTTCTGTAGGCTTTGCTGCAGACAATTGCTCCTCTGAGCCTTCTGCACATTGTGTGTTCTAAATAGTGGAGGGGACTAATTCAGTTAGATATGATGCTCATTTACATATAACAGTACTGATGAGGGGCCACTCAACTTATTGAAGCATGGCCACTGCACATGGAATGCTGGAAAAAATTCCTTTGCAAGAATTTTCCCAAATAGGGGGATAAAACAGACTATTTATTTTACCTTTATTTAGAGTATTTTATTTGACAAAACTTTCAGATAATGTTTTTTATTTGATATTGCACTACTTTTTTTATTTTATATGTTATATGGTTATTGTTCTATGTGTTAAGATAAGTCCAAAATACTGACACTGTTATATTCCTCCATTACTTAACCACCCTGTCATTGGAATAGGTTACTGTACGCTATTCATAATAGTTTATAGTGCATAACCAACATGTTTACGCATGCAAATAACACACGCACAGAGTATTTATGCATTCTGAATGAGTAAACGGTCTGTCATCCGTAATTCTGGATCTGGTCCAATATCTGCATTTGCATACTCTGATCTGGGCATGCACATCGCAAGAGTAGGCTGAGAAATGCTACGCTATGTCGTCTGGATAAGGGCCTCAGTAACTCTGAATCAGGAGGAGGAAATTCTTGTTTTGGTACAGCTGTATTGATATATGATTTAAGGCTAAGTGCTCAATATCAGTATTTGGGTAAATTTACTATGGCTTTGCCCATAGTTTAAAATGCTTATATCGATTTGGAATTGTGTGGTTTTGTACTATTATGCTATTCTGAAATTTCTGGAATTTACTGTAATTACATATGTTTTAATAACAGCATCTTGTGTGTTTGTTTCCATCACTGTTTTCTCAATTATATATATTATGTATGTCATGGTCTATGTGCTACAAATATATTTGACAAGCCACAAATTATAATTTGAATTTCTAACACATACATAAATGTCCATAAAATGTTATGTGTGCATCCAGAAAAAATGACAATCTAGTCCCGTCATACATGTATTCAGAGCAAAAAAGATTGATTTTGTTGAAAAAGTTATTACATGTTTTTTTAAATAGAAAAGTTCAAAAGGATCAAAGAACCTGTAAAAGCAATTTAACATACGCTTCAGTAGCAGTGAATTCACTTTAAATAGGGCACAGGCCTAAAGCTTTAGAGGAAATAGGTATACCTTTTTAACCAACATGCAGGGAAAGAAATTGATTAAATCTCAGTAGGAAAAATCTTCATTTCCTCTTACTGTATCTGTAAATTGTCCAGTTACAGTAGTTAAACTCATTTCCTCCATCAAGCCAATCCAAAAGGATGCTGAGTTAGAACTCCCTTAGATGTGAGGTAACCCTGAGACAGTGTGGTGAGCAGACTAATTAGCACACAGCAAAAGAGAAAGAGGCTAAAATCTACTGATTATTTTGTTTGGGAGAAGCATGAAATTAAGTGGGAAAGAAGGGGGTAATATTGTTGATTACTTAACAAAATAAACACGTTGAAATTGACAGTAAACATGTGAATTTATGACATTTCAATTATTTTATCTCCTTTACTGTTAATTATAAGTGTATGGGTTTATTTATATTTTTTTAACTTTACAATAAAAATAAAAATAAAAACATTGGTCTGGATCCAGAGATCTAATTTTAATGAGATCAGATCTGTCATTAACAGAATTCCACATTCAACCTCAAGTATTTCGATATGTGCAAACATAAAATGACGGTGGTTTTATGTCATGATCAGTATGCGGATCCAGTCCTTTGTCTTAAATATATTGATAAGGCCTTATCTGTGTGGAGTTGGCTTGGGTTTTTTACTGGGTGCTCTGGTTTTTTCCCACATACCAAAAACCTGCTATGAAAACCTGCTATGAAAATTAACCCTAGTGTATGTGTGTGGTAGGGAGTGTGGCTCCAGGAGAGTGAGTGACAAGTGTTCTCTGTATAATAATTAGAGGCTGGTGGGTTCAGAGAAAGTTTGAAGAAGAGTTGTTTCACAAGAAGGGTGGTAGGTGGAAAAAGGGCAGACTAGAAAGCCCAAGTGGTTCTTATTTGCAGCTCGCTCATTTGATTATACATGATGAATTATATATATATCATTGAAACGGCACTCCTAATAACCAGGGTTGCCGACTCTCCCGGAATGTCCGGGAGACTCCCGAAATTTGGGCAGTTCTCCCGGTATCCCAGGAGAGCCGGCAAACCTCCCGCAAGGGACTTGAGGCCCGTGGTTTCATGGAAACCACTGCCTCAAGTTCTGCCCCCCTGTCTAGCAACACTTGTATACTAGTGTTGCTAGGGCCAGGGAGCGACTTGATGACACAATTTGCGCCATCAAGCCCCGTCCCGAAGCCTATTTAAGCTAAAAGTGGGTAAGTATGATGCAGGGGGTGGGGCTTAATGACGTGATTAGCATAAATTGCGTCATTAAGCCGCGCCCCCTACATGCATCGCTAGCTTCCCTCTGGGATCTCCCGGAGGGAAGCTGGCAAAAGTCGGCAACCCTGCTAATAACTGAAAAAGAATTTGCCTGCGTGCTGCTTATGGAAGAACTTCAATATATATTGATATACTGCAGTTTCAGGTATTAGTGACCACTATGCTGGATAAGAGGGTTCACCAGCCAGCTCCTCTGGGCAAAACCCTGTCTCATTAACTGGGAGCAGCCTCCAGCTGACTGGCTGGGTATTGTTTACCCAGTTTTCTAGCAGAGACCCTGGTCACAGTGATGAAGTCAGTAGGACATTGAGCAGCATGTGCCTGTAAGACCTAACGTCTAGCGAGCGTACCACTTCTATTACAGGTGGAGTAAGTCCAACTAATTATGCTTACTATTTAAGTCTTTTTTGTATTTCTTTCACTGTTTATTCCCCTGAAGAAAGTCTGGTTATGGACTGAAATGTGGGGTCTCTTTTTTGCACAATAAACAAGCTATATGCTTTACGGAATGATAGTCCTGCAGTGCCTTGTATGTAAAGTGTACAGTATGGGCGTGCTAAGCTGCGTACGTTCACGTAGTCTGTATGTCCATTAGCGGACATATGCTGTTACGTTTAAAAAAGTTAAGGTAGGGCTTGGGTAGCGTATTTTGACAAAATACGTCCATGCAAGGGGTGTGCCGAGGGGAGTGTAGCGAACTTACGTGTACGAAAATACGCTCCGCGAATAAACGTACGGCACACGTAGTTCTGGATCTACCCATTGCATGTGATAAGCATAGACTTGTTGACAACTGTCTTGAATGCAAGCTTAATATAGGTATGCAATATAAGTATATGATAATTTGGAACAAAAGGGGCTTTGTGGGGAGATGCAGGACATCCCAGCCTTGTGCTAAGTGCACTATGGTTAGGTTTATTCAGCTTACACCCCTATACAATAGCTGAAATTTTTAATAT
>WWET01001416.1:120083-136896 GCA_011038615.1 Limnodynastes dumerilii | reverse complement strand
TTACAAAAAAATTCCAAAATTGTACAATGTGTTACAAATGAAAAACAGTCACTATACTGTAGTGTAGTAGCTGTGGCTGGGGGGCTTAAAAGTATTTTATTAAACTTGAAAACCATGTAGCAGATCTATAGAACTGTGTTTAATTGTGTGCAGAAGGTTTAATCAGAGAATATTCTCCTTGGTCAGCACCCTGAGCTGGTGCAGAATTTCTAAAGGAAACAAATAGAAAACTGGCTGCTGATCTACAAGTAGCTGTGAAGAAAAGCCCACACTCTCATGATTCTAGTCCCAATTTGCTTAACAATGCCCCACAGACACACTGCTCTCTAATTTTATTGTTCAAAAAAATCTTGCCATAAGGATTGTGTGAAAATACACATTGAAGTTTTCTATAGACATCAGGATATCATTAGGAGCAAATAATCAAATCAGATGCCATTTCAAACAATTTTGCAGCATCGTTGGACAGAACACACTGGTAAGATATTTGGTGAAACGGTGTTTTGAGTATGTAAGCAGCATTATTATTGGCAGAAAAAGACCCAGTGTGTAGCCAGCTTTATTGTTAGAGAGTGTAGACAGTGGAGAAGGACGTAATGCGGGACACTGGTGAGGAAGCAGCGCTGGAGGAGGACAAGCTGGGAACAGAGGATTTGGTTACTTACTATTCTTAAGTCTGAATCTGAATCAGGCTTTTTATCCTTAATACTTAATTTTAATAGTGTCCTTTTGTAAAAATAAAAAAAAATATATTAAACTCAAATTTCAGATGTCTTCAATCTTCCGGTGGGTTGCTTGAAGAGATCTGAAGGTTCCTTGCAGGATCTTCTTTCTTCTGCCTGTGAGATGCTGGAGGTTGGTCCTTCTTCTCTGTCCCGATGCTAATGAATGTACAGTCAGTAGAGGTCCCCCTTATTAAATGGCAAACGGCATAGGCTTCACTCATGCACCATTCAGCCAGGCACACCTTAACCATAAAATAACGACACAGACACCAATAGCTGCGTTTTAAAAGGGAACATGGTTTATTTAAGTTAACAAAAAATTGGGCCAAATTGGAATTGATAATATATTATCAATGTCTAACCTAGAACATTCAGCAGTGAGAGGTAGCCCAATTAGCAGATGGGGGGTTCAGAGCCTACCTTAACACTTAACTTAACTCTAAGTACAACTGAAAAAACCTGGCGCTCACGGAGAAGCGGTCTCATCCAACAACAACCCAATCATAAGGCACACCCCAGAACCTGGAAGGTGTTCTCGCATCTCTCCTGGGTTGAGTACCTCGAGACCCCTTGCAATACACAACTTAACCTAATTATATGCTGACCCCCCAACTGCTAGCGCCCAACCAGGCACCGTTTGAATAGGAAAGAAATACATGTTAGATGAAATTTAATACTGTAAGGGAAGGATGGAGGGAAAGATTTCCAGAGGAAGAGACACCCATCCCCTTGGCCTGACCTTATAAACCCACACTAAGCTTACTCCCCCTTAAGATGTCAGGCCAATCCAATAAGTAAACAAAATACCCCTTAACTCCTGTCTGCCTGGTGCTGAGAGATCCCTGCCTGCCATTTGTGTTGCCTGCAGCCCTATGGGGTCTTTGTCACTTTATACCCTCTTATGTAAGAGGTGTAACCTGCCTGGTTTTCATAGCCTGATTTGGAAGGATTGATGTTTCAAGCATATAGGACTTGTAACTGAACTGAGTTTGAACTGGATTAGGGCTGGATTTGGGCCCATTTACACTATTTGTGTGAGTTGTTGTTATAGTGAAGTTAGCTGATTTTAATTAGCATAAACGTTCTAGAATGTTTGGTTTTGTGCATTTCAGTGGTTGTGATGCTTTTTGTTTTGCGTGAAACAATTTGGAAACTCAGGTGCTGTCAGAAAATGTCATTTCTGCGGGATGAGATAGCTAGTATGCATGGTGAGATATGCAGGATGTCTGTATCTTTGATGCCATCATTGCCTTAGAGATTCCCAGGAGGCGTACTGGGTGGACAATGGTGAAGAATGCTGGTAAGAAGATCCCACTTGCACAAGGACACATTGCACAAGCTGTGCCCTTGCAAAACTCATATGCAGCACTTGGAGGGCTGGAGTACATTACAACATGTAATGTAGAGCATGAGGCGTTGAGGGAACCTGATGGTGCGAAAAGGGAATCCTTGAGAAGGACTGCACTTCTTGTGGGGATTCTATTGTTAGGGGTATCCAGCTGGAAAGAGGTTCTGAAATTAGGAATCAGGTGAAGTGCTTGCCTACAGCTCCATGGGATAAAAAGTGCATTTTAAATATTCTAAAGACAGTGAGCAAGGAAAGGGAGGTTAATGTCATTATCCATCTTGGGACAAATAACAGGGTTATATGTGTGATTTAATTTATAATTGGCACTATGCAAGGTACATATTAGACATAAGGGTCAATTATAAAGACAAGATTTTAACTATATTTGGGGACACATTAGTAAGTGTTAGCTTAACCCTTTAAAAGGGCACATAAGCCATGGCACAGCATGCCATTAACACCTGGCATGCTGACGGTTATGGTACTAAAAGTCACAGCATGCCCTGAAACACATGGGAATCCTGTGTCTTCTAGTACTATCTGCGGCAGCATGCTAAGGGTTAATAGCATGCCGCACAATGGATTTTCACATTACAAAGGGCTTTTTTTACAAAGGTATTTTTTTAATACGTTTTTTTTTAACACCAAGGGGTATGGGCTGCGTCGACTTTTCGGGGCAAAATCGCCATGATTTAAACGGCGAAAAGTTGCCAAACATTGATGGTGATTTAAAATCACCATTAAAAAACGCCTGACAGTAAATCCAGAGCTTAATACGCTGAAATCGCCAAAAAATCGTGGCGATCAGCAGTGATTAAAAATCACTACTTAAAATTGCCTTTAGTAAATTTGCCCCTAGTCCCCTAGACAGTAGATATTCGGAACACACAGGTTATTGGACATTAGTCTCTAGTGGTGGAGAGAAAGCACTAGACAGGAGGATACATGTTGTGGTGGTCAGGGAGCAGTACTCGGGAAGTAAGTAGGCTCTTGTAGGTTTGTAGCTTTCCACCTGTAACATTAGCACTGCATATCTACACAATAGAAGCAAGCACAAAAAACAAACACAAAGTGCCTGATACTGTTCGCTTCCATGTGCACTACACTTTAGAAGGTTTAGTACTATTGTTAACACAACAGCAATGTTTCCCTGTAATACAAAGGTTTTCATTCAATAAAAGCCCCTATTCTTAGTTATAAAGCCACCTTCATACCTAACAAACATATACTTTAAGAAAACAACATATTTTAATACACATTTTGCATGTACTACTTTATACTAATTTTGAAAAAAATTGTTAGTGTATTGCCGCACATTTTGCTGAGGCCATTTAATTTATTTTTGTTTATGTTTAAATCTTCATTATAATGAAACAACACTATTGTTTTACCAATTAAAATAAATTATTTTTTTTAAAGAATAATTTTAAACTTACAAAGTTAAATAGGTTGCCTCATTAAAACACAGTCTATTTGCCCTTCATGTCCATTTGCATTATTCAAAACAGTGCTCAATTTTAATACTACCTATTCAGTATTTCTGCTGCTGCTCAGATGAGGATCAACCCACATATTTTCAGAAACCCCTATGACAAGTCACACTTCAAGGTGTCAGGTTCAAAGGGAAACATCTCAGGAATCTCAGGAGATTTCCACAGCACATGCAAAGAACTAAAAATCATAAAATATAGCACACAAGTATGACAAGAAACTCTACTCTATTACCAT
Organism: Limnodynastes dumerilii; assembly: GCA_011038615.1. Taxonomy (NCBI): domain Eukaryota; kingdom Metazoa; phylum Chordata; class Amphibia; order Anura; family Limnodynastidae; genus Limnodynastes; species Limnodynastes dumerilii. The sequence goes on along the minus strand of WWET01001416.1, from coordinate 133,095 downwards.
GGCTGTTGTGGATAAGCAATAAGGACCGGATTCACAATAAAGAGTGAGTAAGGTGCAACTGGATTTGCACCTAACTCACCCACCCAGCCCCACAACCTCCTCCTTTTCTTAGGCGCCTAATGGCACTTAAGATCGCCATAGGGCTACCTTCAGGAACTATGCATCTTTTCCTTCTTAAAAAGTAACATATGTGCGGAGATCCTGGGTTAGGCTGCGGGGATGGGAGTCTTTGGGTTAGGCTGCGGGGATGGGAGTCTTTGGGTTAGGCTGCGGGGATGGGAGTCTTTGGGTTAGGCTGCGGGGATGGGAGTCTTTGGGTTAGGCTGCGGGGATGGGAGTCTTTGGGTTAGGCTGCGGGGATGGGAGTCTTTGGGTTAGGCTGCGGGGATGGGAGTCTTTGGGTTAGGCTGCGGGGATGGGAGTCTTTGGGTTAGGCTGCGGGGATGGGAGTCTTTGGGTTAGGCTGCGGGGATGGGAGTCTTTGGGTTAGGCTGCGGGGATGGGAGTCTTTGGGTTAGGCTGCGGGGATGGGAGTCTTTGGGTTAGGCTGCGGGGATGGGAGTCTTTGGGTTAGGCTGCGGGGATGGGAGTCTTTGGGTTAGGCTGCGGGGATGGGAGTCTTTGGGTTAGGCTGCGGGGATGGGAGTCTTTGGGTTAGGCTGCGGGGATGGGAGTCTTTGGGTTAGGCTGCGGGGATGGGAGTCTTTGGGTTAGGCTGCGGGGATGGGAGTCTTTGGGTTAGGCTGCGGGGATGGGAGTCTTTGGGTTAGGCTGCGGGGATGGGAGTCTTTGGGTTAGGCTGCGGGGATGGGAGTCTTTGGGTTAGGCTGCGGGGATGGGAGTCTTTGGGTTAGGCTGCGGGGATGGGAGTCTTTGGGTTAGGCTGCGGGGATGGGAGTCTTTGGGTTAGGCTGCGGGGATGGGAGTCTTTGGGTTAGGCTGCGGGGATGGGAGTCTTTGGGTTAGGCTGCGGGGATGGGAGTCTTTGGGTTAGGCTGCGGGGATGGGAGTCTTTGGGTTAGGCTGCGGGGATGGGAGTCTTTGGGTTAGGCTGCGGGGATGGGAGTCTTTGGGTTAGGCTGCGGGGATGGGAGTCTTTGGGTTAGGCTGCGGGGATGGGAGTCTTTGGGTTAGGCTGCGGGGATGGGAGTCTTTGGGTTAGGCTGCGGGGATGGGAGTCTTTGGGTTAGGCTGCGGGGATGGGAGTCTTTGGGTTAGGCTGCGGGGATGGGAGTCTTTGGGTTAGGCTGCGGGGATGGGAGTCTTTGGGTTAGGCTGCGGGGATGGGAGTCTTTGGGTTAGGCTGCGGGGATGGGAGTCTCTGAGTTAGGCTGCAGGGAAGGGAGTATTTGGGTTAGGCTGCAGGGAAGGGAGGGTTGGGATAATTGAAGGGGAGGGTTAGGGTAAGGGTTGGGAATAGATTTATACTTGCCTTTCAGTTCAGCGTTTTCAGTCTGGTGGGGATAGATTGCTTTGCTGCTTCGAGGCAAAAGCAGTCGATTTCCCAGCCAGTTTGGAAGTGACTGGGAGAGAATGGTCCTTTTGAAAAAGGGCCATTCGCAGTAGTGACCCACAACCATTTTTTAGGTATGGGAATGGGTATGTGAAACTTTGCTTTTTTCATCTAGCTTTGTGTTTAAGTGTTTCTTACTGAACTTAAATTTTACTTAAGGGTTTGTTCTGCATTTGGGAATACATTTGGATACATTTTTAAACATAAGTAACACATTACCCATTTTAAATAACTCCCAAATACTATGTTTCACTTTTCTACTATTAAAAGTGACTCCTTTTTGAGTGCATCCTATTACCACCTAAGTAAAAGGAGGAAGGGATCTATCAGTGCTCTCTATTTGACCAGACCGTATATACAAAAAAAAAAGCTTGTTGCCACTTCATGTAATCTTCAGACATATCTGTTTTCCTGTATTATTCTTTGCATAGTAAGGCCTGACTGAAAAGAACTAAAACACTCAACACAAACCTTGACAATTTTTGGAGAATTTATACACCAGTCTAAAAATGTTATTAGACCAAAAAAAAAAAACCATTTGAATAAAAAAAAAATGTCTTCTCTTCCTTTCTGGTTTCCCCCCCCCATAGCGTGTGCTGATGAGGCTCTTCACAAGGGATGTTGTCCATGGTCCACTAATCCTTTACCCACTGAAACTACAGTGACACTTGCTTTTGTCCCAGTAGTTTTACCAGCGAGCAGGATAGAAAGAGGCTGCTGGGTGATTGGTGAATAATCCAGTGGTTGCTGCTTCACTTCTGGTCGCCAGGTTCCAATTTCTAGGCACCATGGTGGCCCGGCGACTGGTATATATATTGAACTATTGACAATAATTATAATTAGTGTCTTGCATTGAGGTAATAATACTTATCAATAAATTGTCATGGCTTCCTCCCAATACCCACTAGCTTTATTCACATATACTTTTTATACTGGAAAAACACATATAAATGGTTAGGAATCTAGAAGCTATTGTTTTAAGCTTGCTGTGCTCATTAGGAATAATGAGTCTGATTCTGAATTACGCTTGCGTAAGTCCCCTAAATCGTTACATCTGCGCACGCACGTGGCAGATGTTGCGCTACTGATCTACTAGTGTACGAAATTCCATTTCCATATGCTAGGAGATCTGTATGGTGGGTGGCACGTTAATTCTACATGCCTAATCCCCGCAAGAGAGGGCATGGACGCAGATCTGTTTGGGGAAGTTAAGATAGGGTTCTGGACACATAAGTGAAAAAGGGATTTGCACTCCCCATTTCTGTGCGGACTTCCAGACCTACGTGCAAACCGAAAATGCATGGAGGGCTGGATCAGGCCTGATTTTACAAGTGTTTATTAGGGTTGTAGGGCCAGGTCCAGACTTTGAATTTAGCTCAACCCGTTTTTTATCAAATTTGCGAATTCTTGCAAAGTCATTGGTGCACACTCAGACCTAGTCACCTACTTGAGATGAGCTAACAAACTGTCCATAAATAGGAAAAAAATAGAAAAACAATATATGAGAACTGCACTAGTAACCAAGGGCTGGATCCAGACTTAAGTAAGTGCTTGAAATTAGTTACTCCTGGGCTAAACCATGTTGATTGCAGGGGGAGTCATATAGACCATTAGACCAAACAGTATTAGAGTTGAGAGGGGATGTTTCCTATTCCAAGTCTAATACCATGTTCACACTGAAGCCCCGGCAACCCGGGTTTTTGCCGGGGCAAGCAGCAGAAAAGCAGGGAAAACCCTGTTCACACTGCAGCATAGACCCGGGAAATTCCCGGGTCAAGCCCGTTCACACTGAACGGGACTGACCCGGGATTCTTCGGTTCTATGCTGTTAAACTATTGTATACCCCATTCTATTCTATAGTCTATACTATTTCATACCCTATTCTATACAATAGAATAGGGTATAGAATAGTATAGACTATAGACTAGAATGGGGTATACAATACTACGCTACTCACCTCTCCTGCAAGTCCCGCGATGATCCTCTGGGTCCTCGCAGGACTTCATTCACGCGATGCCTGAATGAAGTCTTGCGCATGCGCAGGACCTCCATTACGGCCGGACTTGCAGTCAGCCGCGTCGCAGGATAGGTAAGTTGTGTTTTATATTTTTTAAGTGTTTTTTTTTAATTAATTTATTGTTTTTATTTATTTTAAACTTTTTTTTTAATTAAGTGTTTTTTTTTAAAGTAACAAAGCTGATTGGGTCTTTTTTGACCCAATCAGCTTCTTTCTGTGCGACCCGTGTTACAAAAAACACGGGTCACACCGTTCACACTGAGGGCGACACGGGTCAGACACGGGAATAACCCTTTGTTAAATCCCGTGTCTGATTCCCGGGTCTCTCTACCCAGGTCGACGCGGGTGTGACCGTTCACACTGAGCCTAGACCCGGGATTTTCGGTCTTGCCCCGGCAAAGTCCCGGGTTTTTGGCTCAGTGTGAACGGGGTATGTGTGATTTTTATTGTAAACAACGGTAGTGTCTCCCTATGCATTGTATACAATAGAAAAGGGATGTCTCTGTATAGCTCCTATCCATTCAATAAGTCTATGTTTAGTCCCCTAGTTTTTAGCATGTCCAAAAAAAAATCCACTTTGTTTCAAGTTGGTTCCTTTTGCAAGATTTTACCACTTCACCACTTTATTGTGGTGTGTCATATAGTGGTATGACAGGCTGTGGGTTTCGTTTCCCTTTGTTAAGTATGGGTTTCCCAATTTTAATTTTTAGTTGTTTGCAGGTTCTCCTTATGTATTTAAGGTTGCATGTACAAGTGATCATATAGATAATATTTTTGCTGCTGAATGTGATTATTTATTTTAGTTTAAATGGTTTATTCCCCCTTTCCCTTGGATGAAAATTCCATGTTGCGTGTTTTTTTGCAAGCTGCACAGAGTTTTGCAAGGGAACAAAATATCTTTATCTGGCCAATGTAGCTGTTTTGATGTTTTCTTTGTTAAGGGACTGGATACAAATTTTTGTTGTAGACTTGGTACCATTTTAAAGATTACATGTGGTTTCTCTGGGTTTAGGTCGGTGGTACAAACGGCCCTTTTTTGAAAGGACCGTTTCATACCAGCCAGTTGCGAACTAGCTCACAAATTGCTTGCTTCTGCCTCGAGAAGGAGAAGCAATCGATCATCCCCGGAATAAACAGTGATCACCGAATGGTGAGTATTTATCCTACCCTAACCATTTTCCTAATTCTTGTTCTAACCCTCTCCTTCTATTACCCTAACCTTCCATTCCCCACAGCCTGACCCCAACTCTCCCTTCACAGCAGCCAGACTGTAAGACCCCCCTCCCCACAGCCTAACCCTAAGACTCCCCTACCCACCGACTGACCCTAGGACTTCCCTACCAACAGCCTGATCCTAAGTGTCCCCTTTCTGCAGCCTAACCCTAAGATTCGCCTCATGGCAACCTTAAACTATCCATAAAACTATCCATAAACTATCCATAAACTTAAACTATCCATGGACTCCTACTCACCTATCCGGTCAGTGCGAGCAGTCTGCATCAATATGACTGCAGCGGTTTCTGAATGAATTAATGCCTGGTATACTTACCCATTCATAAAAAGTTTTTCGAATTAGCGCTATTTTCAAAATAGAGACAATTGAAAATGAGTTTTCGGCTGTCTTTATTTCAGAAACAGTATTTTCACAGTGGCAACTGCATCCCCTTTCTCTGGTAGTATCTGTTTTCAAAGATCATCTTTTTAAAGTATATGCTATTGTTTTCAGTTAATCCTTTTTACTCAAATACTATGTTATTAAAGGCAACTTTACTTCCTTAATTGACTTGGTTTTTGTCTATACTAGAGGAGATTTTCACTGTCTGTTTCTGTCAGTGTTTGAAATACCTCTTCTGCCTTTTGTTTGTTATATTATTTCTCTAGAAAGTATCATTTCAGTTTGTCCTTGTTCTTTATACACCTCCAATTTTGTACAGTTTCTCCTGATCGTAAATTTTCCCATAGGGATGTTGTTCATCCAGTTGAGATGGTGGCTACTGGTTGCGAAGATAACGTTTTTGCAGTCTATATTCTTAAAGTGAGTTTATTTTTATATTTTTGTGTCTTGAATGTAGTTTTTCAGGTCCATAAAGGTAACAGTCTCTTTATTAGTGTATGTCATGAATAGGAGGTTTTTGTTGTTGTTATTGAAATGATGTTTGAATTCCACCAACTTTTCTGGGGCACTTCAAATTAAATAAACATTGCCAATCTATTCCATAGGACCAAATCCTTGCTAAAATGGGGGTGATTCCAAATGTTTTCCAACTCCCACTAAATAAATTCATTCCTATTCCTCTAGAGGTGCTGAAACAGAAGGAGACTCTGTACAATAAGCCTTTATTAGACATTCTTTGTGATGTCTTTATGATATGTGAGTACAAATGTATCATTTTAATAGATTAAACATCAAAAATTATCCACACTATTTACGCGGTGCTGTTCTCCTCCCTCTCCTCTGCTATCCCCTTTTGGTGAACCAGAGCCGAGGATTAGGAACTCGCTAGCAGGCAGGAAGAAGAAGATGGAGACTGACAGCACATCTGCATGTGGGATACCAAAGATGGTTATTTGGAAACCAGTGAACAGAGGCGCCTAGCCACCACAACTCTGTAGAGTGAGGAAACAGAGAAGGAGGATCTTCTTCACCTTTCTATAAATAACAAAAGAGCTTTGAAACCAACAAACTGTAAGCATCAACCATTTATTCACATCAGCCCAGACTCATGGGCATTCACCCATTGGACGATGAACTGTCCAGTTACAGACCAAAAACCACACATTCTTATTGCATATAAAGATTCTTTGAACACAGAATTGCTTGTGACTAACTGAAATTGCCTGTAACCTTTTAGATTACCTAGTATAGCAACTCCACCGCTACTGTACATTGCAATATAATAGAAATCACTCTAATTATGATAAAATCCACTTACCCATATAATAAAACCTGAAGAGCCATGCCATAGATCCCTGAGGAGATTTTACCCTTTCTTATATTTATTTATTAACAGGTTTTTATACAGCACCATCAGATTATGTAGCTCTTTACAGAGTATATTTTACTTCACATCAGTCCCTGCCCCATTAGTGATACACTTTAAGTTCCCTAACACATATATACACAGACAAGGGTCAATTTAGTCTGAAGCCAATTAACCTATCAGAATGTTTTTATTTTTAAAGAAAATTGTTTAACCTAAACTACCCTTAACTCCTTCCTAACCCTAAGCCCCCTTTTCCCGCAGCCTAACACTAATCTTCCCTTTCAGCTCTAACCCTAATGCTCCATGACCCACAGCCATGCATGTCCCGCAGCCTAACCCTAACACCCCATGTCCTGAAGCCTAACCCTAACTTTCCCCTTAAGCCCTAACCTTTTACCCACCCTAGTCGCCACACTAACCCAAATCTACCCGCCGCAACTGCCGCAGAAAGTAGCTATTGGGAGCAAGCTTTTATTTGAACAATGATACTGCTGCCCTTTAGTCGGTGACTGTAACCTGTTCAAAACACAGCCCCTTGGATCTGCAACTGCGGACCTGATTCAGAGATTGAAAATAAGAACTTAAAGTTACACCTGGGCTAAACCATGTTGATTTCAGGGGAGTCAAATTTAATTTGTTGCAACAGTATTATAGTTAAAAGGTGATGTTTTCCAGCTCAAGTCTAATTAGCAGTTTAAAAGTGAAGCTGATCAGGTATCTGTGTGCAATAAGTAAAAGCAAAGCATTTTCCTTGCATGCATAGAATAAAATTAACTTGACTCCCCCTGAAATCAACATGGTTTTGCCCAGGTGTAACTTTAAGTTCTTATTTTCAGCCTCTGAATCAGGCCCTGCATCCCCAGCTCTTCTCCTGAATCTATTCTTTTCCTCTCCAATTATTTTCTTATATAATATGTCTTAATATATATTGACTGGAGCTCGTTATTGGCTGCAGCACCCTTTGGGACCCTTTTTGCATGTCTCAAGCATAATTAAATATCACACTCTTCGGTCTCTTGCCTACATCATAGTGATGAGAAGAGATTCTAGGCAATAAGCATTTTTTTTGTTTTTGTTTAAATTTTTCACATTTCCAAAAAACTTTGCAAAAATAAAAGGTAATTTTACTGTAAAAGTGTGTGCACATGTGTTTTTACCTTTAAACTATATTATAAATATGTATGTTAAATGAGTTTTATCTATCACTAATATTCACTATTACATTTAATATTCAACCAAAAAAGGATTTCCATTAAGGACAAATGTAATTAAAAATCGACATAGACTCGCAGGACTTCATACCTAAAAAGCAGAGGCTTTCGGGCCACTGGGCATGCGTAGTCATTGTGACTAGGCAATCTACGTAGTCCTTAGACACATCTTTAAAGACTGTGCATAGTTTTTTGAAGTGAGAGAAGGCATGCCACAGCAGGCTCCAGGAATAATTAGGTAAAGTGGGTGGGGGGATGTAAATTAGGCTGGGAAGGAGGGTTGGGGATTGTCTGTGTGTCTTTTCCCTCCTTAAGAGGAATAATACGCACAGTGACTTAAGGTTGCCTATGGGATTAGTAAGCACCTAAATAAGGGGGTGGGGCGGGGGAGTGGACCGGAGAAGTAGGTGAGGATACATGTGTATCCACACCCTTGGATCACACACGCAAGTGTGAATCCAGTCCATAGACTGAATGATAAAGGTTAAAGTCACATATTTGACAAACATGACTGTGATTGCTATACATACACATTTTTTCTAAACCATTACATGAGGTAAATGTAAACTTGCATATAAGTTAGTACAAGACAGGAAAGGGATGTTACCTGAGCTGTCACTGTTCTCCTGTATATAGTATCAAGTATTTTCTGCACATTCATGAGGTACAGTATTATTACAGCTCCGTAGCTATATATCTTTGCATAAACACATACCTGGGGCCAGATTTACTAAGGAGCGAATTGTAAAAATGTATAAAGATTTACTAAAGACAAATCGTCATAAAATTGCCCAAAATAATGCCATTTTTAACCGTCTTTAGGATCGCCATGGCGATTTATAAAAGGCAGAACATACAAAAAAAACTGCATTTACTATTTTGTAAAATCGCTGAAAACTCGAGTGTCGATTTGATGAAAATTTTAATTTAAGCAATAATAAAAAAAAATAAAAAAAATTGCCCTTTGTCATGTATAAAATACATTGAATGTCATGCCATTATACTTAGCATGCTGGTGTGTATAGTACTAGGAGGCACAGCATATCTGAGTGTTTAAGGGTGCTGTCCATGTGTTGAGCATTAATGGCAAGCTGCGCTATGACTTATCTGCCTGCATAAAGTGTTAATTTAATCCTTAAAACAGTGTATCCAAAAAAAGTATGCTGAACATGTCCCTTAATAGTACCCCAATAAATTGTCTGCAATATAGTGTCCCTTATTAGTGCCCTAATAAAATGTCTGCAATACAGTGTCCTTTAATAGTGCCCCAATAATGTGTCCTTAATATAGTGTCACTCAATAGGGCCCCAATTAAGTGTCCGCAGTATAGTATCCCTTAATAGTGCCCCCAGGGCTGCGGTCATCAAATCCAGGGCCCGGCACTCCTATGTGATGTTATTGGTGACACCGCATAGGGGCGGGGCGCTGTAGACATACTTTAACAACGGGCCGGTGTGCAGGGAAGAAGAACTTCCCTGCGCATTGGCCGGCTACTGAATAGCTCTGAGCAGTAAGTATTGGCAGTAGGATACCACAGATACCTGCTGCTACAGAGCTAGGTAAGTATCAGCGGGTCCCATCAGGTCAGGGCCCAGGACAATAGTCCCAGCTGTCCCCCCTGATGGAAGCCCTGAGTGCCCCAATAAAGTGTCTGCATTATATTGGGTACTTTAATAGTGCCCCAATAAGGTGTCCACAGTAGTCCCTTATTAAAGGTGTAAAAATTATTGTAAAAAATAAAAAATATACTTGCTTGCAGACATCGGGAAGTTTAGTGCTTGATCTTCATCCAGGTTCCTGCGAGTTGCTGGAGACTCGAACTGTCTTCTGCAGTGTTCCAATGCAAATTACAGATGAGCTAAATTTCGTTCTCTATTTATACCCTCTGACAGACCGGTCATTACCTCCTATCTAAAGTTGCATTTAAATTAACATACAAACACACACATTTTAATGTAGGCTTTTCATGTTGACATAAATAATGTAAACATTATAATATTAGCAATGTCATGCCACGCAAGAGCCGCAGCACTTACCCGCTCAGAAGACTCCTCACCGATGGGCTGCTCCAGCGACGAGGTCTTCGGCGGTCCCCGGCGTCCTCGTGGAGTGCTGGGCGCCGCCATCTTGGTAAGTGTCACGTGACTCCCCGCGGCCAATCCAGAAGCAGGCCAGGGGAGCACGTGCCAGCAGAGCCAATCAGCGGCAGGGGCGGGCTATTTAAACCCGTCAGCTGTGGCTCAGTGCCAGAACTTCGTGTTTCAACGCTAGGAGCCTGGTTCCTGTATCCTTCCTGCCTTGCAGTATTCTATCCTGCCTGCCTGCCAGTCCTGCAGTATATCAACCTGCCTGCCTACCTACCTGCCAGCCAGTCCTGCAGTACATAACCTGCCTGCCTACCTACCTACCTACCTGCCAGTCCTGCAGTATATCAACCTGCCTGCCTGCCTACCTCCTTACCCGCCTGCCTGTTCTGCAGCATATCAACCTGCCAACCTTGCAGTACACCAACTTGCCTACTCTGGAACATACCTACCTACCTACCTTGCAGAACAATATCAACCCGCCTACCCTGCAGAACTGTACCTACCTATCTACACTGCAGTACAGTACCTATCCGCCTATCCTACAGAACTGTACCTATCTGTCTATCCTGCAGTACAGACCCTACCTGCCTACCCTGCAGTACTGTACCTACCTACCTACTCTGGAGAACTGTACCTTCTTGCCTACCCTGCAGTACTGAACTTACCTACCTGCCTTGCCGTACTGAACTTATCTACCGGTACCCCAGTACTCCTGTCAGCCCTGCGGTAGTTTGCCGTCCAGTCTGTGGCGCCGTCAGTTCTACTCCTGGATTCGTCCATCTTGTCCTGGATCCTATGCACCAGCATTATTTAAAGCCACCCAGCTTCGTATTCACGACTTCTGTTCAACCACCCGCACCCAGTCCTAACCATCCCAAGAACGTGACAAGCAAAGGGGTAGATCCAGAACTCTGCTTGCAATACGTTTCCTTGCGTATCGTATTTACGCGTGCGTACCTTCTATACACTCCCCTTGGCACACCCCTTGAATGTATGTATTTTGTCCGAGATCCGCTTTCCAAGCCCTACCTGAACTTTTGCCCACGTAACCGATGTCATCCGCTCACGTACGTATGTGCAACACGTATTTACGCAGCTAAGCACGCCCATACTGTACACTTTAAATACAAACCCCTGCCTACATAGTGTATTTCAGACGTATTTTAGACTCACGTAAAATTGGCACGCCCGCACGTAAGGATTTACGTGACACATACGTGAATGGCCCATACGTTCACATTTACGCTACGTTACGGAGCGTATTTTCTATGGTGCGCATGCGCAGTACTTACTAAAACGCAATTTTACGTCTCTGCCACGCGTAATTTCGCTCACAAGCGTTGTTCTGAATCTGGCCCTAAGTGCTTAAATTAATACTGCGCAGTGCTCTCCCCAACTGCAGCTATTTCCCTCCTGGGGAGTTCACACCTAATTGGTCCCCAACTATTCTAAATGGGTATAAACCCAAACAGACAAACGAATAATACACACAAGGGAAGGGAACTTTAGCGCAGAGTCTGAAAGATAGAGTTCAGAGGATAGACCTGATTCATTCATGTAGTGTCTTGAAGTTCTCACCAAAGGTAGGTAAGTTCTTGGTATAAGGCCTTGATATGAGTCGTGAGGAGCTGTGCAGGAACTCCATCTTCTGTATTCTCTTACTTTCTTTCTCTTTCCTCTCCAAGGGATGTTTATGAAAAATACAAGAAAAGAGAAGCAGACATCTCTTTAGTGTAATATAGTCAGAAAATGTGCATCCTATCTTTGGATATCGTGCTCACCGTCTTTATGTCTTGTTCTCAATGCGTTCTTAAACTCTTTCTTTAAACCCTGTTGTTATTTAAACATTTTACATCCCTTTAAAAAAATGTATTCCTTTAATTAACAACTCTAAACAAATGATGAGCTTAAAAAGAAACAATGTAAACAATTTTATTGAACTCAAAATGTTGTTTTTATATATGTAGGGCTAGAAGGATTTGCTTTGCTAGTCTTCTTGTAGACATTCTCTGTGTTGGTGGTGGTAATGGGTAACGTGTGTGATCGGGTTGTTCAGGTGGAATGTCTTCTCCAGAATAGGATTTTGCAACAGGTACAGATGCTTTAGAGAAATGTGTGATTTCAGATATATAGGAAGAGGCCTCCAAAATCCAAGGAACCAATTTCATTAGTGTAAAGGGGTGGGGATGTGGGGTTCAATTGTGACAGATTATACACTAGGGGTGAGAGTAATAATTGGGATATCAGCTTTGCGCTCCTGGCTACAGTCTAAGATTGTTGGTGTTATGTTTACCCTGACAAGTGAAGTGGCCTATCAGCATCTCCCAAATGTTTTCAAACAGAGTTTGGCTGTTATGTATCCGCTGCAGTGCTTCCATGTTGCATGCAAGAACTGGGTGCAACCCCTGTGTCAGTGGTCCTCAGTATAGCACCTGTTCTTCTATTTGGGAATGTGCAGTGTCTAAATAGCAAAAAAAAAAAAAAAAAAAAAAAAAAAAAAAAAATTAAATAAAAAATAAATAAAAATTCAACATTCAAAATATATATTTTTGTGCACAAACATGTTTTACATATTATTTTTTGCACCATGGACTGGATCCAGAGTTATGTCATGGTTGCCTACTTTTGAAAAATTATTTCAAGGAGAAAAGTAAAAAGCATAGGGGCGGTCCCTGCGTCGCAAGGGGGCGGTCCTTGTGTCGCTGGGGGGCGGTCCCTGCATCGCCAGAAGGGCGGTCCCTGCGTTGCCAGGGTTTGTGTATGGGTGTCCTGCAAAGTATCCAGTCCCCCCTCAGTATCTCCCATCATGTGCCTCCAGCCCCCCCTCAATATATCCCATCATGTGCCTTCAACCCCCCTCAGTATTCCCCATCATGTGCCTGCAGTACCCCTCAGTATTCTCCACCATGTTTCTCCAGCCTCTCTCCTTTTTACTTACCTGTGTGTCCCACTTTCCTTCCTCCTCCACGGTGCTCTTCTGACTTCTCACTTGCCGACTCTCCTAGCTCTGCAATAGCTGGCGTCTTCTGGCAGGCACATCGTGAACAGAGCGTCGGTGATGTCATCCGGCGCATATGCAAAGCACTTTTAGGATGAGGTGAATTATAGGGTTACTATCTTTTCAACAAGAAATTCACGGACACAAACCCACCCCTCCCCTCTGAAAAACCTTGGAAATTAAATTTTTACTGTTTTATTCT
>WWET01001416.1:90311-118999 GCA_011038615.1 Limnodynastes dumerilii | reverse complement strand
ACATACTATAATTAAACATTACCTCCCCACACACACACATACTATAACCTCACATTACCCCCTCTCCCCCTCATATTTTAACCCCCAAAAGCTTTTATAAGTCTCTTACCTGTTTTGTCTTCTCCCTCACCCTCCGTCCTCTGCGGCGCCTCTTCTTCTGCATGATGCTGACGTCAGCGTTACGCAGCGTCAGTGTCAGTGGTACACAAACACAGTGCCCGGACCGTTGCATCCAGGCTCTGTGTATGTGTTGCTATGGCAACACATACACAGTGCCCGGACCGCTGCGTCCAGGCACTGTGTATGTATTGCCATAGCAATCTCCCGGACATTGTATTGTCTCCGGGAGAAAAGGATCCTCTCCCAGGAGTCCGGGAGATCTCTCAGGATTCCGGGAGTCTCTCGGACATTCCAGGAGAGTCTGCAACCATGAGTTATGTACGTTAGGCCAATTATAAGAATGTTGGAAACAACCATGTTACTTGACAACTTGACTACTTGATAACTCATAAATAAGACAGTGTTTAACGTTACTTATCCAAGAGAACAAGTGTAAAATACATAGCTATATTCAAAAGTTAAAACAATAGTGAAGACTCTAGAAATATTCAGAAATTGTCAGAAAGGGTGTAGGTCCCCACTTAGAGCGGTCCTATTTCGATAGGCATGATAAGGCATAGCAATCGATCCACAGAGCTCCCTCCCTTCCCTGCAGCCTGATCCTAAGCCTCCATCTCCTGCAGCCTGACCCTAACCCTCCCTTCCCCTCATCCTGTGGGGGTTGCTCACCTTTCCCTGCGGTCCTTTAGTAGTGGCGGCGGCAGGATTGCGGCACAGCAGTGTTTCTGAATCAGCATGGGTGAAGTATGCTGATTGGCATACTCACCCATTCTGCAAAAAAATTATAAAGTGGGCAGTATTCGTAATAGGGACATCCGAAAACGAACTTTCGGTTGTCCCTATTTTGGAAATCAGAATTTCTAAGCACGGCCTGCAACAGGTCAGAAAGTGTTAGCACACATGTCTTGCAATGCGATTTGTGATGTGCCTAACAAAATGATATTAAAAAATCTTAACGCATACTTGTATATTAAGAAACGTTTTAAGATTTAAAAAATCATATTTTTGCTCTTACCTCTCCTAGAAGGCTCCAGATCACTATCAGACTGCCGTGGGATCTTGCTGTTCCCCAAACCTGTGGACCTCCTGTAAATCACAGGAAGCACCAACCTGTAGATCATCCATGGCCCCACACCAGTTCCTGGCATCCCAGAGCTTATCTTTGAGGCGACGTTTGAAGCCCTGCCATCTGTAAAGTAAGAAAATAAATACAGGGATGTACTTACCTTAAACCACCTCCACCTCTACCTTTAATCTATGCCCTGTCTGGAAAGAAATAAACATGTAATAAACACCTGCAAAGGGATGTAGGGAGGGAATGTCAGGAACTAAGAGATACCCTTCAGGTAAGAAACAGCTTTTATTATATTTTTAAACAATAAAATGCGCAGTACCTATACGCTCTGTACATGAGTAAGTTTTCATTACTAATGCAGGATCAGACCCTTGGGGCCTTATACAAACGAGATAAGTAGGTATATATCCTTACCTAAGTTTTTGGTCCCTCCTCTGGTTTTCCCCATTCATAAAGGCACTCTGGCTACCATAGGGTTACCTTAAGTGTCTGTGCGTAATTTCCTTCTAATGAGTTTCCCTTGCTGCACCCTACTTGTCTCCTACATACCTCCTCATCCACTCTTCTTAAAATGACCAGGTGCTATGTTCGGTCTTTAAAGAACTCCATTCCTAAGTCCTATGTGCCTATGACTGCGCATGCGTAATACTTAGTTTCTTACAAATTTGCATGTGTATATCTGGTCCTTGTTCTCTAATGCTGGGGTGAAAGCAGGGTTTTTGTTGTGCACTGAAATTTTGGAACAGTATAATAAAATACTTTTTAGCAAAGCAACAAAGTATTCTGTGAAACCAATTTCATCAGAGTTTCAAAAAGGTAATCCCAAGTCACCAAGCCATTTGCCTTTTCAGCATCTAAAGATTATAGTATCTGAGGATCAAAGCTTCTGTTTGATTGTATGAATCACTACTAATACTTTTTAGACATTTGTTACTGAGTTTCCACCCCAAATAAAATTGGTTTGACCCTAATGTGTGACCACAACAACTTTTCAAACATTCTGGAAGGGTTTTAGTTAAAATCTTATAATACAAATTTAGGAGGAAAATACGTATGTACAATACAGGGTTCTCTTGGTCTGTACCAGGTTTTGGAAGAAGTTTGATGATTTTCAAATTATAATGTAATTGTAACACCTTCTTCCATGATATGTGTTGTGAGAGTCTATATATATTGAATGATGTAGGTGCTTCTCATTTCTGTATTTTATTAACAGTGACTCTACCCAAATTGTGGCTTTCTCTTCTAGGGAGCTGGGATTACACCAGTGTAGTGTTTGGGAAACCTCTGCCCAGTACTAACCTGCTGTGACACACTGTATGCTGCAGAAGTCAACCTTGCACATTTATTGGACTGAAACAACTACATGCAGTGTTTGTGATTTTATAGAAAAATATACTTTGGCATGAAATTGAAGAATAATGTGAACAATACAATAACAAGACAGCATGGAAGAAAGTATAGCACCAGCTTCTAGCTTATACTATGATCAACAGGTTATAACAATAATTCTAAATAATAAAAAAGAATTTGACATAATCATCAACTGTCACGACCTTATACACTGAATATAATATATCAGAGGTTAACATTGCTGGCTCCTGATACAGAAAATTTTTAACTACGGTTGCATCTATGTATATATTTACTTTATATCTCTATTATAAAGAGCCTCACACTGACAACACTCCAACATACCACACAGATAGAGCAGTGTACTGCAAGTTTGGACCCTTCTATATGAATGCCAGCAGGGTTTAGAAACACCATGGGCCCCGATCCAAATCTGAGTGTATGCCAGCTGGCATGATGTATTTTTCTGTGATTTGCAATGCGCATGCATATAGTACCTATTCAAACCCCAGAACAAATAGCGGTGTATTGGCTTGCATGCTGTAAGACATTCAGTGGTTGTTTGTGGGTGGAGACACATAGTCAATGAACTGGCTAGGCATGCTCCCGCAACTACACCTGACTCCACATCGGAGTGAGGGCCAACCGTGCGCTCCGGATATGTTAAAACATTTGCACTTATTAGTTGTCATGTGTTAAACATGTATCCTGACGGCATGTGAAATATAAAGTTTAACCAATTCCACATACTTGTGTATGTTAAATATCAACTACCTATATTTTATTATGTTGAAAAAAAGACGTTTAGAATGCATTTTTAGGATTTCATTTTTCTAACATTTTCTTTTAATGATAATGATCATATTTTCAGCCAAACCACTCTACCATTATTAATATGTTTTTTTACTGCCCCATTTTAAACGTTTGAAAAGTAATAAGGTGTATTTTGAGATTTTTGCATTTACACAAATTATGCTGCAATTTATAGAATCTTATAATTATTGACTTTTTCACACTACACACGAATGAATTACAAATGCATAAGTGTCATTACCATTGCGGTTATAGGAAAGTAAGTACATCAAAATATACTGCTTAGTTCATTCAAATATTTCCATAGATTTTTCAGACTTTGTATGACTTCTATTCTGCACACCTTCTTCATCAACATTAATACATTACCCTGCAAACGTCACGTCACTACCATATTAAGATCTATAGTCTGCACTCTTTTCTAATATTATTATGAAATATACACTGCACAGACTACTAAAAGAATTGTTAGCAATACACTGCACACAAGTAAAAGAATTTAGCAACACACTGCACACAACTACAAGAATTGTTAGCAATGCTCTGCACATGCTACTAAAAGAGTAAGTTGCAATAATCTGCAAACCGATATGCAGAATCCAAATTTCATAACTGATATGGACATCACAAGGCCCAATCCAAGGGGGTGACCACTGACCAGGTAATGTTTTTCATTCAATCACTGAAATTAACAAGAACACACATCACATTACACTATAAATCTTTTAGCAAAAATCTCAGAAGCACCTTCCCTGTGACAGGAGATTTAACAGAGCGGAACTGTAAATACTCATTTTCCTGATGGATACCCTGGGCCCTGGACACTACAGGAAAAATCACATTCGCTCTCAGTACCTGAGACCTCAGTAGTTGATTTGACACTTAAAGTAGAGAGAGGGCCCAGCTCCAGTGGTGCTAGAGTGATTTGCACATTTTGTGTGTTTTAACCTTTTTTTAGGTTTATTAATAAAATATTAATACTTGTTTCTTAGCATGCACAACTAATCTCATTCTTTTACTTTTGTTTTGCAGGTTCTCATTATTCCGCAGTCTATTAATCAAGGATCTCACATCTTGTAGCATGTTAGAAAGCAGTTCTGGGCTCTCATTTTAAGGTTTTTTACCACCCGAGTCATCAGACTATCAAAGGCAGCTTTCTTGGAATGGTAATTGGAAGTTCCAGAGCATGAAAAGCTCTAGGAAGGTCTGCCTGAGCCTTCAGAAACTCCTTAGTTATATTTTTCTTATATTTAATTACTTATGAAATGATATGTCCTCTGATAGCAGCCTTTGCTGCATGCCATTAGTGAACTGGGTCATCTAAATGAGTTTGATTATTATGGATAAAATCATACCAGACTGTTAAAATGTAGTTCCTAAATTTATAGGAGCCTGCAAGACATCTCCATTGTCTATAGTTATGCCTATGGTTTTTATCAATAATTAAAGAAATCTGCAAAAAAAAAAAAAAAAACACGATGATGACTGAGCACCGTATTCACAGTTAAGAAGGAGATAAGAACGAACGGATTCGTAATTATATGCATGCCAACTCCCTTGACAAGCCCTCATTTTTGTTGTTCTTAACTGATTTAAGAAGGCCAAAGGCAGCCTTCCTGTGCAAATGTCTGATCTTAAGTTGCTAAAGTATGCACGTACTTAGCAAGCCATGCCCTGTCTGTCCCATTTAAATGCTTCCCCTTACCCACTTTTCTTAACTTCCTTCTTAACTTGCCTTGCACACCCCTTATTACTTTTCTCTTTCCGAACGGATTTGTAAATTGCTCTTAATTTATCTCTGTTCTTAATTCCGACGCAGATTGTGTAAATAAGGCTACTTTGCATGAGCAGTTGAACCTTCTTAAAAATATGCATGCAAACAGCAGCAGCTTCTTAACTGTGAATTAAGTCCTGAATGTTTTGAGTTGTGTTTTAGGAAATGTGTGCTACATATTAGCATAGCAGTTTTAATTGACAGCTTTAATGCATAGTGTGTGTTGTGTATCTCACATACATCACCCTCGATTTATAAGAGCGAACATCCTATTGATGTGAGGGAGAATAAACTACAGGTTGGCATATCACTCACAGCATAGCAACAGGGGGTGTGGATAGAAGTTTCCACAGGAATAAACAATTGTTGATATTTATTGGTTGGGATGCATTTTTTGGCTGTGGTTAGGTCAGGTGACAGATGTTTTATTAGATAAGGCCAGGGGTGTGGTTTGTGTCTTTGATCTTCGTTTGGGAAGGCTGAATATCTCTAATTGGTTTTCCTGCTAGAAGTTCTTTGCCTGTCATATTTATTTTGTGCATTGCTATTTCTTGGCTGTTTAGGTTAGGGAATTCTTTATATTGGTTTAGGCTGTGTAGTTTCTTATTAGCTTCCTATTTATCCTCCTGTGTATTTTCTTATTAGCCTCCTATTTATCCTCCTTCATCTATCTTTTCGTTTCATGCTTCTTTCCTAGTTCTTTTTCCTTCTTTTTACTTTCTTCCTTCCTCTCTTTTTTCTTCTTCATTGTTCTTTTCTGTAGGTAGGGTTATCTTACCTGCCATGCCTCGCCCGGTCCGCCAACTAGCTGCTCCCCACCGTTTTCGGGACTTGGAGCCCGTTGCCTTGGCTGCGGAGGAGGAGAGGGCCTTTCAGCAGCGTCGCGCCGCGGAGGGGGAGCGGGCTGACGTCGCAGCTCCCTCTGCTGGCCTTGGCGCGCGCACTTCAGGTCATTCTTCTGGCGCCGCTGACGTCACTCAGCGTGCGCCGGAGGTCCGGTACAGCAATATGGCGGGGCCCACGGTTCGGAGGGGCCGTGGTGGTCGCCATCCCTCTGTTTCTAGCACCGGGGCTCCGGAGGCTGGCAGAAGCGGAGGCCAGAGGGTGCAGTTGCTGGCTTCTTCTGGGAGATCAGGTGGCTCCCGCGGCAAGGTACCCAGGGAGAAGGCCCATTCTGCTGATCATCGCCTGGGGAGAGTTGCTGGCGGGCAGGGAGATGGCAGGTATGAATATTGTAGTGAGAGCAGCATGTCTGACATGGACTTTGCTGCTGCTGATTTTATTGCATTTCCTGATTCTGGCAGGCATGTTTCAGTAGAGAGGGTATGTGGTGCTAGTAGTCAGATCCTTCCTTGTGGTCAGCCTTCAGAGTTGGTAGGTGATGTTAGGGGGGATTATTTTGCTAGGTCTAGCTCCGTGTCTTTAGTTGTCGCTAATCCAACCAGCAATGTTGTTGAAGAGGGTGTTTCTGCGAGCGTCCGCAGTGTTAGTGTTATACCTGACCCCCCTCTTCCCACTCCCATTGCTCCAGTTTTCCCGGCTGGGTCAATCGGTGCTGCCCCAGCTCCAGTTGCAGCCCCTTCTTTTCCTTTGCCCACCCATCCGGGTTTTCCTATTTCTCAACCATCTCCTTCTCCAGTTCCTGGTTCAGTCTCTCAATGGCCTTTTCCCTCTCCTAATTTTCAGGGTAATCTATGGCCATATTTTGCCCAAGGTTTTTTCCCTCCTTCTTTCCCGCAGTCCCAATTCCCTCTTTCATATTTTCCTGGGGTCCCAGGTCCCTTGGGGTCTGTTCCAGGTTTTTCATCGGGGGCTTTGGTTCAAGGCACAGTTGCCAGCGGTGGGGTTTTAGTTCAGGGGCAGGCGCCTTCGACTAGGGCTACTGAGGATGTGGTTCAGGGTAATGCGTTGGCTAACGTTATTCCTGTTTCAGCGTCTTCATCTGGTGCAGCTGTGGTGGAACCTGACCCCATTCCGGGTACATCTCGAGACACTGAACCACGCACTCAAAGGTCTCCTGCTCATCAGGGGAACAACACCGAGCCGCGCACTCAAAGGTCTTCTTCTCGTCCGGGGAACAATTTGGAGCCAGGTGAGGGGAATAACACTGGTATTGTTGAATCGGGGGGGGAAGAATCTAGTGCTGAGAGCATTTGTTCCAGCATAGACTCTTCTGCGTCACAAATTCCACCTGCAAAGGTTATGAAGCTGTTAAAAAGAACGCTTCAGGTGAGAATGGGTAAGAAAGGGGTTGGTAATAAAGGGAAGCAGAAAGCCAAGGCCCCTGCTAAGCGTTCTGGCCCTCCGCCTATGTTGGTGGATAATGCGTTAATCACGTGGGATGTGCACCAGTCCACGCGGGAGCGCATTAAGCGGGGCAGTTTCGTGGATATGTTTGTGGTGACACAGGCTGGGAAAGAGGGCTTAGCAGCGGCCAAGGCAAACAATGGTATTGGGGAAGATGCTTTTCGCAACTTTTCGAACTGGTTGGGGGGTTATGTTCCGTTTGCGGCGTGTTATCTCGAATCCAGGCCGACGGAGTATATGGGTATTCTCCGCTATTTGAATCTAGTGCACGATCTTTATGCAAATAGCAGAGGAAATATGTGGAGGACGTATGATGATCGCTTCCGTAAAGGCCAGGAAGGGGCGAAAAGCATCGATTTTGGGGATAGTGATGTTGGGGTATGGATGAGGATCTCCAACGCAAAATCGGGTGTTGAGCTGCCGCCATTTCGTAAATTTAATCAACAGAAGAAGTGGCAGCCCCTCAACTCCAGCAAAGGAAAGTGTTACGCTTTCAATGCCGGACGCTGTACCCATGGGCCAGGGTGCCGGTATAAACACCTTTGTGGGAGATGTGGAGGTACGCACCCCGCCAAGGATTGTAGACAGTTTGGCGGCACCGGTTTTAGACCGGGCGCTGGTGCCAGGAACCCTCAGCAAGGCGGCAACCCCAGTTAAGTTGCCGGCTATGTTGATTTGGTTATCTGCTTACCCCAATAAAGAAGATGCTAAAGTTTTGAGAGAGGGGTTTGCAGAAGGTTTTCGTTTGCCCATTAGGGGCTCTGTTATTACGGGTTGTGTTAGAAACCTTAAGTCAGCTAGACAGTTGCATAATGTTGTTTTAGATAAGGTTTTAAAAGAAGTTAGCCTGGATAGGATGTCTGGACCTTTTTCGGATCCGCCTTTGGCAGAGCTTACAATTTCGCCTGTTGGGGTGGTTCCGAAGAAGGTTCCTGGAAAATTTCGTTTGATACAGCATCTTTCTCATCCCGAGGGTAATTCCGTGAATGATGCACTTGATCCGGAGGCTTGCTCTGTATCCTATCAGTTGTTCGAGGGGGCATTGGAAATGGTTCAGTCCTGCGGCAGGGGTGCCCTCTTGGCGAAGCTTGATATTGAGTCAGCGTTTAGGCTGTTGCCTTTGCACCCTGACTCATTCAAGTACATGGGTTTTTGTTGCCAGAGGGATATTTTATCGATAGGGCTCTGCCTATGGGTTGTTCCATTTCTTGTGCCCTTTTCGAAAAGTTCAGCACTTTCTTACATTGGTGTATAGAGTTAGGCTGCCAGCATCAACTTATAGCTCACTACTTAGATGATTTCTTATTCATTGGTCCGGCGGGTAGTGATGTATGTCGGCGGGTTTTGTTTTCTGCGAAGGCCCCTTTTTTATCACTTTGGCGTGCCGGTCGCGGCGGACAAAACTGAAGGGCCTTCTACTTGTTTGTCCTATTTGGGAATAGAGATTGATACAGTAGAAGGCTCTTGTAGACTCCCATTAGACAAGATTCAAAAGATTAAGGCATTATTGATAGATGTGCGCGGCAGAAAGAGGGTTATTCTTAAGAAAGTGCAATCTTTGTTGGGTCTGCTTAATTTTGCTTGTAGGGTTATCCCTATGGGCAAAAATTTTTGTAGAAGGATGGAGCAGGATACAGCTGGTGTAAGGATGCCGCATCATTTTGTGCATTTTTCGGCCTGTCTTCGGGATGACATAGATGTTTGGATTCAGTTTTTGGAGTCTTTTAACGGGGTACGGATTTGGCCTTGGGTTGCGGCATCTAATGTGGAATTGGAGTTGTTCACTGATGCAGCAGGGTCAAAAGGTTTCGGGGCATATTTTCAGGGGGCATGGTGCGCAGCGCCATGGCCTTTGAAATGGTGTGAGTCAGGTATCACCAAGAATCTGTTGGTCCTGGAGCTCTTCCCGATTGTTGTAGCCGTTGATCTTTGGGCCTCATCATTGAAGGACCGTAATATAATTTTTTGGTGCGACAATCTGGGAGTGGTCCAGGCTATTAACAGTCAGAGGGCTTCTTCGCCTCCAGCAATAAAATTATTGAGATATTTGGTGTTGCAGTGCTTACAGTTTAATATACATTTTAAAGCAAAGCATGTCCCGGGGGTGTCTAATGTACTTGCGGATGCGCTGTCTAGGTTTAATTGGCCACGGTTTAGGGAGTTGGCGCCAAATGCCAGTGATGCAGGCTTGTCCTGCCCTTCTCATCTCTGGCAGTTTGTGCAGCCGGTTTAGAAGCTTTGGCGTCTGGCTCCTTGGCCCCTGGTACGTTGCGAGTCTATCGGAGTGCGTGGGACCAATGGGTCTCCTATAAGAGGAGTGAGGTTAGTTCAGGTAAGTCGGAGAGTGACTTGCTTTTGCAGTGGTTGTGGAGAGAGTTCCAGGCTGGTAGGTCCAAATCTTCGATGTCTTCCCTTTTAGCCAGGGTTTCTTATTTTAATACATTTTTTGGCCTGCAGGATTTTACTAGAGGGTTTTTTATTTCTAGGGTCATGAAAGGCTGGGCTCGTCAGAGGGCGCAGCTGGGAGATAAACGTAAGCCCTTTAACTTGGAATTAGTTAGGCAAGTTGTTCAAGTGGTTGAGAGTGTAGCGTTCGATGTATATGAGGTAAAATTGTTTAGGTTAGCCTTTTCTTTAGCCTTTTTCGGGGCTTTTAGAGTTTCAGAATTGGTGGCTTTGGGTAAATATGCAAAAAATTCGGGTTTACTCCGTGAGAATGTTTCGGTCTCTGATGTGTCGATCTCTTGCAAGATCCACAGGTCAAAGACCGATCAATTGGGCAGGGGCAGATGGGTAGTGCTTTCTAAGAGTGAGTTTGTAGACATTTGCCCGGTAAATTTAGCATTACAATATTTGGGGGATGGTCACCCGGGGGGGTCCAATTGGCTTGCGCACAGGGACTCTCTTCCTCTCACTAAGTCTCAGTTCATTTCAGTGTTAAAAATGTGTGTTAAAAAACTGGGGCTTGATCCCTCCTCTTATACCACGCACTCTTTTCGGATAGGTGCGGCAACTTCTGCGGCTTTGGAGGGTAAACCCGCAGAACAAATTATGAGAATTGGCAGGTGGAAGTCGGCGGCTTTCCGCAATTACATTAGAGTGAATGATCTTTAAAATTAAATTGGGTTTGTATAGTATTGTTATGTTTCTAAGGTGTTATTTATTGCTTGTTTGTATTTCAGGTTAGGTAAGTTGTTTAGTTACAGATAAGGATTGCCAATTTAAACTACGAAAGGGTTTTCTCCTGCATTTTTCCCCTTTAGTAAGGAGGCTTTGGGGGTTTCCAGGAGTTGTTCCCCTTACGGAGATTTAAGTTGGCATTTGTTTTCTGTGTCCTTACCCTAGTGTTTTTTCCCTTTGTCTTTGTAATTGTGGTTGTGTGTCTGGTCAATTCATTTTGGTTTGATTTAGTATTGACAATGTTGAATTTCTTTTTGATTACAGGTCATGTGCCCCATGCCCGCAGGGCTTGGATTTTGGGGCATTATTTCATTTTTTGGGCGGGTAGGTTTATGGAGAGTAGGCCGCAGGTTGATTTTCCGGGGGGATGGGAATTGGAATGGTTAGGGTTTAGGGGTATGCGTTGGGAGTTGTTTTACCCCAGTTTTGTTCAAAGAGTTAGGAAGTGTGGTTTGCCCCATTGTTTAGTGATTCATTTGGGGGGCGACAGTTTGGGGGTGATCACTTCCTGTGAGTTGGAATTGAGCATTAAGAAGGATTTGGCAACCATACATTCCAGTTTCCC
The DNA here is from genome assembly GCA_011038615.1 of Limnodynastes dumerilii. NCBI lineage: Eukaryota > Metazoa > Chordata > Amphibia > Anura > Limnodynastidae > Limnodynastes > Limnodynastes dumerilii. The sequence continues at coordinate 107,812 of WWET01001416.1, read as the reverse complement.
TGACCTCCTTATAATATGGTCTCATATGATCCCGAGGAGGTCTTGCAGGGTGGGTTCTGTTAAGAAACTGGATGGCGCACGCAAGTGTTTTAATAAAGCTATAAGTAAATTGGTGTTGTCCTTCGGTGGGCGGGTTGTTGTGCATCCCCAAATATCATTTTCGGATGAGTCCTTGTTTTGTCAGGATGGCGTGCACCTGTCGGATAAAGGAAATTTGTTGTTTGTGAATAATTTATTTGGGGTGTTGAGGGGTTGTTAGGTGGCGGGCGTAGGTACTTGAGGGTACCTCGCTTTGGCGGTAGAGGTGTTGTGTCACCATTTAATTTTGGCGCAAAAAAGATGTGGGGAGAAATATCTCGGAGTAGAGGCGCACCATTCAGTTAACGCCAGACTGCCCGACCTGCGACGGGGGTCTTGGTCTGCCTCATCCAGATTGATGAGGTGTGCACTTGGAAGTGGTGGAGCCGGGGGAACGGGGTTGGGGGGTGGCGCCTGTTTGTTGACAACCAGTTTGTCCTTTAGGTTCCTGAGGTGACACACACCTGCTATGGCCACCTTGTCTCAACCCTAAATTTATAGTCAAACGATTAATAATCAATTTAAAGAGTTCAGGGTTCTTTATTTCAATAAACCTATGCCCCCTTTTTAACTGCAATAAAGTTGTCCGAGTCTTATTTGGTATGATTGTTGTGATGTGAGTGGTATGGTCAGCCTTAGTTAGTTTATAGCCCCAGAAATTAGCAGCTATAAAAAAAATCACTCCCCTCTTGTGTGTGTAATTCTGGTCACGAATGCAGATCCACGTAAAACTGCTTCTCTCCGCCTCCAGCCCTTCATTAACATGCCTATGCCCACCTATATGATGGGGATTAGGCATGCAGAAGTGAAGGAGATCCGAATAGTAACATCTGGCGTGCGTAAGTTCATTAAAGTACATCATTCTGAATCAGGGCCACTCATTATTATTATTATTAGTAGTAGTAGTAGTAATAGTAGTATTATTACCATCAGAATAATAATAATAATAATCATCATCATCATCATTATTATTATTATTATTATTATTATTATTATTAATAAGAGAGAGTTAGAGAGAGAGAGAGACAGACAGACAGACAGAGACAGACAGAGAGATACAAAAAAAGACACACCAGCACTATTGCAATTAACCAGTAACAAACCATGACATTCTGTCATTAAAATAAAAGTCAGAGAATTCATTACATACATTTGCAAATATATGATAATCCACCAACCATATGCAAGGCTTTTCTGTCTTGGTGGTCTAAACTATCATGGTCACAACTTTTGGTCATATATCATGTATTTTTAAATTGAGAGCTCACCCCCGGCAGAGATCCCCAAGTTTCCAAAACAGCTACTCTGAGACAGCACCCCCTGTCAGCTGCTACCCCAGAAACGCTTTAAAACAAACACACAAAATGGAGGTTGTTAATATAGAGCAGATACTAGCAAGCAAAAGAGATAAGCCTTGTAAGTGGCTGGTGGCTTATCATATATTTGCAAATGTGTGACAAGTGTCTCTGACTCACTCTTATTTTAAAGATAAAATGTCATGGTTGCTTGATGGTTAATTGCACAAGTGCTGGGTGCCTTTTCTGTATATCTGCTCTATATTAACTTACAAATTGATTTGAGCAACCTCCATTATTCAACATTTCTAGAATGGTGCTATAGTTTATTCAGTAGTTTGTTACAAGTAAAATAGCTAAATACATATTTTATGGTAATACATAGTTCTTGACTTGTGTACTGCCTTATTATCTAAAGTTTTGTCATTATTGAGGCAATGGTGTGGCAGTTATTATGTAAAACCATAGGTGGTAGGTATCTTGATGAAAAAAGGTAATCAGTCAATCAGCCGTTACAAAAAAAAAAAAAAACACATTTAGTTTGAAAAAACAAAAAATGCCTTTCATTAAGACATGTGTCTATCTGTTAACCATCCAAATTTATAGAGCATGCCACTTCTCCCACACAAAGTCACGCTTAGGTGCATGGGAACCAGGTGCTGTACTGTACAATGTGACAGTTATAATATATTCCACCAACAAATTGATTTTCTATTCTGCTGTCTTAAAGCCATGCTTCACATACCAACACTTCACAACATCCCATGAACTGTGGCATATATGAGAGAGCTCAGAATTTCTGCCCTTTGCTATGATGACTAATTTTGCAAATATGCAAAGAGCCAGTGTTAACTGGACATAATAAAGAAAAATAGCTTCACAAAGGATACAAGAATTGAAACAACCCAAAAAATACTAATACAGAACAATACAATTTAACAAGAAATAAAAACATTAACTAGGACAATAAATCCCTCCCCTTATTTAAAGTGCCACCTTATTTAATATGCCAAAGCTGTATCCCATATTATAAGAATAAAATGTAATTTAAACAATTTAAAAAATAACTGTGTTAATGTCTTTTTCTATTTTTTATGTCATTTCATGATCATATCAACTGTTATGGTTGTATTTATTGTGTAATTGTGTAATTATTGTAAGATTTTTTTGTTCTTAATGGTGGGTGTATGAAACATTGCCTCCCTTTATAAAGCAGGTTGAATGCATAGAGCTTCTTATAAAGAGCCCAAAATCAACAGCATTATTTATGGGGCATCACAATATTTAATAAAACTCAAAGGTCAACAACTGTATAAATAGGACCACATTTTCCTTTGAAATAAAGTTCTCAGAACTCATTTAACCACAGAAAACTAGACTATTTGATTGTAAGTGGCAATGCATAAACCATCAAATGAAACAAGTTATCACACCTTCAGGGCCTGATGTTGAGATAGGAACAACACAAAAAAGTACATTTGCTTCTGGACAGCACATTAATATAATCAAATAATGAAATAGAGTTAATCTAGGACATGTCCAGCCTAACTTCCAACTATTAATCTTTTCTTTCCATTTTAACCCCTAGTTGTAAAGGTTGAGGTGAAATGTTTTGCATTTGGCTGTGTTCTTAACTGTTCCCGGTGGAACTTAAGGTTCGGTAAATACCCAGAGGTAAAGGATATAGCACAAGACAATTCTTAACTAACTACAATATTAAATAAAGAATTAAGCAAAGTACATGAATAATACTTAGCTTTGGGTGGTAGTTATTGATAATGATCAACAGGTTTCCAGGGGCCCCTATCTTGATTGTTGTTGCGCTGGAAAATGTCAGTGGGCACATCTGCACTCAGTCAGGTCAGTCCCGTACGAAGCCAGCGATCTGACTTTGTGCCAAGTCTTTTATACCCCGACAACAACAGAGCCAGAACTCCCTACCCTATTAGATTATAATCATGTTACTTATCTAACTTATTTCTATATTCTACATATGTGCAGTATAAGCTAGCATTGCATAATGTTAGTATCACATACCCTCTGCTCCTACCAAGCTGCCTTATCAGCATGTCTTGACCTTGAACATCTGGTTCTACACGCATTAATAATAAAAGCACATTAAAAATGGAGAACATCAGCCATCTTGCCATCTAACCCTGCAACATTCCATAAATGAGTATTGAATAATTCAATCAACCAATTAATAATTTAATCATTACATATGTTAACGAAAGCCAACGCACACAATCTTGTGGGTTCCCTGTACTTTTGTACAAATGTCATAAACAGCAAAGAAAAAGTAAAACATAAAGGCAGTATGATGTTCGCTAGTCACCTCTGAATCTGTAAAGTCTTCCTGATATCTTCCATCTGAAACAACTTTCAGATGAAAGTACCATTGCAAGGGTGCCATCAGATGATAGAATGGTGGTGGCAACTCATGTTATACCCCCATTTATGGACAGTCTGTTTAGCACTGTCCTCTTCAGACCCTCATCTCCTCCCTGCTGGCAGTGCTGTCAGTTGTTTAAAAAGAGCCTGTCAGTCACTGACAGCTTAGAGCTGTTTCTCCTGCTGGCTGTATACTCTATGGGTGCAGGTTGGGTGACTGACTTTTCCACCTAATGTAATTATGCCACTTTTAATAAGTTAACCAACAGATGAAAGCACAAACATAGCTGAGGGTGCCCATACATGCTTGTAGGAGTACTAGTCATGGACTATGGAGGAGCATCCCAGGGCAGCAATTGACAAGTCTGGATTTGTAAGGAAGCATACACTCTACTAAAAATGCTACATTTTCACCTAAAACAGTTTTTTATGTATAACTGTTTTTTCCTAATGGTACTTGGTAATAATTGCTTGCATAAATTCATAATCTATGTATGAAAAAATTATAATATTTATTTCTGAAAATAAATGATCCCCATCAAAAATAATACCCAAAAAGTTTCCAGATTAATTTTATTTTGCAGACACAATAACAATACATTTTACAAAATTATAAAACTCAATAACTAATACAAATGCCATAAGATGTTACAATAATTAAGACCATTTACATTTTATTCTATGGTAGTAAGTTATTTTTTTACATTCCCAAATCCACTAATGTTTTACTTTACTTGTGAAAAGTGCTTCAGACATGAAGGAAAGATTTATTGATTAAACAGACTTCCTTTGGCTCTGTTTGATGGAACAAGACCGAGACACTCTGTTTCAATGAGTCTGTATGTTACATTCCTCAATTTCACACATGCTTACTTCTGAGTGAGTTTCAAATAAAGGGATTAAGGCAAGAGGAAGTGCAGAGGAAATGGGATGTTAGACACCTTGTTAAACGTTCTGTCAGGTTTTGTGGAGCGTTGATTCTAACTCTATTCCACTCTACATAGCGGCCAAGACATTACTTTATAATTCAGGAGAGGACCTTTTCAATCTACATGACCTATAGTTTCATAGCATTTCTTCAGGGCTTTTTTTTTTTTTTTTTTTAATCTATTCTGATAACATTAGTAACCCTGCTTTAAAAATATGCCCTAACTAAAACTATATAATGTTTAGTAAACTAAAAAATAAATTACTTTTGTTTCCTTATAGAATTCTTTTGTCAGCACCATCCCTGCATCGCTAGCAGGGACAGGCACTTCTGTGCAATCTACAGGAGTGAAGGGCGCCACTGCCGATCTCAGCATGATTCCTGCAGTGTTTTACGAGACTGCTCCCAGGGTGTGAAATCTAACTGGGGCCTGGTCTTTGCTAGAGCCCCCCATTGTGGAACTAGGCTTGTGTGGCAGGAACCCAGCAGGTCATGATCCCTGGAAGGCAGCCCCAGGTGAAACAAAGTACTAATAACCAGACACTCATGAATAAACCAAAAGTATTTATTAATCCAAACAACAGAATAGAGGTAAAAGGCAAATGGGAACTAAGAGCAATAATAACAATGACAGAACCCGGAACAATACACAAACAAGCAACAGTATATAATAGGAAAGTGAGAGGTAGAATCTGATTGGTTGCTATAAGCAACATCTCCACTTTTGCTTTTATGCAGTTTAGTCATTCTGGGCCTATATCGCAAGAAAAACCCAAATACAAATATGAACATAAATATAAACCAAGACCAAAGGGTAACCAACATACAGCACAACGGCAGCTGGTACAGAAACATTAAATGCAGTAACAGCAGGACTGGAATATACCTGAGGCTAGTAAGGCAGACAAGGCAGAATGACTAACCCCTGCATTAGCCAGACCCAGTCCTTTTATCCTAGCTGCTCAGGTTCTGTAAATCAATCTCAAATACAAAGTCCAAACAGCATCTCCTAGGGACAAGTCAGGGGAATGTTCACATTAACAAAGAGTCCCACAGCAGGTCCTAGGGGCAAGTCAGGGAAATATCTAGAAACAGTACTAACAAGGATTGAGGATTATCCCCCCATCACTTAAGCAATGGGAGGGAGTTTCCACCCCAGGCTTTCTCCCTATGGCAATCTTTATGTAGAGTCCCAATGCCATACAAGAGAGTACACACCTGTAAATATTAGCTGAAGTTGGCAGTAATGACATCAGTGACTTCAAGCTATTTATTTGGAATCAGATACTCAGTCTTTGTCTGAGTATGGGGTCAGCTTATATGCTTCTTGCTAGTTGCTTCTATTTTTATCTCAGCTGCATTCCAGCTCTGCCCCTGGTATTCTACTACCTGGTATTTTCCTCCACCCATTCCTTTGAGTTTGCCATTTGCCTCCAGTGGACACCTCACTCCTGCATGCCATCTTCCACCTACATGTTCCATGTGAATCAATTTAACATGGTTCTTTTAGATTCTTTTGAGCACCACTTCAGCTCTGACCCCGGGCTATATTCTGTCTCAATTTTCTCTGGTTTCCAATGCACCTATGGTCATTTCTGGAAGCTGTCTTCAGACATCTTTGGCCTTATCCTTCACGCAGTCTGTTCCTTAAGTGTGTATTCTATCAAGAGCTGGCTTTAAGGACAGCGACTTACACATCCCATGCAGCCAAATCCATCCAGATTGATGAAGACTGGGGGTTGTTAGAGTCTGTGCCTTATAGTCCAGCAGTGCAAATACTGGCAAATACATGCTCATGGCTTAAGGTACATAACATATTTCTTGATTTACTGCTGGGCAGTGCAGAATTACTTTTACATTGAAGTCTAATGATTTGTGTATTGGGGCATATTATTAAGTAAAAAACATTTGCAGCTGGGACAATATTCTTAGTTCCACATCTTTAAGAAAAGCTGCCAAGTTTTTGCAGTGTGCAGACGCATTGTACTCATTACTATCATCACTCACACCAGGGGCCAGGATTGTGCAAACCAATATGCAAAAATAAATTGCAATTGTTTATTCCTAAACAGAGATGTCTTGTCCAACATTAGAACACTTGTCCTCCAAATGTGTGCATGGACAGAGCTAAGGCCCCCTCCATCAACATTTGCACAATGCAATCAATGGCCCACAAAAGCGCTGAATCATGACTCTATGAACAGTAGCTCAGGTAAGGGGGATGGGGCCAGCGCCCATCCTGTGGGCACATCTACCTCTAACTGCCTATTTGGTTACATGATACTGGGCCGTATGCAGAGCTCCGGCCGTATTGCATTTGCGGCTGGAGTTTTCAGAAAAGTGCTACTGCGCATGCGCAGTATTTTGTAACGTAATCTACGTTATTTCTTGCAATGTAGATTGCGTATACGCGGTCTTAAAGAGCTCTTCATACGGCCCACTATGTTTAAATTGCATACTCATGAAAACTGAGGACTCATGCTCCTTTGTGTACTGTGCAGAGCAACAAAAATTCAACTGCAAAAACATGTAAGGCCATTAAATGTAGTATTTGGCCCTGAGCCTGCATTTGTATGGTTGTAAATAAAAATACCGGTTTGCACACTTGTCTGTAAAATTAATTATTGACAAAACAAACAACATTCGGTATGACACAGACAATTTATGTAATTACATAGCCATAGTACCTGAGCAATCAATGAGAATGAAATTCTTTCGTTTGCTCAATACCTTAAATAAGTGTGTATTTGGTTCATTGTAAAGTGAAGTAGCAAAGTGCACTGCATATTGTAACACTTAACTGATATTATCTGCATTGTCTGTTGTGAGATACCAACTCTCCAACTATCTCAGTAACCATAGCCCTTTGAACCTTTTTCCTTTGGGTTTTGTGCTGTTCGCTTAACATGCTGTCTTCTTTAAAGTCCCTTATGGCCTTATACTTCATAACTCAAAGGTCATTTTTCAGATTACATCTTGTTTAACCTCTTTATTGAGTTCTAAACTGTTTGATCACACTATCAAGTTAATATATATTTAACATATCAATAGGATCTCACTATCCATTTTAGCAACGTTTTTTCCATATCAACTTATAATGATATAGAATGATTTTGATTCTTATATGCAAATATATGAGTCAATAAAGCATGTGCAATTTTGTGACCACCACATTAAGTGCAAATGCACCTGTATTTATAGAAAACACATCTTGTTTATCATAACACTGACTCAGGCCTAGTGTGATGTAGTAAGTGGGGGGATGCGGTGCAGTAGAGAAACAGGCTAGAGATGCGCCTGAGCCTGGATGGACGCTGCTGTTAAAACATTGTAAGGTGAGAGAGCCTTACAATACTTAACAGCAGTGCCCATTCACTGTTGCTGCATCTGTCACATTGTGTGACAGGCAGGATAAAGCAGCGAGCATCATCATCCCTCTTCATGAATTACACCACCGTCATTCACAACAGAGAGAGTGCCATAGAGGAGAGTAGCAGAGGGAAGGAAGGAAGGAAGAGGGGGGTATTAGAAAGCTGGGGGAAAGACAAGGAAGCATATTGGAAAGTTGGAGACAAACAAGAGGGGGCATATTGGAAGGCTGGTGAAATACAAGAGAGGGCTATATTAGAAGGCTGGAGACAGACATGCGGGGACATAGACAGAGAGACACAGACAGAGGTGTAGAAGGGGAGAGAGAGCGACCATCACTCTTCTCCTCTCTGTGGCAAGAATACTGCTTCAGGTGCACTACAATATCTCAATGTTTTCAATCTATAATAAAAGTTGTAGATGAAAGTTAATCAGGCCCCAACTCCTGATACTACTCAAACCTACTTCAGTGTGCATAAGTATGCGTGTGTACAGAGGTGTCACTGGATAATAGTATGCTCACAAGGCTGTGCTTATTTTGTATTGTGGTTACAAATATTTTTTCCATTTTTTTTGGAAAAGCATTATGATTACAAGATTGTTGAATGTATTGTAAAGTTGTAGGAACGATGCGGTCTGTATAGTATAGCAGTTAGTAGGATAATGGTATGGCTGTAACATAAGTCTGTATTGTGTGGCAATTTCTAGGATACAGTGTATATTGTATGGTGTCACAAGGTTACAGTCTATATTGTATAGTGGTGACTAGGATGAAGTCTGCAGTCACTTGTATATATAACAGAGTCTAGGGTGCTGTCTCCATTGTACAGTAGTGACTATGATTTGCTTTATTTTATGGTTGTTACAAGATTGTGTTTTGTATTTTATTACACTCACATGGATACTGTGATGTAGGACAGTCACTAGTGTTAAATGTACTGTAAATTTCCATTAATATGTTAAATTTAACAGAAGGGAGCAAATTTATGGTTTGCAGGGGGACTGAACAGCCTAGCACTGGCCCTCTACTGATGTTTGCAGGGTCAAATATTTTGCTATAACATAGGAGGAGATTATTTAAGGGCAAGTAAATAGTTCTGAGCGCATATGTAATATCTAATTAACTAGCTAATATTATATTTATTTTGCAGAACAATATTAAAAAAATAAAATTCAATAAGTGCAAAATGTATATTATCTTGATGGCATGGCAACTATTTTTCATCTTGAATTATGGCTTTTTATTATCCATGCTTAAAGTTTACAGTAACTATTCTATTCTACTTATAATCTTCTTCTAAGGAACATTGATTTAAAGTTTGAATGCAGTTGGAAATGACACATTTTGTACTAAAGCATATCATGCCACCTGTCACTTCAGTTTGGTCGCTGAATCTTGTTTATCCTATTGTGATTGCTGTTTCTTCATCTGTTTCCATGCTGGACTTAGTGAGCATTTGTATATTTTGACAGACAGACTTGACTAACCAGCTGTGCCTTTTTTACTATACATATATTATTATGCCATGGTCACCTTATTCATCTGCTGTCACATAGAAAAGAAGGTCTTCAGTAACAGTAGATAATAGATATTGAGAAAAGATTCATGGTGAAGGATATTAAGCCAGCAGCTGACTGTGTTAAAAACTCTATAATGACTGGTTCATCTCTCATGTTTCCATCCTTCACTGTTTCTTCTCAATACAACTATACCAAATTGTTGGAAATGTCTTTTGGAAGATCCATCATTACATTGTTTCATGCGTTTATCATGGTTATAATCTAGGTTTATTTGGATTAACACATTAAAACTCACAAATGTTACACATAAATAATAATAAATAAAATAAGTAATAAATTAATTAATTACCACTGTACTCTAACTTTCACAATTATTCTAACCCTTTTTTTTAAGAAACTGTAAACTTTATAAATTTATGTTTGTAAAGGCATAGAACAACAAGTGTGAGATGAGAGTGCCACATGCCAGTTGACAGGAGTTGTATTATCAACTACCACAGTGTATACAGCTTTTTCTGTCTGCAGGGTTGTGTAAGTGGTTTGAGATGCTGTAGAAACCTTGAAATAGCTGAAAGGAACAAAGGTCCGGATTCACAGTTACGTAGTTTTCAGAATTGAGCTACAACGCATATGTAGTAGCTTATTTACGCTATCTACAAAAACTACGTAACTGTAAATCCGGACCAAAGAGCAGGAAAAATGGCGAGAGCTGAGAACGACATTCGGAGGCTGAGAGAAAATAGGGGGCAGGAGATAATAGGAGATATAAAAACAGGGGTGGCAGGAGAAACCATAAGGCTCAACCATAGCAAGGGAAACAAAGGGAAAGACCTAAAACAATGAAAGGAAGGAGCAGGAGAAAGGAGGAGAATTGCAACACAATATAAGGGAGCTGAAGAGGCTGTGGGTCCCAGGAAAGAACGGTCCTATTTCAATAGGGCCGTTTTCTCCCAGCCAGTTTCGAACTGGCTGGGATTTTGATTGCTTATGCCTCGATGATGCATAGCAAACAATCCACGAAGCACCGAATACAGTACTCCAAAAGGTAAGCCTGAAATCTACCCCAACCCTTCCCCTAATTCTAACCCTAACCCTCCCTTTCCATTACCCTAACCCTAACCTTCCCTTCCCCACAGACTGACCCTAACCCTCCCTTCCCCGCAACCTGTCCATAACCCACTATCTCTTACAGCCTGACCCTAACCCTCCCTTCCCTGCAGCCGGACCCTGACCATCCCTCTCCTGCAGCCTGACCCTAACCCTCCCTCCCTCCCCTGTAGCCTGACCCTAACCATCTCTTCCCCACTACCTGACCTTAGCCCTGGAGAGGTTACTCACCTTTCCCGTGGTGCAGGCCCTGCGATAGCGGCGGCGGTGATCGGCATACTCACCCATTCTGAAAAAAAATTATAAAATGGAGGGGTATTCGAAATAGGGAAATCCAAAAATGAACTTTCGGATGCCCCTATTTCGGAAATCCATCATTCTATGCGGGGAATGCAACCGGCTGAAGAAAGGGGGAGTGCTGAAACTATAGGGAAGCAAGAGAAAGGTAGAAAGCTGGAATCAAAAGGGTGGAGAAAAAAGAGAGAGAACTGGAAATATGCGTGTGAAACAGCAAAGGCGGAGAGTAAGACAAAGAAGAGCAGCAGTAAGCCAAGAGAAAAGTACACAGCAGAGAATAGGAGCCTGAAGAAGAGGAAGTGCTAGAAACAATGGGCCTGATCCATGGGCTTAGGTACAACATTTTTCGTTGGGTAAAATGAGCATGGACTACTATAGAGAGTGGAATCCCTTTTTCTTGTATTTGGTATCTTATTTTACAACAGTTGCAACAGTGACTGTAGATATACTAAGACAATCTTGTGTTTATCTTTGTCAGTGTTTCTGGCGTTTAACAACCTCAGTTTCATTGTTCATTTTACTATAAAAATTTATTTATACATGATTAAATATTAATATATATAATTGATTAATAATTAATTTCCAATTTAGTTAAATATCACATAGCTTTACTAGAGTATAATAATACTCGGATCCAGGGCTGTGAGCACAAAAAAAGCAGACATAAAGTGGCTGATCCACCAGTGTCTGCTTCAATGTGTTCTGTGCTAGTTGAACGGGATGTTCCACTATGTTAAAATGAGAAAGTGGTTTAGTACAGTTGTGAGTGCAGCGGATGCCACATTTCCCTGCAGTGCTTTTAAAATTCTGCACTAGCTGAGGGCTGGTGTAAGTGTAAGAAAATAACAGTCACTATTCTTAGTAAGAACACAGCCCTACACATCTAACAATGTATTAATCTGTTTTAAGAATAACATGTTTTAAAACACATACTGCAAATACTATACTATGATGACAATTTTAGCGTATTGCATATTTTGTTCAGGCATTTTCATTATCATTTTAAAAGCTTTGTTTTAATACATAAAACTTATTAAAGATTTATTACAATCTTTATTGTTAAATGACATGTTGAAACATGCAAACTTTTATAGGTAACAGAATCACACCTCTCGGTCTGATCAGTCTGTGCTCATTTTCAGTACCTCTTATACAGAGTTGCTACTGCATTTTGCGCCATTCAATAACTCTGGATCAGGTCCCATAAATTATATTGTGTCATCATTTTAACTTAATGATGAGTACAGACAGTTACTTATTTTTTCACGGTCAATGCCTAGAACAAAGACACACAAATGCAGCTATTCAGGATAGAACACAACTAACAAATGAAGAGACACTGAAGGGGGATGAAGTTGCCTCTGATTAGCAGCTTTTCAGCACTGATAGAGCCAACAGTTTAATCGCGGCTGTATCAGTGCTGAAATCATGCAAATAATGAAGATTTCTACTGTAAAATGGGCACTATGGCAAATTGTCCTATTTCGACAAGGTACCTGGCGATTCCCAATAGCAAATTGTGCTCTCCCCAAAGTGGTGTGGATAGGCTGCAGTTTACTATCCCAGGTGGGCTGTTTTGGGCTATGGTTACCTGATAGAAGGGTAAGTTTAAGGTTAGACTATTAGAAGGTAAGGATAAGGGTTAGGTTGCAGGGTGTGGAGGATTAGGTTATAGTTAGGCTTGGGACATAGAAGGTAATGGATGAGCTGATAGAAGGTGCAGGTTAGGATTACGCTATAGGGCATGGAGGGTTAGTGTTAGACTGATAAAAGGGAAGGCTTAGGGTTAGGCAGCGGTACATGGAGGGTTAAGGTTAGGTTGATAGAAGGGGGGAATTATGGTATGGGTCAGTGGAAAATACTACCTGTTGCAGTTGGAACAATCAGATCCTGATTCGCAGTGTCCACTCTGTCTGCACTAGAGCTGTAGAAAAATTGCTGCCATCACTGCTGCATTGCTGGAATACGTGTTGAAAATCGGCTCATCGTAGCACCAAACTACATCAACTACAGAGTAGGTAATGGGCATAGTAATGTAACCCATTCACAGCAAGGTTGTGCTTCTACAAATTCTGAAAATACTAATTCAACCTAATTCAACGTTAGAGCTGAATTCAGACTCACACATTTGTGTAACTAGACATGGTCTCAGCTTGATTATTTGTACCAGCTAAAGGACATGCCTTTGTCCAGATGAAAGATGCAAATGAACTCAGAACTATATGAGACCATTGAAGTAGTGTATAGCCTTGGAAACACATCACTAACAGTATGGAAATGTTGCTTGTGTCATTAAATTTCTTTAAATAGTTATTTTATTTATGACTATAAATAATTTACAAATACCATAATAAGCTGTCTGCACAGATAAACATGACACCAACCATTTTTATTTTAGGTATTACTTGCAACATACTGCCAGTTAAAATATTACATTTTTATGAAGTGTTTCAGTCAATTTTGCAATAGCCTAGAGAACTTCCAAAGTTGACATTTTATTTATTTGTTATTTTTAATAACTAGAAATGTTACTGAATTTTAATTCAGTTTAACAATTATAACACATTATAAGCTAAGAATTAATATTTATGTCTTTACATTTTTGTTAGAGGTTTTGGTCACAATATCAACTTACAGTTGAAACTAATCTCATTTATGTAGCGGCAGCAGTAGTCTTGTGATTTGCAGCCACTAGCAGTGGGAAGAAGGATTTCACTTAAGTCATTTCATGCCTCCATGCTCAAGTGGACAGACATACTTATTTTTTCTGTCACTTAGACCATTTCCTTATATGTCTTTATATTTCCTTTCCAAGAAAATGATGAGCAAAAGAAAGTGACCAACATTTCAATAGTGCACTAGCTATTCAGATAACAATAACATACATTTTCAGGAGTACATTTATTATGTAACAACATATCTTTAGTGTACTGATGACGCACCCAGTTGTTTTCCAAGGTAATATAAAATGCAATAAGGCAATTACATTAGTAATTGTTTTACAATTACTAATGTAAATATATCTCAATACAATTACAATAAAAATAATTACATTAGTAGGGTGGCTATGTAATGCAATTTCAGAAAAATATTTCTTTAATAACTTTTATTTTGTGAAAATGTAAGCACCAATAAGGAGCTTTCTTCAAATATATGTAATATATATAAAAAATATTTATTTTTATATACTGTATATGATAGTACAATAAAAACAGTATTGAAATTATTAAATGGTTTTAGAATACATTCTCATTTAAAAATCTTGCAATTTAAATGCTATCACATTTCAATATTAGGAGAGCGTTTCCCATGCTAGAACCCTTTTCTTTCTGGGAAAACTCTGTAGAGACAGGTCTGAGATCAGCCTTGTGACATAAAGTTTCACTGGGCACTGACCCACAGAGAGGAAGCACTGATGCATTTCCTCTCCAACACAGTCCTTGCAAAGTAATAAATAAAACTGATATATGGCTGTATAGACACACAGTACACATTACAAGATAATATTTTGACATTCTCCTTCATTATTTTTAGGGCAGAATTACATGTTATAAACAGCCTGAGTAATTATGACTTCAAAATTTACAGTACAGAAAATAAGTCCCATATTTTAAATGATCTGTCCTTTCATACATTAAGTCAAAGTTATTTTAACATTTATTGAAGTTAAATGTTTGTCTTTATGTTAAATTTTAAGTAGTACAAATATTTATTTAAAATCTTTAATTAGTATGTGATAAAATTTGCAAACAAGACTAGCCCTTACACAAAATAGATAGATGAATGAAAATAGATAATTACCAATAAAGCAAAGCACAAGCAAAAGTGGAGATTTATCTTGTTATTGGAGTGTAAGTCCACCCAAAGGGTCAGATCCAGAGCAGAACATTGGTATGTAATTGGTGGTATAAAAGATCCAATTTTGACACTAATACAGCCATCAGCTTAATTGCGGCTGTGTCAGTACCGAAATGATTCACATTACGATTTTTTTCTGGGTACTGTGAAGGGGGCTAATTTGTCAAAGTACCTATTTCAAATAGCAAAATGTGCTCTCCCCGACACAGAATGCACTGGCCTGATATGTTGGGCTAC
This sequence comes from Limnodynastes dumerilii, assembly GCA_011038615.1. NCBI lineage: Eukaryota > Metazoa > Chordata > Amphibia > Anura > Limnodynastidae > Limnodynastes > Limnodynastes dumerilii. The sequence continues at coordinate 92,731 of WWET01001416.1, read as the reverse complement.
GAGGGTAGGCTCATAGAAGCGAAAAGTTAGGCTTAAGCTGCAGGACATAGAAGGTTAGGGTTGGGTTAAGGCTGCAGGACTTGGAGGGTTAGGGCTTGGCTGTGGGCGAAGGAGAATTTAGGTTAGGCCAATAGAAGGGGAGGGTAAGGGTGAGGACTAAGGTAAAGGTTAGGTTTAGGGGAAAATCTTCGCCATTGGAGCAGTTGCATCTTTAATTGTTGCAGGGCCCATGCTGTTGAAAATTGACTGCCAGAATATGATGTGTCAAAAATTGGCACATCATACCAACAAAACCACGCCCCATCCTTTTTTTAGATGGAAATGCAGCGGAATTTGGCACTGTGCATACTCAGAAAAGGTTCAGAACAGAAGCGCGCACAGAAAATTAGGTGCAAATCTACACGCATGGATGCATTGCAGGGAAGCACCAGACTGAAGAGGCGCTCCCCCTGCCTCCCGCACAGGCATTTTGACTGCCTGTCACCAGAGTAGAAGCAGCTACAGCCCAGCGGCACCCACCTGACTCACCCTGGTGGTTCTTCCCTACAATTGTGTACAGGCCACACAGTTAGCGCATCTAAGCTGATTTTCATACAGTGTATCTCCACTCTGTGATAGGCTGTTGTGGGTTTTGCCTTAATCACGCTGTCCTGTGACTGGTTGTGGACCCTCTTGTGCCCACTGTCAGTGCGGGGATCCTTGTCAGGAAGCAGCAGAACCTCAGAAACAGCCTATAATCCCTGGAGGAGAGGTGAATGTGTTCACTTATATGTTTAGTTATGTGGTGCAGGGGAAGATATATAGGAGGATGATTACTTCCCATAGATATATGTCAGCTCAGAGAGGGAGAGAAGGTAACAAGTTCCCAGCCAGCCAGCTCTCAGACTGCTGCACTGCCTGAACAATATATATATGACACTCTCGATTTGCAGCCTACCAAAGTAACTGAATACGTACCACACCGTATAAAGATAGAAGCAAAAATATCATAGAGTAAGTTTTTGGGTTGGGCGCATAGAGTAATTCAACGAATAATACAATAACTAGATAAATGAATAAAATAAAAGCCACAAAGTAAAAATACTGTAAACTGTCCAGGCCTTCTAGATACTTTATATCAATTCTGCAATGCCGTTAAAAGGAGACAATCCACAATACTTTTTCCTTAACACAATGAATTCAGCAGTGATGAATTAAAAGTATGTTCAATGGTGGCTTACAGTTCGATGATGTAATTAGCTGAATTTCCTATAAAGAAGCGGTTTAAGAGTCCATGGATCAAATCTTCCTTAGCTGACTCCCATCGTAAATGTCTTTCAACCACATTTCTTTTCCAATATTAAAGAGTATTCCTCCCTCGATGTACATATAAGGAAACAAAAATGCTTCAAATCATTCAAATCAATCTATTACATTTATTATCCAACGAAGAACATGTGATCCATAATACACAAAATAAATAAAACGATTTAAAATACAATGTAGACTGGGACGTATGAAGATGGAAACCTGGATAAGTATCACCAATATACTGCTTTCTGTCCAGAGCTCAAACCACCGCCTGTATGTTCCCACTGATGCTTTTCGACTGCTTTACTTACGGCCGCAAACTTGATCGTAACAAGGCTTCCCCTGCCCGTTCCATCATTAGCATGTCTATCTCTGCCTTCACGGTAATGTGTAATGGAGGAGAAAGCACTCTTTTCGTAAAAGCCGGCTTACGTAACGTTGTAAGAAAGTTGTGCGGATGCACACAACCTTCTAGACAGGTAATTCCCCTGTTGGCCGTAGCCCAGGATCTGGGCCATTGGCACGAAAGAATCAAAGAGTAGAATCTTTTTTCAAACATGGGAGAGTTTTATTGATGTTCTTTCTAATAATGTCAAGTATCAAATTTGGTCATGTTTCCAACTACATGGTATGCTACTCACACTCCAAGATTCTCCGAGTGTGGGAAGTGAACCAATGGTTACCATATCTTTGGTTATAGTTTCCCTTTAATGGAGGTCATGGTCTCAGATGTTTTCATTTATCTGCAATATCACTTATGATCTTTCAAGTAATTGACATGGTTGACTGTGTTTACTTCTCTATTTACCTTGGTTTACATTGTTCCTATTTTATGTAATGTAACTTTATGCTTCAATTAAAAAAAAAAAAATAGTTTACATTCATGAAAGTTAGTAGGGTAAAAAAGTCTAAAAAAAAAGTGGGGCCATGAGTGAAAATGAAGGTGGTAAGGGAGAAGTGCTAAGTGTAGCAATGAATATATAAAAGCCAAGGAATGAACTAGCGGCATGAAGAAAAGAAATATGAATAGAAGAAGAAAAAGAAAATAAAAAATCCATGCATAAATGAGCAGAAAATAAATAGCCTAGAGTTGAAAATCTGCAGGCCCTGGCTCAGATTCTATAGATTAT
>WWET01001416.1:54027-68503 GCA_011038615.1 Limnodynastes dumerilii | reverse complement strand
AAAATATAATATACTGAACGTATGTAACATTAATTATTGTACTTGCTATGTTTTTGTCTATGTTTGGTCTCTACACTTAAGGGCAGTCTGTATATACTATTACAACAACCTAACAACTTATTTAAAAATATATATAAAAAAATATACTGAACGTATGTAACATTAATTATTGTACTTGCTATGTTTTTGTCTATGTTTGGTCTCTACACTTAAGGGCAGTATAATCTGTATATACAATCACATTGAAATATATGAACAATTGGCCCTCCTGTCCATATGCAGCTATGAATTGCCTGTTTATTACTGGTGATTCCTCCTCTTTTATAATTGTTTTTATTTTTATTTTTATTTCTATCTGTATATTTATTTTTATCTTTAGTTGCAATTTTATTTTAATTCTTATTATTATCATCATTATTTTTTAATTAGCTTTTATGTAATTTTGGTATATCTTTATGTGCTATAATTTTAATTATATTGTATTGTTTAATTGTCTATGGTGCAATGACAAGATTTTTAGCTCTATATCCATACCACACCGTTTTTACTTATGTTTTTTTCTCTAAATGTACAATTATGTCTAAAACCAGCAAGGGTTCACTACACACCCTGTTTAATTAAGAACAGATTTAAGCCAGCCCTGTAGAATTACTTACCTCCTGGTGAAACTGCTCAAGCAGAGAAACGCATAGAGGCTGTTAGGATCACTACCCTGCACCGACATCATTACAGAGCATAATCTGTGTGCCATCTATACCATCTGATTCCATCTATAGACTGCAATCCAGGCACGAGAGCTGCTACACCATTCGCTTCACAGCTGACTGGTTTTGTACCACCCCCATCGCTGGAAACCCTCTGGAGGGATCCGTTCACAGCGGCCTGAGCTCCCAGCCAGACGAGCTGCCTAAGCTGATATCCAGGGGACGCCGACTATACCGATCTGTTAGCGGAGGTACCGCTGGAATTGAGAGGTCATTTCACCATAGACCCAGCCCATATCTGTCGGTTGATCAATATCTGAAAATAGCAGTAGCCTACTGTGCCAAGCCGACTGTGGAAAATTCAAATAAACAGACCTTCGAGGGTGAGAACAAATTTATATGATATATCTTATTGCCTTGATTGACGCTGGGGATTTATATTAAGTGAAGCGCCATAGTAAAATCTACAACATTGCAATTGACTGTCAGAATACAGCTTTTTGAGATTTGGTGCCAGAGTGAACTAAATGTGGCTACTAATTACAACACAGTAGTCGCAACACTTGTTTCAAATTCCCTCGTACTAAGGCGCAGTCTTGATACAATATCTACTGACTTATATAAGTCAACGTGGTACTCTATATTTCTGGATCTTCAAATAAAGCTGAAGTTTCTTTTCTACATGGATCGTGGGCACAGTTCTATGAAGAAGTGTTGACATTATAAACAGAGCTCAGTTTTAAAATGTATATTTATCTATCTGTCTGATCAGCAGCTATTTGAATTATTAATCTCATGCAGCGGCTAGTTTTTATATTTAATAGTATATTTTATTGCTACTAATATTGTTGATTTTTAATCCTTTTTTATTATTTGTGATAATAAATTGGAAAAAATTTAGACTCCAGAAGCACTTTTTATTATTATCTTTATTTATGTAATCTCTAGCATTACATGGGATGGACGGGGCTTGATGACATCATCAAGCCACGGCCATCCCTGGTAACGCTAGGGATTACAACATATATAAGTAGGTGGTCAGGACTTGAGGGAGCTTTGCTGGATCTCCCGGGATACCGGGAGAAATGTCCAAATTTCGGGAGTCTTCCAGATAATCAGGGAGAGTCGGCAATCCTGGATAAGATGACAGTTACAAATGGACATACAAAATGGCTGCCACACATCTAATCACTGCAAATGGAATCTCACTCGTATGCTATACTCACTCAGACACAGTGCAGCATCTTGCCAAACAATGAATACCAAAGGATTTATACAGTAAATAATAATGAGCTCATGCAATATATGGCTATATACAGTCTCTTGCCCTAATACCACAGGGTATGTGGATTCTCTCTGTGCTGATTATCCTGAAAAGTTGCAGGTGTGGTTGCAATTGTCAGTATGACTGAAGCTGATCAAGGACGTTGTAATTTGGTGAGGGTGTAAACTACTTAGCTCTCTCTAGCTGGTAGTCTCAGCGGCAACCTATCAGCAAGTGTCCCACAGCCTCATCTTGATAGCCATCTTCTCTGCTCACTTGCAATTCACTGAGAGCGCTCAGCTCAGGTATTTGCTTTGTTTGACTCTCCCTAAGGTGTATGGGTAACTGTGACTGGTCTTAAAACTCAGTATCTCAACAATGGTACTATACCCAGCAGCTTGGGTGCTATGACTTGGGTAAGTCTCTCTCCTCAGCTTTGCTTCTCTGAACACAACTGTCAATGTCTGATTATCCACTCTATCCTGTCACTCTCTCAGCATCTCCCTCAGACTCTGCCTTCCTACACTTTTTACAACTTCACCCCTAGTATTCATAGCAGCCTGCTGCCAGAGCTGCATAGGAAGCACTCTTGCTTCATTTATAATTTACTAGTCAAAAGCCTGTTAGAATGACGGAAAAAGATATTCCCAATTCATGTTTCTCCAGCTCCCAGTATTCCCCATCATGTGTCTCCAGCCCCCCAGTATTCCCTATCATGTATCTCCAGCTCTCAGTATTCCCCAGAATGTCTCTTCAGCTCCCAATATCCCCAGCATGCGTCTCCAGCACCCCCATATTCCTCATCATGGGCCATTTTCAGACCACAGGATGTATTGCATATACGTCCGATGTTTACGGAAATTGTATACTGCGCATGCGTAGTAATTTTTTTTACATCATCTACGTATCCTTTCGGTACGTAGATTGCGTATATGCGGCCTTAAAGACCGCATATACGCAATCTACATACCGAAAAGATACATAGATTACATAAAAAAATTACTACGCATGCGCAGTATACACTTTCGGTAAACACCGGACGTATATATATGCAACACGTCCGGTGGTCTGAATATGGCCCCATGTGTCTCCAGCTTCCATTATTCCTCACCATGTTTCTCCAGCTTCCATTATCCCGCATTATGTGTCTCCAGCTCCCAGTGTTTCCCTAGCATGTCTCTCTAGCTCCCAGTATCCCCCATCAAGTGTCTCCAGCTCTCGGTATTCCTTGGCATGTATCTTTAATTCCCAGTATCCCTCATCATGTGTCACCAGGCCCCCAGTATTCCCATCTTGAGTCTCCAGCCCCCCCAATATTAACCATCATGTGTCTCCAGTTTCCATTATCCCCCCATTATTTGTCTCCAGCTCCTAGTATTCCCCAGCATGTCTCTCCATCTTACAGTGTCCCCCATGTTGTGTCTCCAGCCCACCAGTATTCCCCATCATGTATCCCCAATCACAGTATCCCAATGATGTGTCTCCAGCCCCCTATTAATCCCATGATGTGTCTCCAGCCCCCCAGTTCCCCATTTTTATTTTCCCACAATCCTATTGTTTTTAATACTGAGGGAATACCCCTTGCTATATACATCAAGTTTATCTCAGTGTGTGCAGTTTTTTCTGCCTCCTATTGTCTCTCTCCTAGTCCCATTACCGCTCAATCTATATAATAATATATCAAGCATGTGCAAGATATTTCCAGTTTATAGTTTTTGATCCTAATCATGTTTTTAATATATTAATTCCAAGAGATTGTAAAGATGAAAATGAAATAAATTATTCTAATTTAGCTATTATTCATTTTCACATTTGTTATGTATTCAGTATGCAATAACAGATCAAGATTGTATTTCTTACATTAAATGCTACCTAGGAAATTTTTATTAAGCTCCTCTCTAAATAATATATACCTTGAAAAAAGTAAATGAAAAGAAAAAGCATCATCACTCCTTTTGTTAATTTGTCTCAGTAAAAGCGAACTATGATGTCTAATGCCACCAGCAAAATAGTGTGCTTGTATTTCATGTAACTTTTTAAATTTTTTACTCTTCGTATCTGGAAAAATAACCTCTTCTGCTGTCATCAGTCATCAGTGTAAAGCTGGCCACACACTAGAGCGATTATTGGCCCAAACGCACGATTATCGTGGATTGGGACAAATATCGCTCTAGTGTGTGGTGCAGATTTTTTTTCCAACGGCGATAAAACCATCCAAAAACGCTAGGGACCGATTATCGCATCTTTTGGAATTCCTAAATGATAATCGGACCCTAGCTGCGATTTTTGGAGGTACCTAGTGCTCTGCCCTCTCTCCCTCTGTGCAAAATGACTGCTGGATAGACATTTAACACAGAAGGAGAGAGTGCAGAGTGCTGCAGAGCCAGGCTGCAGCGCTGTGTCCTCTCTCCCTCTGTCTGGTTATACAACGCTGTATACCCAGACAGAGGGAGAGAGGACACCGTGCAGCAGCCTGTGTGATTTTTTTTTTCGGCTCTCCAGCAGAGATTATCGCCCCCAGCATCTGCTGTGTATGGTGCCGATATCGGGACTTTTCCCCAGGGGGAAATCAACCCGTTTATCGGCAGCCACATGCTGGGAGTGATAAGTGTGTGCCCAGCTTAATGCTTGATATCATAACTAGTTATTGTACAATGCACTGACCTCAAAATGCACTGGACAACATGGACAGCATAAATGTATGTAAACTACCAATGGCTTGTTTTGCTAGTAAAGAAGTAGAATTCTCTTAGATGAATATTGATGTCAATTTGTAACTAAGTTCTTTTGTTCAGTTTTTACTATAGAGAAGCAAATGGTAGGGATAATACATAAAAATAGTGCAACTGTACCATTATTCAAAATTTGGCTGACAAAGGAAGGAGTAAGAAGATGACTGCATAAAATTATTATAAATTAAGCTCAAGGTCCAGATGGCATACACACAGGGGTCCTTATTGAGATAAACTCAGAAATTGCTAGACCGTTATTCTTAATTTTCATAGATTTAATTTAATCAGGCTCTGTGTCAAAGGATTTGCATATAGCAGATATTTTGCAATTATTTAAATAGGGAATGAGATCACAACTGGTTATAGACCTGTAAGTCTGACATCAATAGTGCGAAAACTACTGGAAAGTATATTAAGGGACTGTATTTAGGATTACTTAATGCACAAAAAGTTTATTAGTGGGAATTAGCACATATTTGTCATGTCAAATTAATCTAATTAGCTTCTATAAGGAGGTTAGTGTGAACTTAGACCATGGTAGTAAAGTAGATGTGGTTTACTTAGATTTTGTAATAGCCTTTGATACAGTGCCACACATGATGTTGGTCCACAGAATAAGAAACTTGGTCTAGGAAACAACATTTGTATTTGGATCAAAACTAGTTAGAGAATAGGGAACAAAGAGTTGCTATAAATGGAACATTTTCTAACTGGTCAAAAGTTTTTAGTGGTATACCTCAAGGTTCCATGCTGTGTTCACTCTTTTTAATAATATTTATTAACAACCTTGGTGATGGTTTAGAGATGACAAATATCCACACAAGCTTTAGTTTAGCAAGTTTCCTCCACCTTAAACACTAATTACAAAAGTAATCAGGTTATATACTTGTAGTGAATTAACATATTTTCCATATTAACAAGAAATTTTGTTAACTAATATATATTTGGTCAAATAGTCTCCTATATAATTAGATATAAAAAATGTATAATTGTTTTGAGCTTATTTATGAATCAACCACAGAAGAATATGTACACATTGTGCATGGTCCTAAGTACTGACACACTCTCCTGAGGAAGACAGTGGACAGCAGAGACATACTGTGGGACAAAACGCTTTAAGAAGTGTTTTTAAGTATTTTGGTTCAGTGCCTTTTCACTTATCAGAACATCAGAAGCGGTTATCATCACTGTCATTGAAGGGATCGGCAGTGAGAAGAGCAGACAGTGGGAGACGCTGTTACAGATATGCAAAAAGAACCAGTGTTTTCTGAAGTAAAATATGTTTTTAACAGTATTACACTATGCTTTGGCCTTTCTCTTTTCTTTTTAGGTATCTCTGATGTGGTCATAATGAGGATCATAACTGAGGCAAACTAACTGAGCTTAGTTTGGTACGAACCCACCTCTAACTAATCCACTGGTTGTCTTGTTAAATATCCCTATTATCACTTTAAAAGGTTGCCATGGTATTGTTGCCCCTTTTCTACATTTATTTGAAAATATTACACTATCATTTGTCCTTTAATGTTTTTGTATATGTTGTTGTGTAAGTACATGGTGTGAAGAAAGAATTAAGGATCCTCACATATAAATTGTGTGTTTAAAGAACCAAATATTTGTTCTGTCACAAATAACATCTTGGTGCTTGATCCCAAAATTTTTTGGGAAACATTAACATTAACATTACAAGTCTGATATTGTAGCAGCCATAGGGCTAGATTTACTAAGGTCGCTGTGTACCAAATCGACCCAAGTCCCGGGACTGCCGGCAATTATGCAGTCGCCGCATTCACTAAGGTCAAAGTCCCGGGACTTGAGCCTTTAGCAAAAGTGCCAAGGCAAAATCGCTGGACAAAAATTGTCCAGCTGTTTGCCTTGTTAAACATAGGGTTTTCCGGATTCACTAAAGGCGATATTACATAATTGCCTTTAGTTCATCCAGAAAGTGCTTTTTAAAAAAGTGCCTGGTGAGTGTGGCGCTTTCATTGAAAGCACCACACACTTTAGCAGAAAAACACATGTTAATATATTTGACATGTGTTTTTCAGATTAAAAATGACAAGCACATCATGCTTGTAACCCTTAGCATGCATGCGCTGATAGTACTACAAGACACAGCATGGCAAGGGTTATAACCATGCTGCGCTATGCCGTATGTGTAAAAAAAAAAAAAACATTTAAAAAGAAACACACAATAGTTACATTAAAACACATTACATTGTTCAACATACATTTAAAGTGCATAATTAATCCCCCTTAGATGTAAATAAATAACAGGTGGCCACTCTTTTACATATACCCTATGTGTATAATGTGGTTGCTATGTAAAAATGTAAAGAGTATTATTGACTCACTGTTCTGCAGTCATCTATCTTGGGATGACTTGCTAGGATATCTGGAAGTGTTGCTTGTAGTGCGGTCACATTAGCTTGAAGGTCCGGTCCCAGTTGCGTGGTGAGTTGATTGCAGTTCTTCGGTCTGGTCCTCATCCTGTTGCCGCGCAGACTTCCTCCTTCCAGTTCTGCTAATGAGCATTCGACCACTAGAGGTCCCCTTTTATAGTGTCAATGACATCAGGGGGACCTCTATCCAGGGGCCTGATCCAGACGTACGCTCGCAAGTGATTGTACGCTGGTTGTAAGCGTAAATTCAGCAGAAAAAACACACTGCGCATGTGCAGAGTGACAACTTCCGGTCGTACGAAAGGCCTTTTCGTAGCGGCGATTCAAGCATCCGTATTGTTTGCGTATTTTCCGACGACGGGGCGTGTTTCTATTACAAAGTTGGACGCTGGAGTTAGGGAATGTAGTTGGGGGGACCGGGAAAAATTAAGGTAGGGTTCAGCCGTCATACGGAGGTAAAGGTAAGGGGAGTGTCATGGGAGTGAAAGATTTTACGCTGAAGCGGTAATACGCTCCACTCTGGATCAGGCCCAATGACGTTATTGACACTATAAAAGGGGACCTCTAGTAGCCGAATGCTCATTAGCATCGGCACCCTAGAACTGGAAGGAGGAAGTCACCGCGGCAACAGGATGAGGACAGGACCGAAGAACTGCAATCAACTCATCACCTTCTTCAATCAACTGGACCGGACCTTCAAGCAACTGGGACCGGACCTTCAAGCAAATGTGACCGTAGTACAAGCAACACTTACAGATATCCTAGCAAGTCATCCCAAGATAGATGACTACAGAATGGTGAGTCAATAATACTCTTTTTACATTTTTACACATAGCAACCACATTACACATAGGGTATATGGGCCTGATCCAGAGCTACGATGTTACACTGAGCGCTGTAGCGCTCAGCGTAACATCGCTGCTCTGGCCCGACACTCCCCCTTGTAGGAGCGTCTCTCCCTTACCTTACGTAAGGGAAAGTTGATACGCTGGGACGGCGGCGTTAGTACGTTAACGCCGCCCTCCCAGCCTCATTACCCTCCCCCCGCCCCCCTACACTAACTTCAGAGTAGGGACGCTGGGGGACGTCCCGTCCAGCGTCCCTGTGGCACTACTATGTGACGCCGGCAACATCTGCCCGGCGTATGCGCATTACGCTTACGGCCGCCTTACTAACGACGGCGGCCATAGCTCTGGATCAGGCCAAATGTCCTTAACATGGAAAACAGATGTTGTTCTAACTGTATTAACAGTACGTTATTTTTCACTTGGACGGCGGCCGTAGCTCTGGATCAGGCCCCATGTAACGGAGTGGCCATGCTAAGGGATACAAGCATGATGAGCTTGTCATTTTAGATAACTTAAGGAAAAAGCGAAAGCGATTTTTCCAGGGAAAATAGAAAAGCACTGCGATTTATACCTTAATAAATCGATGTCTATGGACGGCGATGATAAATCACCAGCCAAAAGCGATGTTTAGTGAATCACGACGGTGGCTGGCGATTCATATCACTTTGCAAAAGCGACTTTAGTAAATATACCCCATAGTCACGGATTGCAGCTGCCCCCAGAAGTGTGGGTTTAAGACGTATTTGACCACTTTGGATTATTATCACACAATAGAAGTCTGTTTTTAAACCAATTTTTGTTATCATATGTATATACACTATAAGGGCTTCTGAATGGATAAACCACCATTTCCCCCCAAGATACAATGGACCTGATCCAGACCTACGCTGTTGTGCGTAGAGTATTATCGCCGAACGTACCACCAATGCACGGCAATAGGCACTCCCCTTGCTCGTACCTAGTTTAGCATCCATAGGCAAACCCTGCCCTAACTTTTGTGTTCGTTCCCGTGGTCAACCAATCGGGTCTGTGCTATGAACCTTCAAAAAGTGACGGACCACTGGAGAAAGATTTTTAAGTTTATTTGCATCTGAGATGCAATTATGAATTTTACCAACTAGTTCTATAAGTTGGACTTAACTTTTCGACTAATCTTGCTGACGTATTTCTTGCCACAGAGCAGATGATACAATAAAGTACATTTGAGGTATTTAAAAAAATACCTCAATATATAGTTGGCCAAATCTATCTTCTACATAATTGGATTTGACCATATATTTGCATGTTTTGCAGGAACCACGTGCATGTGATCCAACAATAACAGGCTTTCCTCTGATAGAGACCTGAAAGTGGTTATGGACTAGTATATCCCTCAGATTGCGTGACCTCCACCAACTTATATCCACCCTCTTATCAAGCGCTTGTGCCAGATCTTCAACGGAACTCAATACATACATATGATTATTTAAAACCTTGTTGATTTGGTGTGCCTCTAAATAATAATCCCCAACAAACCTGATGCTTCTGTTAGAAGATCTTGTTCTAATTTTAGAGTAAATAAGTTGATCCCGATCCATACGTCTATGATTGGATTTTCTCTTTTGCAGTTTACACTTCAGGGGGTAGATCCAGAACTACGTGTGCCGTACATTTATTCGCAGAGCGTATTTTCGTGCGCATAAATTCGTTACAATCCCCTCGGCACACCCCTTGCACGGACGTATTTTGTCAAGATACGCTTTCCAAACCCTACCTTAACTTTTTCCAACGTAACCGCAGTCATATGCACACGTACGTATGGGCTGAACGAATTTACACAGCTAAGCACGCCCATACTGTACACTTTAAATACCACCCCCGCGCATTTCAGACGTATTTTGGAGTAACGTAAAAATTGGCACGCCCACACGTAAGTATTTACATGACACATACGTGAATGGCCCATACGTTCACTATTACGCTACGTTAATGTGCGTATTTTCTATGGTGCGCATGCGCAGTGCGTTCAAAAATGCGATTTTACGTCTCCGCCACGCGTAAATTCATTTTGAAGCGTTGTTCTGGATCAGGCCCCAGTTCTTTAGAATGGGTCTTAAAAGTTTCAACTTAGGAACAATTCCAGTGTACTCTTAGATACTCACCCCACGGAATTCACCTGATCTTGGCAGGTGGATGTACACTTGTGCTTAATAATCTGCTGCATTGCAGAGTATTGCGGATTATGTTGTATTTTGCATACTCTCTGATGTGATATTATTTTCAGATTGAGCTGATAATTTATAAATCGATATTTTGTCATTTGTTTTTTAATTGAATTAATAAACTTGATGTGTTTTTAAACTGGAGACAGTCTTGTTTAATGGGGTATACATAGATAAATTACCCATGTGCACTTAATATTGTGGTTCAAATATTTTAGTCAAGGGGACAGATTTACTAAGGGTTTACTGCAGGTTTGGAAAAGTGGAGATGTTGCCCATAGCAACCAATCAGAATCTAGCTCTCACGTTCCTATTACATACTAGAGAATGTCAGCTATAATCTGATTGGTTGCTATAGGCAACATCTCCACTTTTCCAAACTCACATCTTAGTAAATCTGGCCCTAGGTGTTATTGGTGATGGTTTAGAGAGCAACGTTTCCTTTTTTGCAGATGACCCTAAACTATGAAAGGTAAAAAAAATCAGAGCAAAAATGAAGTTTCTTTACAAAGGTTCTTGAATTGAGCGGCAAGAGGTAAGATGATGTTTAACATAGATAAATGTATGTTTATTGGGATCAAATTAGCATTCAATCTATAAATTAAATGAGTTAAATTTAAGGGAATCTTTAATGGAAAAGGATTTAGAAGTGCTCATGGACAATAGACTTAGAAATAGTGTTCAATGTCAAGCAGCTGCATAGATGCAAAGGATGAAAGCATATTCAAAACCTCATTTTAAATATGGAGTTCAGTTCAGGGCAACACTCATCAAAAAGAAAATTTGGAACTAGAAAACGTTCAGGGAAGGGTAACACAATTGATATGGAGTCATTGAGCTATTAGGAAAGGCAAGTCAGATTGGGCATGTTGGGCATTTGTAACTGGATGATTTTCCTTACGCACGCAGACCTAGTTGTATTGGGGCTTCCCGGCCCCCCACCCCTCATTTAAATGGCTATTCCCACCTGCATGGCGGGGATATAGTCATCGTAAGTAAAAGGGTCAGTCCCTTCTGGGTACATACTGACATACGTAACTTAGTTATGTGGGTCAGTAGTTGCGCTGTCAATATATCTGGTGCACACATGGGGCCTTACACAGTTTTCAGAAAAGTGCTACTGCGCATGCGCAGTAATTTTGTAACATATTCCACGTATACGCAATCTACGTTGCAATTAGTAACGTAGATTACATGCACAGTAGCCCTTTTCTGAAAACTCTGGCCGCAAATGCAATACGGCTCATGATGTTCTGACACAGGGGACTTATGCGACTGACTTGTGTAAGTCCCCTGTCGGACGTTGTTGAGGATCTATCTTTACGTGCATGCGGGGGTCGTAGTTATGTAGCCATAGGGTAGTGTGGACACCCCGCTGTCGGTAGTAAATCTGGACGCTTACATGTCCAGATATCTACCTTAATTTTTATGACTAGGTCTGCGTCCATACGTACACAGACCTAGTCATAACGAGGCTTTCCCACCCCTGAATCCTCATTTAAATGGCTATACCCGCCTGTATGGCGGGGATACGGCCATCGTATATGAAGGGTCAGCCCCTTCTACATACATACTGACATTACGTCAGTACTTACACTGTCGTAAGTTCTGGTGCGTGCATGCACAGATGTTCCGACAAAGGGGACTTATGCAAATGACTTGTGTAATTCCCCTGTTGGAGCTTGTTAAGGATCTGGCCCATTTACTTTAAAAAAGAGTTGTCTAAGAGGAGATATGAATACTATATACAAATACATTAAAGATCAATACAGAGAACTTTCATGGGAACTCCAAAGACTGTACAGAGGACACCCGGTCACCCACTAAGGTTAAAAAAAAGACATTTTTACAACCAGCAAAGGAAGGAATTCTTTAGTTAGGGCAGTCAAGGTATGAAGTTTACTGCCAGGGAAGGTTGTGATGGCAGATTTAATTAATATGTTTAAGAAAAGGGTTAAACTAAATTTTAGCAGAAAAAGGTATCCAGAGTTACGACTGATAATTAAAATGAAGGATAATAGTGAAATTCAGGATGAAATAGGACTGCCATCTTGTATAAGGATGGATTTTTTCAGATTAAAACAGGATAGAGATTGCTTCATCTGTATTAAATTCAATTTTAAGATAGAGGACGCAGAAGATCCATGATAGGTTGAATTTGATGAACTGGTGTCTTGACGAACAAAAGGGCAAGTAGACTAGTTTATGGTGCACTAAATGCTGACTACTAATCAAGTCATCAAAATCATGGTAAGTAAGATTATGCGAAAAATATATATGCACTCCCTGACCCTGGCTGCTGTGCTTGAAAAGGTGTGCATCAGTATCCTTTGTCAGTGTCAGTGTAGGCATCATCGCAGGGTGCAGTGTACATCTTTAAGTCCCATGTCAGCCTATTTGGGTTGTATCACAATGAGGTTTGAAAACTCTGGGAATTTTGCAGCAGAAAAACATAAACACCCATACAGTCACTACCGCTAACTAAATTGTTGGTGGTGTTCCATCATGGTCCAGTAAGTGATGGGATCAGTGACAGGAATGTCACAGTATATCATAAGTAGAATACTGAGGGTTGTATTGAAGGAATTAATTTGTAACTGGATGATGAAGTTATTGTGCAAAATAAACCGCAGTTGACCACCATAGCTAAAATTTCCACTTGCTCCAGAGGCTAAGGAAGGCATGCATATAACTCTGGTTTCTTTGTAAAGAGACAAGTAACAATATGTGACCTACTGTTGTGTATGATATTTTTGTTTTTGTAACTTGGTTAATTATAAAGAAGTTTGATTTTATATGTGTGTAGTTACTAAAGTCACAATAGAATCCAGAGAGTTTTATGATAAAGGAGTTAAATTTGCTCTTTTTTACCAAGCCAAGCTAAGTTTTTACAATAACCATCCTTAATATTTTTTACAATCGTAGGATCTGGTGTGCAACTTCACCAGATCTGATGATTGTAAAAACTAGACAGAGGAGCGAGATGACTACACTACTTGACTTGGACATGTTCTTACCCCATAAGGACAGTAGTCAGGTCTAGTTCTAATTCTAAATATCTTACTTGAAAATGCAGAGTTGTAATTGTTCCATGCTTTCATTAGTTACATGTTTGCTAATTGTTCAGTGGTTTTACAGAAAGGGCCCGTGGTAGACATTGTTCACGATAGTTTTATTAGCCATTTATGGGTTCGCAGATTTGAGATTCTCAGGGTTTATAGTTTAGATATTTTGGTACGGAAATTATATTTCACAGTTCAAGTTCTAAAAGATAAAAAGGACGTTGATGTTTATTATGTAACCATTTTACATGTATGGGTATGTTTTAGTAATGTGGTTATGGTAAAGGGATATTTTTATCTCACATTGATAGTTTTTTGGTTTCTCCCACAAATTCACTTAATATTGCAAGGATTTTTTAAACCATTTTTCTTGCCTCTTTAGGGAATAGAAATGTCTAATTAACCCAAATTAAAACCCAAATTAAAACCTCGCTTAAAATGCTTTCTTGGAACTTGGAAGGCCTTAATACACAGAGTGCAAATAATAAAAATGGAAATTAAATGTAAATAGCTAAAAACTCATAAACACCCCACGATACTCAGGCATATAATAGAGAAAATAAAATGCACGAAAAACGCCAGTATACATGACAGGCAAAGAGATAAAGGCACAGATATAGGCACAAGACCGTATCATATAGGCAAGAGCTGTCACCATCAGTGAAGCAAGCCATAATTAGGCTGAAAAATCAAAAGAAACCCATCAGAGAGATAGCAAAAACATTAGGTGTGGCCAAATCAATTGTTTGGAACATTCTTAAAAAGAAAGAACGCACTGGAGAGCTCAGCAACACCAAAAGACCCGGAAGACCACGGAAAACAACTGTGGTGGACAGAAGAATTTTTTCCCTGGTGAAGAAAAACCTCAACAGTGGGCCAAATCAAGAACACTCTCCAGGAGGTAGGTGTATATGTGTCAAAGTCAACAATCAATAGAAAAGACTTCACAAGAGTGAATATAGAGGGCTCACAACAAGATGTAAATCATTGGTGAGCCACAAAAACAAGAAGACCAGATTAGAGTTTGCCAAACAACATCTAAAAAAGCCATTCTGGAACAACATGCTATGGACAGATGAAACAAAGATCAACTTGTACCAGAGTGATGGGAAGAGAAGAGTGTGGAGAAGGAAAGGAACTGCTCATGATCCAAAACATACCACCTCATCAGTGAAGCATGGTGATGGTAGTGTCATGGGGCCTGATCCAGAGCTACGATGTTACACTGAGCGCTGTAGCGCTCAGCGTAACATCGCTGCTCTG
>WWET01001416.1:21453-53972 GCA_011038615.1 Limnodynastes dumerilii | reverse complement strand
GAGCGTATGGCCGCTTAGCACGCCCCCCCACCCTCATTTACTTACCTCCCCCGCCCACCAGCAGTAACGTGAGCATAGGGACGCTGGAGGACATCCCCTCCAGCATCCCTACGGCGCTACTATGGACGCCCGATCGTAGATCGGGGGTTTCCATAGTAACGCCGGGCAACATCTGCAACATCTGCCCGGCGCATGCACATTAGAGCTACAGCCGCCGTACTAACGACGGCGGCCGTAGCTCTGGATCAGGCCCATGGTGTGGGCATGTATGGCTGCCAATGGAACTGGTTCCTTTGTATTTATTGATGATGTGACTGCTAACAAAAGCAGCAGGATGAATTCTGAAGTGATTCAGGCAATGTTATCTGCTCATATTCAGTCAAATGCTTCAGAACTCATTGGGCGGCGCTTGACAGTGCAGATGGACAATGACCCAAAGCACACTGCAAAAGCAGCCAAAGAGTTTTTTAAGGCATTTAAGTGGAATGTTATGCAATGGCCAAGTCAATCACCTTACCTGAATACAATTGAGCATGCATTTCACTTGAAGACAAAACTGAAGGGAATATGCCCCAAGAACAAGCAGGAACTGAAGACATTTGCAGTTGAGGCCTGGCAGAGCATCACCAGGGATGAAACCCAGCATATGGTGATGTCTATGTGTTCCATACTTCAGGCTGTAATTGACTGCAAAGGATTTGCAACAAAGTGCAAAAAAAAAGTGAAAAAAGTGAAAGTTTGATTTAGGATTGTTTAGTTTGTCCTGTTACTTTTGGTCCCTTAAAAAGTGGGAGACACATATAGAAACCGTTGTAATTCCTACACCGTTCACCTGATTTGCAGTTAAAGCACATCTTGTTTGTTTCATTTCAAATCCATTGTGGTGGTGTATAGAGCCCAAAATATGAGAATTGTGTTGATGTGTGCAAAATCTGTGCAAAATCCACCTTCTACCATCAGTGCTCAAGATCTTGTATTGTACTTTAAGGACAAGATTAACAAGATCAGACTGGAATTGGCGTCCTCCTCCTCCTCATCATCATCAACTAACATACTACTCAGTCCCTTTCATCCACACCCAGGCATAATGTCCTCATTCCAACCCACAAATGAAGATGAAATATCTGCTCTTTTCTGCTCTTCCACTCTGCTACCTGTCCTCTTGATCCTGTACCTTCACAAGTCAGTCGATGTCTATCTCCTGTGCTTATTCCTATCCTAACTACAATCTGCAATCTCTCTCTCTACTGGTATCTAAAAAAAACAAAACTCTGACCCCAATTCTCCCTCAAATTATCGCCCTATTTACCAACTTCCTTGCCCTGCAAAGCTTCTTGAATGACTTGCCTACACTCGCCTTTCTAGCTTCCTCTCCTCAAACAATCTCCTGGATCCTCTTCAGTCAGGCTTTCGTTCCCGGCACTCCACAGAAACTGCACTGACTAAGGTGGTCAATCACTGCAAAATCTAAAGGACGTTACTCTCTTCTAATACTACTGGATCTTTCTGCTGCTTTTGATACTGTTGACCACTCTCTTCTCATACAAATGTCACAATCGCTGGGTATTCGGGACACAGCTCTTTCCTGGTTCACAGCCTACTTATCTAATCACTCTTTCAGTGTTCGCTTTTCTGGATCCACATCCCCTGCTCTTCCTCTATCTATTGGAGTACCGCAAGGCTCAGTGTTGGGTCCGTTGCTATTCTCTATTTATACAACTTCACTTGGAGAGCTAATAAAGTCATTTGGATTTCAGTATCATCTCTATGCAGATGATACGCAAATCTACTATCCACCCCTGATCTCTCACCTACTGTGTTGGCCCATGTCACTGATTGCCTCTCTGCCATTTCTTCTTGGATATCCTCCCATTATCTCAAACTTAATCTATCTAAAATTGAACTAATAATATTTCCACCTGTAAATAAAAGCTACCCACCTGGCCTCTCTATCTCTGTCAAAAATACTGAAATAATCCCTACTCCTAAAGCTCGGTGCTTAGGTGTTACCCTTGACTTTGAACTGTCCTTTGTTCCCCACATACAGTCTGTCTCTAAATCCTGCCACATACATCTAAAAAACATTTTCAGAATGCGCAAATATCTCACTCAAGACACTGCATAAACTCTCAATCATGCACTAATCATCTCCCGCATTGACTATTGTAACGCTCTCCTTATTGGACTCCCACATTATTGAATTACCCCACTACAGTCTATATTACATGCAGCAGCGAGACTGAGCTTCTCCACTCTGTCAGTCTCTACATTGGTTTCCTGTATTGTACAGTATCAAATACAAGATCATTTTGCTAACCTACAAGGCCATCAATATGACTGCACCTGCATACATATACTCACTCATATTAAGATATATCCCAGCTCGTGCTCTTAGATCCTTACAGGATATACAGCTCTCCTCCACACTAAACAAATGCTCTGATTCCCGGTTATAGGACTTCTCCCGGGCTGCACCCACTCTCTGGAATAACCTTCCTCACCCACTAAGACTTTCCTCTTCTCTCCAAACATTCAAGCGCTCCCTCAAAACTCACCTCTTCAGACAAGCTTATCAAATTCCACAACCTACTTAACATTTGTCTACAGCATTATTTACAACAACTTATTATATGACCATCACTAAATGAGTAAACCTAACTTGTTTTCTTTCATTCTTTACAAAAATTCCCCTTATTTCTGTTACTAACACTGCTGTGTGACTGGATCACACAGAGCACTGAGCACTTTTACCATGCAATCTGGCTGGTCCGTTGTGTGATTTTATAGCACTTTCCTTTATGTATCAATCCCCAATAACCAATAGATTGTAAGCCTGTAGCAGGGCCCTCTTACCCACCCAATCTGTCTGTTACCAGCCAGTCCTGTTATAATGATTGTTAAAATTGTAAAGCGCTACGTAATCTGATGGGGCTATATAAAAACCTGTTAATTAATTAATAAATAAATCAAGAAATGTCCCAATATTTATGCACTTGACTGTATATAATAAGCCACCAGCCACTTACAAGGCTTCTCTGTTTTGGTGGCTCTAACTCTAAAATTTACAGTTTTATACATTTTATGGTAAAAATTATACAGTGATTTATTTTTTGTTATATGGGTATGTGCTGAGCAAACTGTAAAATATGTTATTGAAAGATGAGAATGACCATTTAAAAGTATTATTAAGTATTGTAAGTGTCCTTACAGCATAAGGATTTTGCAGTCTTTCTTTTGGCAAATGCTAGTTTTGATTGTTGTTTTGTAGTGAAACATCCACATATTGTAAAAGTAAATGTGTGAAATGTAAAGTGTGATTATTCTTTTAAAGCTTTTATTGCAACATTGTATAAAACCAAATATGTTAAAACTAGTAACATTTCATAAAAGCATATATGATGCTAAACATAAAGTAAGAATAATAAGAATAATACCCGTTCAGATCACCAACCCTGCAAATCCCCGGGGTTTGAAAACCCCGGGGATTTGCAGGGACACGCCCCTTTCAGTGGTGACCCGGGATTTCCCTGGTGACCACTGTGCAGTGGAGCCACGGGACCCGGCTTTCTCTGCAAACCCCTTCTTTTCTAAGGCCCGGCTAGAGAGTTTCAGATTGGCAGAAAAAGCTGGGGTTTTCATGAATCCCGGCGATTTCATGAAAACCCCGGCTTTTAGCTGGTAATCTGAAAGGGGTATTAAACATTTTATTACTTTTTAGCACTTGCTGAAAAAGTAAAATTTCCAGTAAATGGAAATAACGTATTATTATTATTTTGTAAACATAGCAAATATTTAACATCAGCAAATGTAATTTTTTTTTTCATTTTACCTTTTTTTAGTAGTTTTTATTTGGAGACTATGGTGTCCTTTTTCCCCTCTGTGGGTGCTGAGCAGGACTTGAGGCCAGAGGACAGCAGTTAACCAGCTTGGACCCATAAGTTAAGGGGGTGGTGTGCATTCTCTCCTCTGTTTGCAGTACAGTTACCAGCTGGTGACCACTTTGTGGATATACAAACATGTTGGCAGCTTAAAATAGCACATAGCACTCCATATATTAATGCTGTGCACAGTTTATAAATACATTGATAGAGGAACTCAGCAAAATGCATTAGAAAAATATTTAACTTTAGCAACTGCAGTAAGAACAGACTTAACTACGTCTTTCTATTGTACTATGTGATAGAAGTGTCACACATAGAAATAAAGGTTTTAAAATGTTGATAATTTAAAGACAAATTAAAAATGATGTATCTATTTATTTATTTAGTTATTTATATTTTTAGTTGGTCACACAAGGCAGTCATGTAATGAATACTAACAACAGAGCATAATGTTCTAAGCATAGTCCTTAAAGACAGTAATATATAATAAATTAAAAGTATTTAAAATCAGTGGCCCCAAATCCAGATCTGCGCATATGTCAGTTTGTCAAACGTATTTTTGCGTGATTGCTACTACGCATGCTCAGAACCGAGCCAGATGCATATTCTTCCTATTCAAGTTCAAGCTTAATGGGCTGTATATTGGATTGCGTTCTGCAGGGCATTCCATGGGCGGGTCTGGGTGGAGGGACACAGTCAATGAGCTGGATGGGCATGGTCACTCAACTGCACCCGATCCACATCTGAGTATACACGGTCGTGCGCTTAGGATACGTCAAAACATTTGCACCTGTGTTGGGTCGTGTCTCACTTATTCACGCATGCTCAAGGCCCAGGACAAACTACACTTAAACAATTTAAACCACTTGTCACACACTTTACACACATTTGTTATACACTTTGGATTTTAAATTGTTACATGAACATGATTTATATGATTTAATTTTAAAAACCATTTTACGTCTCACAAAGAATTTAATTATGGCTTGTAAATTTTATTCCCTTGTTGTAATCATGTAAACATCATTTACTTGATTTTGCCATAGTTAATTCCATACCATGTGCATATTACTTAATATTACATTAAACTCATGTTTACTATGTTGAATGTGTTTAATCATGCACCCATGTAAATAAATTTAACAAACTCTAAGCCATTACAAATATCCCAATACACTCGAACTGTATAGGTGTCATGGCCAGTGAAGCTATGGGTTAGTATGCATTGGCATATTAGGGCTTCTTAAACTTAGTTTGACCTCTTAGTCTGCACACATCCTTCACACACATGAAACTATACCCTGTGCACGTCCCTATCATGTCAAGGCCTCTAGTTTGCAACAGTCTGCAGATGGTACACAAAACAAACTTGTTAGTCAGTTAATTAATTGGTTTATCAGAATCAATATGTGCATGACAATGTTTTGTATGTGTTTTTGTATGGTTTATAGATGGTAGAATATTATTTCAACAATGCTTTTAAAGTAATCATGATAATTTCAAAAACTATATTTGACAAGTGCAATGTTAAAGTTCTGTTTTTTAGTTGTTAATAAAGAGCATTTTCCTTTACAGTTAAAAATAGTGGTGACATGAAATACAATTCAGATTAGGATGTAATATGGAAAAGTGACATTTACAGAACATATAAACCTGATTCTGATTCTGTAATCTAACGTGTTTCTAATTTTGTATTTACAGGCTATCCTTATCTGAAACGTGGTTTGGACATAAATCCTAACGTAATTATGTTCTATTAAATATTTACAGCCTTATCCTGATCTGGATGTATGTTTGTGATGCATTGGAATCTGGATAGGGAGTACATGCGTTACATATACTCTATGTAGTCACGTTACGTAGTTTGCAACGCAATTGCACTCAGATCTGGATCAGCCCCAGTATGCTCAGCAAAAAAGAGGATATCTTAAGTGTCCTGTGTTATCTTTTATAGAGTAGTGTTGATGCAAAAAGAAAAAGTGACTGTTCAATCATAAGTCTGAGTTGTATAGATGGAGATAACAAGAAGGAAAAAGGAAAGAGAAAAGAAACTGAGAAAGAAATAATGTGGTCCCCTCACAGAAAAGCAAGAAATGAAGAAGAAAAACAATTAGAAACAGGTAGATAATCTGGGGTAGTCATATAAATATTGGTAGACGAGTGTTAATATAAGCCATCCAGTGTTTCCAGGTTTTGCAAAAAGATTTAGCCAAATTATGGATTATGCAAGACATATATTCCATTTTTCAGATAAAACACATTTTAAAAAAAAAACGTAAATAGTTGGAACTTCTGGCTGACACCAGTTAGCTGTTATAAGCAGGGCCGGATTAACCAGGGGATGATTGGGCCCCCACACACAAAGGGCCCCCACAAAATGAAATGCAAGAGGATGGATGTCAATGATTGACATCCTCCTCTTAGGCACAGTGTATCGCAGCCGCCGTCATATTCCGGCAGCTGCGATACTGTGATTAAGAGGAGGATGTCAATCTTTGACATCCATCCTCTTGCAATGTAATGGTATGAACAGGCTGGGGGAGAGCGAGGGGGCGGAGCCTACACATAGCACTCCTGCCCCTTGCCTGAACAGAGCTGACTGTGCTATGCACAGCCGCGGCTCTGTTCACAAGACGCCACGTGTCATGTGAGCGTCATAGTTCTGCAGAGTGCATGCAGCTTAGGACAGAGCTAGAGGTAAGTTTTTTTTTAAGGTGCAATAAGGCTGAATGGTCACCAAGAGGGGGGCAATAAGGGTAAATGGACACAGAAGGAAGGGGCACAAAGGTTGTTGGACAAACAGAAGGAAGGGGCCAATAAGGCTGACTGGACACAAATAAAGAGGGAGGCCATAAGGTTGACTGGACACAGAAGGAGGGGGCATTAAGGCTGAATAAACACAGAAGGGGAGGTAGTAAGGATGGGTGGCAATAAGATTGACTGGATACAAAGAGGGGGCAATAAGGTTGGTTGAAAACGCAGCAAGAGGGGGTATAAAGCTGACTGGACACAGAAGGAGGGGCAATAAAGCTGGTTGGACAAACAAGAGGTAAATAAAAGAGTGACTGGACACAGAAGGAGAGAGCAATAAGGCTGATTGGACACACAGAAAGAGGTAATTAGGCTGGATGGAGGGTAGGAGAGGAAAGCATGGGTTAATATAATGATAAATGAACTAATAAAGGATAATGTATATATATATATATATATATATATACATATACATATATATGGAAAACAAATAAGAGGGGGCACCTTCGTGGTGCAATAACTTCTTTTATTAATTAATTAATTATTAATGGCGCTCTAGACACAAGCGTACCAGATATTCGTCTTGTTAGAAGGCATTAAATACAAATCCACAGCAATCGGGCTCCTAATTACCAGCGTCCTGGAACATGGAGACGGTTCACCGCAATCGCTCAACGTGAGGTAGGTGGATCAAGGTGTGTCACAGGTAGCTCCTTCCCGACGCGTTTCATCACTTCGTGACTTCATCAGGGAGTGAGGTAGCTACCTTTGGCAAGCCTTATATAGCGCTGGTATATTTAAAAAAAACTCAACATGCATATAATTACAAATAGTGCAGTTAAAATAACAACATTGTTGCTGTCCATATACTGTATATTCATTACAGCAAATACCAGATAGATAAGGCAGATAATAACAACTTAATAACAATTAGTAACAACATTCAACGATGAAGATCACAGCTAATACTGATCTTAAATTTCTTAGTTATTTCTGAGCAGATAAATAATTTAGCAACAGTTTAGGCTTACAATAAATCAAAAATTAATAAATACTTATAAACATTAAAAGATTTTAAGAATATACTAATTAAAACAATTCGGAAACTAAAGGAAAGGAGTAATTTCAAACCCCTCGTTTAATCCGCAGGGGGCCAGGGTATTTAAAGTGACAATCCAAAAAGTTTCTCTTTGGAGGAATTTTATTTCCCTGTCACCGCCTCTTACGTCTTGTGGTACCCATTCAATATGTGTCCCTTTGTTACCTCTTATAATGTGGCCAATGGGTAACATCTTATCAAAACATTGGCCTATTTTGAAGATGGATACTATTCTGAGTTCTGTATTACCTGAAAACCCTGTTGTTAGATTTAAAAAAGCTAGGAATTTAAAATCTATTATTTCCCCCAGTTACCTTCCCCCTGTTGGCACTAGCACTTTAACAACCTTGCCTAGGACTGTGGGTTTTTTCTCTTGTAATAAATGTAAGATCTGTACACATTGGGCCGGATCCAGAACTACGTCCGTCTTCCATAGACGGACGTAGTTCAATAAACAGTAGCTACTGCGCATGCATAGTAGCTATTATACGTAATCTGCGTATCGTTTCGATATGTAGATTGCGTATATGCGGCCTCAGTAGCTACTGTTTATTGAACTACGTCCGTCTATGGAAGACGGACGTAGTTCTGGATCCGGCCCAATGTGTACAGATCTTACATTTATTACAAGAGAAAAAACCCACAGTCCTAGGCAAGGTTGTTAAAGTGCTAGTGCCAACAGGGGGAAGGTAACTGGGGGAAATAATAGATTTTAAATTCCTAGCTTTTTTAAATCTAACAACAGGGTTTTCAGGTAATACAGAACTCAGAATAGTATCCATCTTCAAAATAGGCCAATGTTTTGATAAGATGTTACCCATTGGCCACATTATAAGAGGTAACAAAGGGACACATATTATCATGTTCTGGTTCCGGCTTCTGCAGATATTCTAATAAAGATGCTCGATCTCTAGAGCGGGCTTTAGCACAGCAAGATTTTTGACTCTGGGTGTGCTGGTGCTTTTATAAGGAGGTCCAGAAATTCAATAGTATATCCTCCATATTTGGCAGTAAATTTTAAACCAAATCTGTTTTCGTTCAGATTCTGAGCAAAAGTATTGAATTCATTTTCAGACCCCCTCCATACAATGAGGAGGTCATCTATATAACGTCCATAACTTATGATATATATATCAATATATAAATTGGCGAAACTGGAAGCGAAAATCGTCCCCATCGCAGTCCCCGTCACTTGTAAGAAGAAAGACCCATTAAAAAGAAGTAATTACTTTCAAGTATAAATTTGGCACACTTTATTAAAAACATTTTTTTACTAGGAGAGATGGAAACATCTCCTCCTAAAACTTCCTCCAACACCTCCAGCCCCTTTGAGTGGGGGATGGAGGTGTAGAGGGCTTGTACATCCACCGAGCATAGGCTGTAGGATGGGTCCCATTCTAAGTTCTCAAGTTTCCTTAGAACTTGTGTTGAATCTTTTATATAAGAATTTAGCTCAAACACATTTTTTAATATGTTTGTCAACATATTCCGAAACCCTAGCAGAGACAGACCCAATCCCTGAGACGATAGGACGTCCAGGGGGATTGAGTCTGTCCTTATGCACTTTCGGCAAATGATAAAACGTAGCCACACGTGGTGTAGTGACATGTAAATAGGAGTATTCCTCCAAAGATAAACACTTATTTTGTAGCCCTTCTTGTAGTAAACATTCCAAATCATTTACAAACTTAGTGGGATCAGATATGAGGGGCTTATAATAAAAGACTGCATATACGCAATCTACGTATAGAAACGATACGCAGATTACGTATAATATCTACTACGCATGCGCAGTTGCTACTGTTTATCGAACTTTGTCTGTCTATGGAAGACGGACGTAGTTCTGGATCCAGCCCATTGCCACAAAGAAAAAAAAAACTTATGTGGTATATCAGATAGAATGTAGCTGCGGGTTATTTTACATTGGAAAAACCAAAAGAATGTTAAAAACTAGAATACTAGAGCACTTGTGCAATATTAAGCACAACTGCACTAACCACAGTTTACCTAGGCACTTTACCCAATATCATGGGTCTAATATTGAATCATTAAAAATTAATGCCATTGAATGGGTATCAAATATAGCATCCCTTAAAATAAAAGCTATAGAATGGGTCCCACAAGATGTGAGGGGCGGTGATAGAGAAGTGAAATTACTCCAAAGAAAGACATTTTGGATTGTGACATTAAACACCTTGGTCCCCCATGGATTAAACGAGGGGTTTGAAATTACTCCTTTCCTTTAGTTTCCGAATTGTTTTAATTAGTATATTCTTAAAATCTTTTAATGTTTATAAGTATTTATTAATTTTTGATTTATTGTAAGCCTAAACTGTTGCTAAATTATTTATCTGCTCAGAAATAACTAAGAACTTTAAGATCATTATTAGCTGTGATCTCGTTCGTTGCATGTTGTTACTAATTGTTATTAAGTTGTTATTATCTGCCTTATCTATCCGGTATTTTCTGTAATGAATATATAGTATATGGACAGCAACAATGTTATTTTAATTGTACTATTTGTAATTATATGCATGTTGAGTTTTTAAAAATATACCAGCGCTATATAATGCTTGCCAAAGGTAGCTCCCCCACCCCCTGATAAAGTCATGAAGTGCCGAAACGCGTTGGGTTGGAGCTACCTGTGACACACTTTGATCCACCTACCTCACGTTGAGCGATCATGGTGAACCGTCTCCCTGTTCGAGGACGCTGGTAATTAGGAACCCAATTGCCGTGGATTTGTATTTTATGCCTTCTAACAAGACGAATATCTGGTACGCTTGTGTCTAGAGCACCAGGAATATTAATTAAAAAAAGAAGTTATTGCACCACGAAGGTGCCCCCTCTTATTTGTTTTCTAGGAATCTCGTTATTCAGCACAAAGAGCTGAACATTCAGAGGGGAAGACGTGGTCACTTCATCTGATTTGATCTGGTGTTTTGAAAGAACGTTTTCAACGTAATATCCCGTTCTTAGTAATCTGCAGCCTGAGTGAGCGCACCGGTTACCTTTTCTGTGTTTTATATAGACCACATATAGGCAATCTACGTTTAGAAACGATACGTTGATTACGTACAATAGCTACTACACATGCGCAGTAGCTATCTTTCAGCAAATTACGGCCGTCTGTGGATCCGTCCCATTGAGTTTAATGACCGGAGAAAATTACTTTTATTTTTTTTATTTTTTAAACAAACAGGGCCAAGTATTTTTATTAAATTAGAAAAAGGAGGACAGTAATATTGATTTTAGGAGCACGGGAGCCACATATTTTAAGTTTAAGAAATAGGGGAGACAAATAGGGGCAGATCCAAAGCTATGTTTCCATTACATTTCCTAGCGGAGTGTATTTACGCTAGCGTATTTACTATGCACTCCCCTTGGCACTTTCCTCGGTTGTACATATTTTAGCCTTCTTACGGTTTCCAAACCCTAACTTAACTTTTCCAGTCGTAACCCCTGTCGGCCGTAATAGCTGCACGTACTTACGCTGCTAAGTACGCCCATTCTGTACGATTTAAATGCCTCACCCCGCCTACTAAGCATAACTAGCGCCTAGCGTAAAAACAAAAGCGTACGTAGTTCTGGATCAACCCAATAGTTTTATTATAGCAATACAATAGCAAGAGCAAGCTATTTCAGCTATATAAGTTCGGGGGCCATGTAATTTTAATTTACTATTAACGGGGACAAGTAGCATGTTTTTGAGGGTCAGTTGTGACATTGGGCTGGATCCAGACCTTGTTAAGTGCATGAACTTAGTTACTCAAGGGCTAAACCATGTTGATTTTAGGGGGAGCCAAGTTAATTGTATACTTTGCATGCAGGGATATATCTTTAAATTGCTTACTGCACACAGATACTGACCAGCGTTACTATCACACTGTTATTTAGACTTGGGATAGGAAACATCACATCTCAACTCTAATACTGTTTGTAGAAGATGAGATGTGACTCCCCTGAAATCAACATGGTTTAGCCCAGGTGTAACTAAGTTCATGCACTTAACTAGGTCTGGATCAGGCCCATTGGGCCTGATCCAGACCTACGACCGCATTCGCCCGCGAGCGTAGCGTACGTTCGCCCGGGCGTATAAACTTTCACGCCCATAACACTCCCATTGATTGTACCTACTTACGGCGGCTGAACCCTACCCTAAGATTTTCCAGCGTACGTGCGAATTTTCGTACCGATATGCTGGTCGTACTGGGCTTAGCACGCCCATACTGTACAATTTAAATGGCTATCCCCGCCTCTGTGTAGTAACTCGAGCGTCCAGACTATCGTCGTACAAAACGCACGCCCCTTGGGCAAAAAATACGCTGAAAATACGCTCGCTGTACGCTCATGTCCTTCGGACGACCGGAAGTTGTCATACTGCACATGCGTAGTGCGTTTTTTCCCCCGAATTTTCGCTTACGATCGGCGTACTATCGCTTGCGGCCGTAGGTCTGGATCAGGCCTATTGTGGTTGTGGCAGTAGGCATTTAACCCTTGCCATGCTGCTGCTTAGGGTAATATAAGGAACAGCATACCCTGTAATACAAGGGCATTCAGCGTCTTATAGTACCAAAAGCCGCAGCATGCTAAGATTGAAAATCACTGGGAAAAATGGCTGGGGGAAATCACGGGACATTGCTAGTGTTTGGCGGCAATTTATCTCGCAACTTAGTAAATGAGGCCCCATGTCTTGTCATTTGTATTAGATATACATGGTTCAAACACTGGTTACCACTCTGCATGTTGTACTGAGAGGTTATATGATCACTTTTACACCTTTTATTAAAAGCAAAAAAAATTTTATTTTCCTAAATAGATTATTGTCCATATTGTGATTAAGGGTTTTACATTGAGGCAGATGTATTAGTGCAACCAGGGCATAAGGCTTTACTATTTCAGCTTTAAACCTCCTATTGATGAAGTTCTGTTCATTTATCAACCAATCAGAAGCTGTATTTAAAAAATGCAGCATAACTAAAGATTTGTATATTAGAAACGACCAATCCACCATCTTTACGCTTAAACTGCATACAAGCTCTCACCACCATAGTCTTCTTGTTTATCCAAAGAAACATTGAAAACTTTACAGTACACTTATTGTTACCCACTATGTGCAATATAACAATGTTAATGGCAGTGCAGTCCAGGATTGAATGGTATCAGTGATAGTTTGTATCATTGGAGCAAAGTTGGCTTTATTCAGGGTCCTATTAAAAGAAGTAATTTGAGTACGCAAATATTTAAATTGAGTAACTAATAACTTAAACATTTGTGTGATAAGAGGTAGTAAAATAGGAATCTGACAGGAGGAGAGCCTCAGATTTATAAAAATTAATTCTGCAAATGTATAAAATTCTTGGTTAATATGTAATATGGCAGAGATAAATCACATCCGAATGTGCTACCAACAAGTACATATTATCAAACAAAGCAAGTTTTAATGTCATATATCCTACCTTAATTCATCTAATATCCCTAGACAGATGCCAGGCGATGGTCAGAGGTTCCAACACCAGAGAAAACAGTAATGGAGACAAAGTATATTTTGGCCAGGTATCCTTCTGAGTTTAAAAGGCCACAGTAAGCAGACTATTGCCTGCACATGTATGCACGGATTACAATATAAAGGTAAATAAAATAAAAAGGTAAATAAACAAAACACTAAAGTCACTCCGTTATATGTTCTCATGTAACCATTTTGATACCTTTTCAGCATCAAGTGAGAGGACCAGGTGAGGCTTACTATCTCCAACCAATTCTAATTGTTCGACCACTGTTAACATAGTCCTGGGGGTATATTTACTAAAGTCGATTTTGCAAAAACAGAGCAAAGTCCCGGGACTTTGCTGGCGATTATGCCATCGCTGTATTCCCGGGACTTTAGCCTTTAGCAAAATCAAGAAGGCAAACATCGCTGGACAAAAATCGTCCAGATGTTTGCCATCTAAAAAAAATACAAATCACAGTATTCACTAAAGGCGATTTTACTAAATCACCTTTAGTTCGTCGGCAAAGTGCAGAAAAGCAAAGCGCCTTGTTTGTGGGGCTCTTTCAATGAAAGTGCCCCACACTGTACCTGAAAAACACGTCAATTTATTTGACATATTTTTCTCTTTCCAAAATGTAAGCGCAGCATGTTTTGAATGCTTAGCATTGCTGAACCTTGTAGTAATATCAGCATCAGCATGCTAAGCCTTCTAACCATGCTGTGCTGTAGCCAATGAAAATAAAAAATAAAAATAAAAAACTGTGTAAAAAAACATATATAATATACATTTACACACGTCATATGAAGATACACATTTACAAACCATAATATTGCCCCCTACCATCTAAAATTAATACAGGTGGCCACATTGTGTTTTAATAAACTTCTGTTAAACTAAAGTGTGTTGCATAAAGTAATAAAAAATATTTCTGACTCACCGTTTAGCTGTCATCATTCTTAGGAATAGTTGCTTGTAGTTTCTTCTTTCTTTGCAGTTAATCTTCTCCAGTTGCTTGAAGAATCTTGTCCGCTTGCTTGAAGATGATGTTCCAGTCCTTCCTTTTGCTCTTCGGCCTCTTCTGGCACTTGCCCCAACGACAGGCTCCTTCCTGTTCATGGGCGCACTACTAATGACCATTCGGACACTAGAGGGCACCCTTTTATACAAATTATGATGTCATAAAGACTAGAGCGCTCACTAGAGCCCACTAAAATGACATCATATTTTCTATAAAAGGGTGCCCTTTACTGACCGAATGGTCATTAGTAACCGCTTGCAAAAAGTGAATTTAGTAAATGAGGCCCCTAATGTTTAAAACACAAAGTCTCTCCCAAAATAACCCCATCATGGATAGACACCAGGTAGTATCTGCTGAAGATGATCCTTTAACAGAGATATAGGTTTATAGGATGCAAAGCAGACTGAATTCTTACCTGTTTTATGCAAGACCTTGATAATATTTACTCACAATTTTTTTGTTTAATATTTTTATTGATGTATAAATGTATAGAGTATCAGTGGCAAACGCAGGATTTTAAAAGGGGGGGTTCCAATGCATGTAATACATGTGGGGTATATTAGCATTCGTTCCAGCAAATGGGACGAATAAGCTCCGCCCATGCCGCCCAAGCTCTGATCTAGACCCACACCCACTGTTATGCCGCACAGGGAAAAAATTACCCTTAAACTGTGAGTGTGTATATGTTAGGAAATGAGACAGTAATGCGGCAGAGACTGATGTGAAGGACTGTTAAAATTGTGAAGAGCTACTTAATATGATGGCACTGTTAAAATAAAACATATGTAAAATGACAATACTGATAATATGGTCGTACTATCTGATTGCCAAGACATCTAAGACATCCATTAATGTTCTCTGTGAAAGCAGGAAGTTTATAATGTAGATTTGAAAAAAATGAAAATTCTACCTTAAGGAATTGCATTAGTTATTGACTGTAACAAGTCCTGTTTTGATATTAGGTGTTTTATGAGTGACTTCTTTCACACACACTAAAATAGTAGTTTTATATTGACAGATCTAATAGCAATAGTAGAACACATTACACAAGACCAGACCTTGTGTCAGTGCTTTTAAATTTGTTTGTTACCCACTCACCATCCCCCACCTGCTTCCCTATTGCAGCACAGGCTATTACCATCTTCCTCTATGTCAGTCTGCCCCCACATGGCCACAAAGCCACGCCCCTTTTGCAGCACCTGCAAAGCCTTGCCCCCTTTCCTTTTTTTTGTCCATTTTTTTTTTCAATTTTCAATGTGGGTGCGCCAATGAGTATAACAATTGAGTATAAATCTGAAAACAATACAGCAATACAGCATTTAAAGTTTGACTTGAACTATTGATAAAGAAGTAGCAGTAGATTAATAAAGCCAATTTCTTTGTAGAGAACAGGGCCGGATTAAGGTTTGTGCAATTTATCAAAGAGACATATGACCATACCAGGGTTATTCTAGCTATAACATGCTAAAGAACACTCAAAAGAATCAACTATGACTAGGTTTTTTTAAAATGAAAACTGAAAAGTTTAAAAAGAGAAATGAGAAAGAGCTCTATACTTTGAAACACTTAAAAACACTTATTTTCCTTAGTAATAAATAACAAATATAATATATATTAAAACAACAAATAAAATAATAATTACAGAGTAAAGAAATAAATATCAATATATTAATTTAACCAGAGATAGTTATTTGTAAAATAATCAATAAACAAATACAAAATGGCAGTAAAAAATTAGCAAATTAACCCACATTTCAAATAATAGATCCAAATTTAACACAATAAATATATAAAAACATAAGCAGTATAGAAAGCACTGTAATTGCTTACAGATTACACTGTCCCGTTGTAACTAGTCTCATTCTGAACTGAGGGACAAAGCATCAGGTTTTCAGTTGATAACTGTAATGATAGTTATGGGTTGGGGCATTTCAATCTATTCAGTGATTCTAGAATCACTAATTAAAATGTCGTCCATTGCGATGATAAACAGCAGACATTCAAAGTTCCACAGATAAAGTCTGAAGATCGCCAATGTCAGATGCTGAATATGCGGGTTACTTTAAAGCTCCGCTAACAGAGAAATAGGCTGGAGTGCTTGTATCACATAATGAAACAGGAATGCAGTTTCTTTGAATTTCTATAATAAATCACAGCTGCAGAGTCTAAAAACTATTCCACAAAGATCTCTGAGGAAACACATAAACTCTACTGTATTGCATGAGGATGGATCTCAGTAATTCACATTCTCCTCATATTTAAGAGGATGAAGTTAATCGCATTATTTTTGAAGGTCAGGAGAACAGTGGGGGCACATGGGTAACCGTCCCAGTCACCCCGTGGTGGATCTGGTACTGGAAGAGAATGTAAGAAAGGTATAGCATGTATCTGTGAAGTTAGGAGTGAGAGTGTAGTATTAATAAGATAAATATTATTGATTTGTCTTCCACAATGGAGAAACCTGAAAATGCAAACGAGTAGCATACCATACTATAATGTGCTGGAAACAGGACCATATATGTTGTTTCATATTGTCAGAAAGGATTCCTTACACTTCTGACACACACACACTTAAAGTACAGACACAAAAATTCTTCCACACAGAGGGCCGGATTCATACCTAAGAAGCAGTCGCTTCTTAGGTGCGTATCTTTAGTAAAGAACCTACTGCGCATGGTAGGTCCTTTACGCAATCTACATACCAGTATTTTAGGTAAAAAGAAGTGGCATGATGCCGCCTTGGGGAGGGTTTGGGTAGAAGTGGGAGGGGGGATATTTAGATTAGCCGGGGAGGCCGGGGGTAATAGGAGTGGATAGCGGCGATGTCCGTACGAACATTGCACGGATAGTTAAGGTAGCCCTATGGCATTTGTAAAAGCCATAAGGAGCTAAAGAGGGGGGAGGGCAGGACGGGTGAGTTAGGTCACACTGATTCTGTGAATCCGGTCCATACTCCTTAAATAAACCTGACAGCTGTAGCAATTCTTTACTGTGACCAGCCTCTGCAAGTGTTCATTGAGGGGGTCTGGCAATGCCTCCCCTCTGTAGTAAATACAGCCACATTTCTCCTACTGCAGCCAGAAACAGTGTCCATGACAACAGGGTCATAAACCCAGTACATGCGGAGCTGAACTAAAACTCCCACAGTCCATTTTACCATAAGAACAGAAAACCTTTAAACTTTATTAAATAGTCAAATACAGACACTGTAGCTTAAATGAACAGCAATATCTGGAAAGCTAGAGCCAGCAGACCCACTGATGGCTCCTCTTCCCCAGCAGCATTTACCTCTTTGCTTCGGCCCCAGCAATGGTTTGTGCTTTTTACAGCCTTCCCGAACACCTTTGTTCCGACTTCCCCCCCAGACCTGGCATCCTCTCTAAGTCTGGCTAGTGGTGACACCAGGCCTGTTGGCCTTATTCACCCCCCCCCCCCCCACCCCCCCCCCCCCCCCCCCCATCAAATCCATCTTCTGCCACCAGGGCCAGACTTGGACTAAAAATCAGCCCTGGCATTTCAGCGCACACAGGCCCACCCACTGTGGTTCAGACTACTTGAACAATTGCATTGGTTGCTAAGTGGCACAGTCACATAAGTAATGAAACGGCCACTGAAACAAACATTCAGCAAGGGCTATGTAAGGGCTATGTAAGTTGTACATACCCTTGCAGCCCCACCAAATGTAGTGTTCATATCATCATGAAAAAAATACCCATTCATGAGTAGAGGCACACCAAGTAATCTGAATAAGCATATACATTTTTTTTAATAATGTATCAATAATTAAGCTTTTGAAAAAATGTATGGCCATTTTCAAAAGCTTGATGTGCAGTCTTTATTCCTGATGTATGATAATAAGGGGCAGATATGTATGGCTGGACATAATAAAAAGGGGCAGATATGGATGGATGGACAAAAAATAAAGGGGTAGACATATACCAGGGGCACACATTTAATAAAGGGGCAAACATGGAGGCTAGACAAATAATAAAGGGGCAAGCATATGGAGACTAGACAAATAATAAAGGTGCAGACATGGAGGCTAGACAAATAATAAAGGGGCAGGCATATGGAGGCTGGAAAAATAATAAAGGGGCAGACATGGAAGCTAGACAAATAATAAGGGACAGATATGGATGGCTGGACATAATAATAAGGGGCAGATATGGATGGCTGAACATAATAAGGGGCAGATATGGAAGGCTGGGCATAATAATAAGGGGCAGATATGGATGGCTGGGCATAATAATAAGGGGCAGATATGGATGGCTGGACAAATAATAAAGTGGTAGAAATATACAAGGGGCACACATTTAAGAAAAGGGGCAGATATGGAGGCTTGACAAATAATAAAGGGGCAGGCATATGGAAGCTAGACAAATAATGAATGGGGCAGACATATGGAGGCCACGTTGCAAGACACACCCACTTTTCCCAGACACACCAACTGGGAGGTACAAGACACCCCCCCCCCCTCTATGATGTCACAAAATTTTGTCCCTCTTTCCAATTCTCAAATGTTGGGAGGTATGTATATCTACACACAAACACACACACAGATATAGTTAAATACAGCTATATATCTACACACATAAATACAGTTATATATACACACACACACACACACACACATAAATACAGCTATATACACACACACACATATATAGGAAAATACAGCTATAGATCTACACACACAAACACACACATATAAAATAACACACATTATGCACACATAATACTCCCACAAAACAAAACTTGTTTACACATACAAACCAGTTTTAGTCACACACACACACACACACACACACACACACTCACTTACTTTGTCAGCAGGGAGCTGTGCCGAGATGGACTGTGGAGGAAGTGCATAGCAGAGTAGAAGTCAATCAGGGAGTTATAAAGCTGCATTTTCTGCTACCTGATTGGTTGATTACCAGGCACCAGGAAAAGGCTTGTGAGAAGTTCTATGCGGAGCTTTTGTAGTATGCTAATGACGCTGCAAGTATCAGAGTGACTCTCAGATGCTTCTAACAGCCACTCTCTGTAGCAAAGTACCGGCCCATACCTCCAGCAGCCAGGGGCGTAACTAGAACTCTGTGGGCCCCATAGCAGAATTTTGAAGGGCCCCCTAACTCTGGCCTAATATACAATGCTCTCCCCGGCTCATCTAAATCCCTTCCCTCTCCCATTTCTACCTAAACACTCCCCAAGGCATCATTACATCACCTCTTTCTTACTGAACTACCGCACGGAGGCAATCTACGTACCTGACTGGTACGTAGATTGCGTAAATGACCTACTACACATGCAGAAGCTTGTGGTGTGAATCAGGTCCATTGTTACTAGGGATTGGGTGGGACTGATGCAGGGGCGTAACTAGAACTCTGTGGGCCCCATAGCAGAATTTTGAAGGGCCCCCCTAACTCTGGCCTCCGATATATATATATACACATATACACACTCATCTATCTTTCTGTAATAAATATGTATATTGTCTATATGTTTCCAAGGATTCTTCACACTGTTTCCAACATGGATTGACAAATATTCAAAATATAGTTTCTTTTAATACTACACAATGGTCTGAATATTTGTCATTCTATGTTAGAAACTGTGAGAAGTGTCCTAAAAACATTCCCCAAGCCTCAGCACCAGAGGGGATTTCACTTACCTCGTGACTAAGCTGCTCCCAGCAATAGCACCTGGTGACTCCTCTACAGTATCTTCTTTGCCATGACACTGACCGCATCATGTCAATGTTAGTGCAGAGAATGATAGAGGAGCTGGTGCCGGTTGTTTCTTAAGCAGCTCTGAGGTCTTGGAGTCTCTGTTGGGCTGCAATAGAGGGTCAGGTGAATGGATAGAGCCATGATGCCCTAAAGATGAGAGAACAATGTACATTACCTCACATACCACACTACTTTCATACCAGCCCATCCCTCACATCCCAATCCCTAAATACCAGCCCTCCCCTCACATACACCCCTGCATGCAAGCCTTTTTTCACATAGCCTGTCTCTCTCACTCATACCACCCTATGCATGCCAGTCTATTCTCATACCAGTCCCTGCATGCCAGCCTCTCTCTCTTCCATACCACCCACCCTCTGCATGCCAGTCTCTCCCATATCATACCACCCACCCCCTGCATGCCAGTCTCTCCCATACCACTCTGCATGCCAGCCTCTCCCATACCACTCCCTGCATGCCAACCTCTCCCATACCACTCCCTGCATGCCAGTCTCTCCCATACCACTTCCTGTATGCCAGCCTCCCTCTCTCTTCCATACCACCCATCCTATGCATGCCAGTCTCTCTCCCACCCATACCACAGCCTGTAAAACTTTACTTTCACTTTTCACTCACAAACAACACCCTGCAAAACTTTTATCTTACCTCTATCTCCTGCAGCCCGACCTGCACTGCATACCATGTGACTGATGATGTCACAGGGTCCTTTTAGTGAAGGGGATCTACCTACTGCCGGCTGCATGTTAAGCAGTTCTGTGGAATCTCTCTCCCCAGCACTGCTATAGAGGGTTACGGTGGATAGACTGTCCATCCACTGTGACCCTCTACTGTAGTGCTGCAGAGAAAGACTCCACAGCACTGTTTAAGATGCAACCGACATCTGCAGCACAAATGTAAAGACAGGTGCAATGGGGTGATTGCTGGGTTCCCTAAGCGCTGGGCCCTACAGCAACTGAACCCATTGCACCCCCTATAGTTACGCCCTTGCCAGCAGCCCATCTGCCAGAACTGCCAGATGGCCAGTCCGACCCTGTCTGCCACAGCCTCCCCTCACCCCAGTGCCTCCAATGTCATTCCTTCCCATTATTCTATTATTCCATTATGTTCCCCCCTATTATCTCCTCTACCCCACCCAGAGTTTAGTCCTGGGGATAAATCTCCTGAGGAGCTAGCTCACTCTGTAGTTCCAAATGAGAAATACTGTGCAGCGGGTGAAAGTAAGTAAATCTTATAGAACATCTAACAGCTATTTAACACAACAACAAAAAAATATATGGACACTTTACATTTTGTGACAAAATTTATATTTAAATCCTAATGCCTTTATGGTACATATCAAGTAAGGTTTTAAACTTTGACTCATTTGACTCATATATTTTTTTTTAGCATGCATAAATAACTAGAAACATAATTTACAAACTGTACCTAAAATATTAGATGTAAACATGACACACAGTCAGATTGATTTGGTTGTCCTACTTACAACCATGGAAAGTTCTGGAATAGATTTAAATAAAGGTCAGTGTATTACTCAGAAGAAAAAAAATTAGGCTATGTGTATATATTGTTACTCAAACCTGGCACAGCCTTAAGCTGGCCATACACTAGAGCGATTATCGGCCCAAACACTCAATTATTGGGTGATCGGGCCAAAAATCGCTGTAGTTAATGGCCAAGATCAATTTTTAAAACTTTCAGTACACGCACCAGAAACGCTAGCACCCGATATTTTAAGGGAGCCAATCAGCAAGTTGAATGGCTCCCTATCCCTGTAATAGACGCTGCTGAATATCGATGTACAAACCTGCTCTGACAGCTTTGAAGTATACCTTCAAAGCTGTCACAGCAGCATAGTGCATAGATATACAGCAGCGGCTATTGCTGGGAAAAGTACAGAGAGTACCCAAAGCCGTGCTGTGTGAAGGGCAGTTTCGCCTGATCCCTGTCTGTACTACTCCCTGCAATAGCCGCTGATGCATACCTATGTAATATGCTACTCTGACAGCTTTGAAGGTATACTTCAAAGCTGTCAGAGCAGCTTTGTACATAGATATGCAGTAGTGCCATAGAGAGCGCTGTCCCTCCTCTTCTGCTAGGTTTATCTGTCCCAGCAGAGGAGATGTATGGTGCTGATAACAGGACATTTCCCTAGTGGGAAATGGTCCCGTTTATCAGGCCACTCCCTGATGGGACAGATAATCTTACTAGTGTATTGCCAGCTTTACTTTTTAAATGTTATGTGTAGATTTGTAACTGAGGACCGGATCCAGACCTCCGCATGCTTTCCGTGCGCCTGGGGGACGCGAGACAGAGGGGAGTGCACACCCTCTGTCAGTCCCCTCTGTCGTGCAGGCTTTATGGCAGCTGCCATAAGCCTGCCTTAATTGCGACGGGCGGATCAGCGGTCCGTACGACACTGTACACTTTACATGCTTCCCCCCGCTCGCTTTAGCAGGCGAAAAGGAAGAACAGCCCATTTGCCCGCAAATGGGCTCGGACGGAACAAAGTTCCGTCCGATTGTTTAACCGCTAGGATTACTATAGTAATCCTAGCGTAACATCTGGAGGGCACACCTTGCGTGCTTAAATCACGTGACTCTCTTAAATCTGGATCCGGTCCTATTTGTTTGACCATACCTAGGAGTTGAACCCCTTATTAACATGTTTGTACTTTTTCTGTGGATTTTAATACTATTTAACACACTCACAAGAGTGTATTTGCCTGGGATACAGCGTTTTCTGTACCTGCAG
Source organism: Limnodynastes dumerilii (assembly GCA_011038615.1). Lineage (NCBI taxonomy): Eukaryota > Metazoa > Chordata > Amphibia > Anura > Limnodynastidae > Limnodynastes > Limnodynastes dumerilii. Next base: position 31,230 of record WWET01001416.1, on the reverse strand, counting down.
CATTAACTGTTTACAGTGTTTCGTATCCACTTATATGTTTCTGTTGAATACCACTTTGTTTCATTATTGTGTACACACTTCCACGACTTCTTCAGGAATTGGGTTTTATTCTTAAAGATTTGTGAGCCTCCTAATAAATCTATTGCTCGTGATACTTAGACTTAGACATTCCTTTCTGTTTCTAGGTAATCTGTCTTACTCTAATACTCCCCTTCCATTAACCTAACCCTTGCTTCCCAGCAGCCTAACACTAAGACATCATTCCCCGCAGCCTAACTAAAGACTCCCTTCCCCGCAGCCTAAACCTAAATCTCCTCTTCTTCCATCCATCCCCTCTCCACAGCCTAACCCTAAGACCACCCTACTGAAATACATCCCCTTTCTCTCAGAATTTCTCAGTGTAAAATCTGTCCCGCGTATGCGCAGTTAGTACAAAAGCCATTTGTACGCTTACGATCGGCATAAAAATGCACACAAGCATAGGTCTGGATCAGGCCCATTAAAACTATTTAACATCTTACAGATGAGTCAAATTGTAAAAATGTCTAACATTTTCTCATGCTCAATGGTTTAGGTAATACTATTCACAAAAGCACAATTTATTTTCAGTTTGCATATTAAATTAAATTTAATCACATAACTAATAAACCCTTATACAAAAGTATTCTGAAACATGATGCTAAATTGGAATGGATATTTCTTTCTCCAACAAGTCAGGCCATGTTGGTTAATAACCCACTGTATTAGACCATCTGGGAAAATACAATCACACTAATCAAAAAATATAACATTCCATTTTTAGGAATATTTTAATAATTATACACGCACACAGATTTTTTTTAAATAAAAATGTGTTTACTAATAAAATTACAAAATCATGATACAATAAATCTATTATATTATATACAGAAACACATAAACCATCTTTTGGACAGTAGAGTAATGTATGTTATAAAGAAATACAGAGATAGATTGTGCTCGTAAAAAAATACTAACATGAACCTTTTTATGATAAAAATCCAAACCATTTTTTAAATCATTTTTTAGAAGTTTCAATGAATTAATTTTTTTGTTGAGAAATAATAATAATAATAATAATAATAATAATAATTATTATTATTATTATTAATAATCATGGACCGGATCCAGATCCCCGCGTGCTTTCCGTGCGCGCGGGGGTCTGAAATTACGCGAGACAGAGGGGAGTGCACACCCCCTATCACTCCCCTCTGTCGTGCGGCCTTTATGGCAGCTTATGCTGCCATAAGCCTGCCTTAAATGCGACGGGCGGATCAGCGGTCCGTACGACCACTGATCCGGTACAGTGTGGGAGCCCCCTCTCACACTGTACACTTTACATGCTTCGCCCCGCCCGCTTTAGCGGGCGGAAGGGAAGCACAGCCCATTTGCACGCAATTGGGCTCGGACGGAACAAAGGTCCGATTGTTTAAACGCTAGGATTACTATAGTAATCCTAGCGTAACATCTGGAGGGCGCATGCGCCCTCCAGTTCAGTCAGGTGGTTTACGCACCTTGCGCGCGTAAATCACCTGACGATATTAAATCTGGATCCGGTCCCATATTATTATTATTACCGTTTATTTATAAGGTGCCACAAAATACAGTACAGACATATGGGATAGGGATGGACAGCATAGTGCATACTAAAATATAATATAAATATAAAAATATTACAAAAATACAATAAAGTGAAGCAAGCACAGGGGATAGAGCGCAGTGAGAGGTTGAGAGGGAGACACCAGTTGGATATGGGGTAAAAGGGGAGCAGAGGGGGGCAAGAGGGTACGAAGTGAGGGGGGGAGTGGTGCAGGAGGGAACAACACTAGGATGGAGGGCCCTTCTCACATGAGCTAACACACTAAGTGGGAGGGATGAACTAATAGACGACATAAGGAGGAGGAAGGAAGTGGACTGCTGGTGTGAGCGGAGGAGAGGGGGAGGAAGGAAAAGAAGGGATAGATGTAGGATGCAGTGAGGATGTTAAGTGGAGGAGGGGTAAGCTAGCCTGAACAGGTATGTTTTGAGTGAGCTCTTGAAGACCTGCAATGTGGGAGAGAGTCTGACTGAAGATGGGAGGTCATTCCAGTGCAGAGGTGCAGCACAGAAGAAGTCCTGGATACGAGCGTGAGATGTGGTGATCAATAAGGAGGTAAGACAGCGCTGGTTAGCAGAACAGAGAGGGCGGGGAAGGGATGTGCATGTTGATGAGGGAAGAGAGGTAGGGAGCAGTGGATGAGGAGATGGCCTTAAAGGTGAGTGTAAGGAGTATAAAGAGAAGTCTGAAGAGGACATGAAGCCAGTGGAGGGTTTGACATAAAGTAGAGGACGAGGTAGTGGGGTGTGAGAGGAAGATGAACCTGAAAGCAGTAATGAGTATAGATTGAAGAGGGGAAAGATGGGTGAGTGGGAGACCTACGAGAAGGAGGTAACAGTAGTGGAGGCGTGATATGACCAAAGAGTGGATGAGGGTTTTAGTAGCTTCATTGGTGATGTAACCCACAATGATTATACTTATACATAAGCCTGCCTCAAATGTGACGGGCTACATTGTGGGAGCCCCCTCCCACACTGTACACTTTGCGTGCGTAAATCTCCTGACGATATTAAATCTGGATCCGGTCCTATAACTTTACATTTTTTTCCCATTCAAAAATTTAACAGACATTGGGCCTGATCCAGACCTACACTGGTGTGCGTAGAGTATTAACGCCGGTGTACCGTCGATGCACGGCAATAGGAACTCCCCTTGGTCGTACTAAGTTTTGCTTTCATATACTCGGGAAACCCTACCCTAACTTTTTTGTTTGTAACCGCGGGCGTCCGTATGGTCATTGCGTAGTTACGATGCTTAACACGCCCATACTGTACGATTTAAATGCCTCACCTCGCCCTCGGCGCGTAGTTACGGATTTCGTAAGGCAGACACGCCCCCTCCAGCGTTAATACGAAGCTAATATGCCCATGGCTCATACGCTCAGAATTTCTCAGTGTAAAATCTGTCCCGCGTATGCGCAGTTAGTACAAAAGCCATTTGTACGCTTACGATCGGCATAAAAATGCACACAAGCATAGGTCTGGATCAGGCCCATTAAAACTATTTAACATCTTACAGATGAGTCAAATTGTAAAAATGTCTAACATTTTCTCATGCTCAATGGTTTAGGTAATACTATTCACAAAAGCACAATTTATTTTCAGTTTGCATATTAAATTAAATTTAATCACATAACTAATAAACCCTTATACAAAAGTATTCTGAAACATGATGCTAAATTGGAATGGATATTTCTTTCTCCAACAAGTCAGGCCATGTTGGTTAATAACCCACTGTATTAGACCATCTGGGAAAATACAATCACACTAATCAAAAAATATAACATTCCATTTTTAGGAATATTTTAATAATTATACACGCACACAGATTTTTTTTAAATAAAAATGTGTTTACTAATAAAATTACAAAATCATGATACAATAAATCTATTATATTATATACAGAAACACATAAACCATCTTTTGGACAGTAGAGTAATGTATGTTATAAAGAAATACAGAGATAGATTGTGCTCGTAAAAAAATACTAACATGAACCTTTTTATGATAAAAATCCAAACCATTTTTTAAATCATTTTTTAGAAGTTTCAATGAATTAATTTTTTTGTTGAGAAATAATAATAATAATAATAATAATAATAATAATTATTATTATTAACAAAGACAAGCCTTTGACCACCTCCACTGAGGTCTAGATGCAACTTCCTGATGCCCTCCTTCCTGGGACTACTTCCATTGATGTTTGAAAGCATTTCTATAGAGGCCCTTCCATTGATACCATGGAGTAACCTATTAGGACCTTCTTATGATGCTTGGAGAAAACTTTTTTTGGCCCTGTCTATTAATGCTTGGGAGCTATTTGGAAACAACTTCACCCATGAGAACATAGCGTAGGCAATGGAATTACTTCTTAAGACATATTTATTTTCTTGAACCACCTAATGTTTGACATTCATACAAAGTTGTAAAGTTAAAAAGTAAACTTTACAATGGCTTGTAAAGAGCTTACACAATGTTTAACACGCTTTACTGCACTCTTTCAGAGGGGGGAATGCCAATGGTTCAGTTACAGTACGCGGTTTAAAAGGTACATAGAAAGGGATGAAAAGAAAAAAAAGGTTTTGTTGCAGAGTGCATGCTATATGTGTGAGAGTTCATTCATTTAAAAAAGGCAACAGCAACCCAAAGTAATAACATGTTGATTTTTATTGGGAGTCAAGTGAATGTTATTCTTTGCATGCAAGGTGAATAATTTCCTTTTGCTCAATACACACAGACACTGAACACCTTGGACCCGTTGCGAACTGGCTGGTATTTCGATTGTATATGCCACGAGGAGGCATTGCAATCGATCCTGGCAGCCTGACCCTAACCCTCCCTCCCCTGCAGCCTGACCCTAATTCTCCTTCCCCTGCAGCCTGACCCTAACCCTACTTCCCCTGCAGCCTGACCCTAACCCTCCCACATGTACAGCCTGACCCTAACCCCGCAGAGTTTACCCACTTCCGGCGATAGCGGTGGCAGCGGCGGCGGAGGTGCGGCGGAGTGATCTGCTGTTTCCGAATGTACGAATGTAGAAAAGCGTAACCATTCGAAATAGGGACATCCGAAAAGAAACTTTCGGATATCCCTATTTCGCAAATGGGACATTCGTACCGGAGAATGACAACGCCTTGGACTGTATTCATAGTTAAGAGTAAGTTAAGTGAGGACAGATCCTCACCTAACTCACTCGCCCTGCCCCCGTTTTTAGGACTACCTTATCTTACTGTGCATAGTTTCTTTCTTAAAAAGGAAACTACGCATAGACAATGCCTCCCTCCCTCCCCGGCTAATCTAAATCCCTCCCCCCTCCCACTTCTACGCATCCTCTTTCTTAGTAAACTTCTGTGTGCGGTCTTTAAAGACCACACCGAGGCAATCTACGTACCTAACTGGTACATAGATTACATAAATGACTTACTACGCATGTGTCGTAGGTCATTTCTCAAATGTGAATCAGGTCCTTTGACTTTTAAACTGTTATTCAGGGTTGGGTAGGAAACATCGCCTCTCTACTCTAATAGTGTTTGCAACAGACAATTTAAGGTTGTTTGTTTGTCCTGCAGTAACTTTCCACCTATTTTCAAAAGGGTTGCACCTGTTTAGAAACACCATTCACTCTTTTGCTCTGTCTCTGTTTAATGTCCATTGGAAGACTGTAGAGAGGAGCAGGTCAATACTTCACAGGGTACAGAAAGTTTTCCATGGGATGTAAAACTAATGATCTCATCTAGGAAAAGTATCATTGAAAAAGCTCTAGTAGGAGTCATACAGTCTATACAACAATTGTGAGCAACCAAAGGTGTTTACTTGACCTATATTGGTAAGCAAGTCCATAACCACTTTAATCAAAGGAGAGCTGTTAATACTATTAAGGTCCACAGAGATGTCTGTATGTTTGCCTGTATTTTACAGAATCAAATACAAATACTTTTGCTAACCTACAAGCCCATCATCAAGACTGCAACTGCATACATATCCTCACTCATCTCAAGATACATCTCAGCCCCCTCTCTCTCTCTCAGATCTTTACATGACATACAGCTCTCCAAACAAATGTTCTGATTCCCAGCTACTGGACTTCTCCCGGGCTGCACCCACTCTCTGGAATATCCTTCCTAGCCCACTAAGACTATCCTCTACTCTCTGAACTTTCAAGTGCTCCCTTAAAACTCACCTCTTCACACAAGCTTATCAAATTCCTCAACCTTCTTCCTAAGATTTGTCTACCCTATTTACAGCTACTTTGCTATCACGGTTTACATATTTGTTACATGAGTAACACAAAAATTGGAAAATTTCCATACTAAAATGACCTTTAGTGCTGCTACTAACACACCATACTGGACCATACAGAGCACTGAGAACTATTACCAAACAACCTAGTTGATCCATTGTGTGATATATAACACTTGCCCTTATGTATCGATCTCCAATGTCCTATACAGTGCAAGCTGTTGGGCAGGGCCTTCTTACCCACCCAGTCTTGTTATAATGATTGTTAAAGTTGTAAAACGCTATGTAATCAGATGGTGCCATATAAAACCTGCAAATCAGTAAAGTAATCGTATAATGCAAGCCTACAGTTACTTAAGAACTGGTATGGACTGTCGTTCTTCTGCTGAATACCAGCTTCTGAAATCAAGTTAAGCAACAAAGAGGAATCTAATCCTGAGCACATACCACAGAAAACTAGTTCTCATATAGTAAATGTCAGTAATGTTGACTGGAAGCAGATGAATCTGCTTTTACAAGACCTCGGATTTTTTTTCTAACCTTTTTTTTTTTTTTTTTTTACTACTACTTTAAATTTGACCCTGAAAGTTTTTCTTATCAGTATAGACTGAAGCGGACAATGACAACACAGTTGTTCTCACCTTAGGATAATACCACTTTGCAACTCCGTTGTATTCCTCCTCTACTTATCTTGGCTACTACTCATTATTCACCCACTCATTGTGTGTCTGGTCAAAGAAGCCTAGGGCTGTTTAACAGGTTGGATGCAGCTGAACACAGTGTATGGCTTAGTGTCTAGAATAATTTCATACGAGGCCAACATGCTTACCAAGGAATGAAATTGTAATTGTTCTTTTCTATGCCTAGTTCTTCCATTGTTACATATGGAGAATGATTCTCTTAGTAATTGTCAGATTAATATCCATCTGCTACAGGGACAGATTTTGAGAAACACGGATCCCATAGCAAGCCACCGCCATCCAGGGTGTGCTCTGCAAATGCACAGGCAGCCGGAAGCTTAAACAGAGTGTGGGTCCCCGCTTAAAATGGCCCTATTTTGATAGGCTGGGATATCGATTGCAGGCATAGCAATCGATCCACGGAGCACCGAACACAGTGCATCAATAGGTAAGTGTAATAACTACCCAAACCCTTTCCATAATTCTAACCCTAACACTCCCCTTTTATTACCCTAACCCTCCCCTTTCATTACCCTAACCTTCTCCCTAGCCTGACCCTTACCCTCCCTTCCCCGCAGCCTGAGCCTAAGACCCCTCTCCCCACAGCCTGACCCTAACCCTCCCCTTTTATGGCCCTAACCCTGTCTCTATTTCTAAAGGCAGACCATTCAATCGGGAACGCCCACCGGCTTAAACAGTACTCAACACTGTGTTAGTCGGACGAGCGCCCCCCCTGTTCCTGCCAGCAGATAACAGAAGTACGCTGCCAGCGCTGAGCACATTTTAAGCTGTCAACCACTAACAGTGATTTCCATTGGTGCAGGGAAGGGAGGGCGTCCATCATTCCCCCCTTCTCCTCTGAGCCCCGTAGTAGCCGTACTCCCTGATCCAGCACCACTGCTTTGATAGCACAGGGGTTAAAGTTTATGGCAGTCCCTTTAAAGAATTTTATTCTCTATTTCAGCTAAATTGCCACTTTGTGATGTTAACTTTAGAGAATGTCTTATTAATAAGCTCTTTACGGAAACTTAGATCAAATTAGGTTAGATATTATTAAGCTCATTTCTGATTATGGGTATTAGAATAATATTTCTGATAACATAATAATATGACACTTTAGACCTCTATCTTCATACATTCATAGCTCCTCATGTAAAACAACAGCTTCTCCATACTACATCCTACATTCTCAATGGGTCATAGCAGGACCATAGGCTTTGGTTATGATCAATGCTCTGCACAGTGCTATATATTCAATTACGACTGGGACTGAAGACAGATCTCCGACATTCCCGTTCTTTTTTTAGGTGGCCGGATTGTCTATCGTCAGCTTTTGCAATCTGTGAAGACACGCGCATCTGTATAAACTGATCGGACCACAATCTAACTTCCACCCAGGGCCGGATTATCAAGGGCGCACACTATATAGTATACTTTGGAGGAGGATGTCAGTTCCTGACATTCATCCTTATGCTCTGTAGTGAAAGTGCCTGGAGATCTGCAGTGTGTGGAGGGGCTTATTTTCAGATGTAGGCCTGGGACTGTAGACCTATTAGCCCCATTGTTAATTTGGCTCTGCTTCCACCAATAGACACTTCTTGATAGGGAGGAGCCGAATGGTAGGGTCTCATTATTACAATGTACAGTAGAGGCCTGGCCAACCTGTAGCTCTCCAGGTGCTGTGAAACTACAAGTCCCAGCATGCTTTGACTGCATCGGCATAGATAATATCTGACAAAGCATGCTGGGACACGTAGGAGCTGATCCAGAGTTTTTGCCCAGGCCTTGTACGTTGGATCCAGAGTTGCGTATTTCCGCCAAAACACGCAACTCTGGCTAGGACGTAGTTAAACTGGGAAGCACAGACTGAACCATATGCGCTGAGGCTGCGGGTCACACTACTGCAGCCTCTGCCACTTTGCTATGGTGTTTTTTACATTTTTTTAAGTTTAACCATTTTCAGTCTATAAACAGCCCTTTACAGTCTTTCTACATTATATACAGTAATACCCGAGCACAGAGCGGCATCCGCTGCTATTCTGACATAAATAAAAAATATATATATTATTTTAACAGCAAAAATGTCCATTAAGCAGTGAATTAATCAGACCTTTTCAGTGTTATATTTTCACCATGTGTAGTGTTTTTATTACACATAGGGCAATTTCCCCGTTGACCATGACCTGCTGCTATGACTTATACCATCCCCTGACATGGTGCAAGATTCTCAGGGAAGCGCAGTTACTGCGCCTATTTAAATGAGGTAATCACCCCGCCCCTTTTCTCATTTTTATGCCATGGAACATCCCTGTTCCACGAGCGCACAGCACACAGATGCACAGCAAGGGGAGTACTGTTGCCGGCTTTCTGTGCTCGCTCCCGTTTTCAGCCTGGTCTGAGCATGCGCAGTGCGAAATTCCGCCGTGCTTCCGTCTGAAAAAAAAGACGGATGCGCATCTCTGGATCAGCCCCATAGCATGTAGAGAGCCACCTATTGGCCAGGTATTGTTGTGCTACCATACTGCACGCTAATCTTACTTCCACTATGTTGCCATTTTAGTTAAGTCATAAAACTTAAAGTAGGGTTACAAAACGATTATTTGCAGATTAACATTTATAAAACCTGCATTTGAACCTGAATTCTCCCAGCACCTAGCATTTGACTAATGAAAACAATTTGCATTCCTGTGTGTGCACTGATTGCTTATCCTCTGCACCCTTCCAGGATTGAGTCATCCTTGAGTTAGATTTCGGGAAATTGCAGTCACCAAACCTGCTCGGCAGGCTCCTGAAACCAGCTTTTATGCTGAGTCAGTAACACGCTTTAATTTTCTACATTACTTTACATAGAGACCACGCTGATCTTTAGAGTGAATGGGGAAATGCATTTACTGAGGAAATAGGACAATTCTCTCTTCTCTTATCCAGGAAATTTCTATTTGCATCTAATTTTTTTTTTTAAAGTTAAAATCGTATTAAAAATCAAACCATATAACGAAGCACTTAAATATGTTACATCCAACAGACGCTTCTAGAACCTTAGATGTCCCATAGAGACGTTTTACTGTTTTCTTCCCAGACAGCTCCTGTGGTCATAACAATTCCCATCTATGCCCATAACTGAAAGCCCCCCCAATACATTGTCTGCCATGTGCTGTTTACTGTGAACAGGAGCACAGACACCAATTCCTACATTCTTGTGTTGGAGGCCACCAATCCCTTACCTTGGCTTTGCAGCAGCAGG